>JAQFVV010000196.1:275179-495179 GCA_028023455.1 Epiperipatus broadwayi | reverse complement strand
TGTGGAGTTCCCAATTTCCCAATAGTGATTTTACATCGTATGCACCATTGGGTGAAGTACTTGAAAATTGTAAGCCTCATTTTTGCATGCTTTGTTTGATGCATCGTTTAATGGATATAAATTTCTCAAATGGGTTGTTTGTCCATTTTGTGAGGAGTGTTCTATGGTAATTTAATTTATTACATCCTATAAATATGTGATCGATGGACTCCTCTTCCCTGTCACACATCTGACACAATACTATCTATCTTCTTTATTTTTTTTTCAGTGTGCTAGGTAGGCATTTGTGGGAAGGCAGTCCAGGCTATATTTAATTATAAAGTCTTAGTACTTTGGTTTGATGAACCAATAACGAGATTTATATATCAGTTATTGATTGGTGATTTCCATTTTTCCATCGATTATGCGATTTTCTCCATTTATTAATTTATGTGCTGTCCAGTATTTTATTTTATTTGTGATTGGGTTTTTTATGTCAATTACCTTTTGAATATTTGTATATAAAGAACTAATGCACTTGTTATTAGCTGGTGGGGGCCGATCCATAGGGGTGATGTCTTTTTTGAGGATATTGTTGGGTATTTGTTTATTATATTAAAAAGTGAGTTATAGTTATTTTGTATAATTAGTGTTTTAATGGAATGGAGCAAAAGACCATTAAATTTTCTTGGTGTTTGTAATCTTCGGAGACTGATAGTGGCAACATTTCGTCCCCAAAACAGTTTAGTACAAAAGGCATTTACTTTTTGAGCAAATTTTCTGAAGGGAGCATATCTCAGCCAGAAAATAGTGAAGTGATTATACATTGTATTGAGCTTAGTAGTGATTCTTCAATTTAGTGCCTTATCAATCCATTTGATTTTTGAAAGTCAAAACCTAAAAAATTTTGTGGATTTGCCATGAAATTTGATTTTGTTCTCTTTCTATTCAGCAATTTCCATGTGGCTGATTTGGTCATGTTAAATTTCAATTTGAAATTGTTGATATAATTAGATAAAATTTCTTCTACTTTAGGTATATACTTGGTGGAAGGGAGACAGACAAGGACATCATTCATATAACTGATTTGCCTTATCTCCTGTCCAATGGCAGGCATATATACTCCCAGAAGTGACCTCTCAATCTCTTTCAGCAGCGATTGATATATGCTATAAATAATAGCAATGCTGAGCAGAGATCCCTGAGATATCTAGATGAAAGGATCAAAACCAGGTGCGACTTTGCCATTTATCATGATAAATATGGATCTATTTATTAGTAGATTGGCAATTATTTTAAGGTAGACCCCAGCACCTCATATTCTTAGAGGATGTCTATCACGATGTTTGGTCTGATGGAGTCGAACGCTGCTTCAATATCCAGTTGGATGGCGATCAGCTTGGACATTCTTTTGGCCCTAATATAATGTAGATCTTCATTTGCCTGATGGCATCCCCCTTCTTAGCATATTGATCATTAGAAATAAAATTGAAGATTTTGTTTTGTATTTGATCTTTGATTACCTGCTCAATTATTTTTATTAATAGGGGAAATCATCGAAATGGGCGTTAGGTTGTTTAGATCAGAGGCTCGCCCTCTTAATTTTATTAAACATGTAAATAATATGTTTTTATTGTAAAAATATTAATATAAAAATGATCCATGCCTATTCATCCAATATGGAGTTGCGTGGTAAATAAATCATTTGATTTATAATATAGATCTTCATTTGGCTGATGGCATCCCCCTTCTTAGCATATTGATCATTAGAAATAAAATTGAAGATTTTGTTTTGTATTTGATCTTTGATTACCTGCTCAATTATTTTTATTAATAGGGGAAATCATCGAAATGGGCGTTAGGTTGTTTAGATCAGAGGCTCGCCCTCTTAATTTTATTAAACATGTAAATAATATGTTTTTATTGTAAAATACCACGCAACTAGATATTGGATGAATAGGCAAATATCTGACTTGTGAATTATTATTATTATTATGCTATGTACATTAGGAATTAGTTTAACTATGAATAATATTATATGCACCTATGAGTGTGGATTTATACATTATTAGATATATGACAATAATAAATTTTAAATATATAATTTAGTGCTTATTTTTGTGATAATTTGCAATGATATATATTATGTACATCAAACTTGCTTAAAACTAAATTGAATCAAATTTAAATTAATTACGACAACTGATTTAGAATTAAAGCTACTAAATAAAAAAAAATTAATGGCTTTATTGTTTGGGAGTTCATAAAAAGTTATAACGCTGAAAATACTAGAATTGGAATATGTTGTAGGACTTCGTACTTCAAAATTTGATCTTCTATCGCTGCATTAAACCATACAGACTAATTAAAATAAATATCAAATTCTCGGACAACTTTATTAAGACAGTTTTTATTAATTGCAATTTTAATTTTTGTCAACGGATTAAATATATGTATTAATGTCAGTTTATATTAATGCAATTGGTTTATAATACTACGGATTGATTAATATTAAATGTTAAAGTCCAATACATTGTAATGCTTTAATTGCTGCAAAAAGTAATCTCTATTAACTGAAAAATGTTTACCCGTACATTGTCGTTGCAGAGGCTATTATTATTTGATTATTTATGGGATAAAAAATTATGAGGTGAATGTTTACCATTACACAACAATCTACAGTCAGCACATGAATTTATTTCTTCTTTACCTCTGATTTTGCGATGACAAGATACTACAATCCTGTTTGCAATTGTTTGATGATAGTTCTTAACTGAAATATTAGTTGAAATTTTTGAAGAACAATATTAATGTGTTTGTGAATGGTTTTCCTATAGATATTTTTCAATCATGGATAGACAAAACTTTCTGCCCTTATTACGAAAATGCAATAACATTATCAGCCAAGATAAAGGTTAGCAGATGAAAGTAGAGAATGATTACCATATGATTGTAGTCTTTTATTTGGTTTGTGCAAATAACTTTTGAATGAATAAATATTGCTTGAATATGAAGAAGGAGTTCTAATATTAAACAGGGCATTGTTGGACTTTGTGTAAATTAAAAGGTGAAAAATCAATTGGAATTAAAAAATGACGTTTTTTACTAAAAACGCACTGATATTGAAAGAACATGTGTAGTGAAATTTAGTATAAATAAAATGTTAAAGAACAACGTTGTAAAGATAAATTGTATATCAGACAGAATGATAAAATTAGTTATTCAAATTACTGGAAGATTTCAAATGTAGATAATAAATATTTATAAACATATTTATAAATATTTATGCTCCTACAAGTTGTCATTAGGATAAAAAAAGTAGAGGAGTTATATATAATTGTACAAAATGATTTTCATTAGACCAACAACATTTTAAAATTATTTTAAAATCGCCATAAATGGCTTTAATGCTAGAATCGGGAAGCAATTGAAAGCTGAAAATATTGTTGTGATGGAAATGAGGAAAAAAGCACATGCTAATTTGAGTTAACAGGAAATAAACACAACACAAAACAAGAACTATATTTTTTTTTTCTTTGAGAAAAAAATGTTTAATGAAAATAGTAATCGAATAACCCAAATAAAATTTTAACTTAATTGTGTTATCTTTTAACTGTAATTCAAAATTCGAATGTCTTGACTCGTTTAACTCAGGACTTGATTATAGATTAACAAGCATTATATACAGTGATAGAGCAAAACTAGAAAGACAAATTTTGTTAGAAATACAATAATGATTCCATTAGATTAAAATTTTCCAATAGTTTCAAAATATTAAAAAACGTTGAAGATAATTCAGACTTCATAAAAATCAACTGAATGAAAGTGAATCGCAATAAAAAGCACCGATTTATCAGTAAATTTTCACTAGCGTAAAATAATTTATGGGAAAATAACGAATATAAACTCTTTTAAATAGAATGTTAAAAAAAAGGAATAGATAAAATTGTGCATAATAATTAAAAAGAGTTAATAATAGTATATGAAAATATAATTGTAAATTATTAGATAAAGTCTAAAAAAGAATAAAAGTACCAAAAGTATAAAGCAATATATTGTAAGAAAACCTTGTTTCTCTAATTAAAAGAAAAAAATGTAAGTATTATTAAAAGACACGAAATGAGTGGAAGAGTTGTAAAATATATATATATATCCTATTGTTAATAATTTTTTTGAATTTCCTAGCATTTTAAATAAAAAAATGATACCTGTAAGTAAACCCACGGAAAAGAGAAAAATCCAGAAAATTCTGGAATTATTATTGTTTTTGTTTTTTTTTAAAAAAAAGCAAATGAGAAATAAAATAAATGTTGGCCTAGTTATTTTCATAATACTTAAATGATAAAAATTAATCTTATTATTGGACACATGAAGTATTTATTATTATTGACATTTCTTTTAAAAATGTATAAATATTAAAAGATACACACTTATAAGTCTTCATTATTTCCATAAAAAAAATTTCCCCATAATAACAACTCGTCTATATCGAACATTAGATTCTAGCCAATCAAAAACACAAGATGGATTTGAAAATGATTTTAACACAGTGAATGCAAACATTTATTATGAAAAAGATCAATGAATATGAATTGCTATTATGCTTTGTATTTTTATATTACCAACACATTTGATTATATTACTACTGTGGCAGACGATTAAAACATTGAATCATTAGGTTACATAGAACTGGGATGGATCCAAATTTTGAACAATATTTATAAAAATCCAACTCCTATATCTAGATTACTGGATGATGCTAAAATTATTAATTTTTAGAAATTCATAAAAAGTATTATTACATGTCTTAAAGACTTTTTACAACAGTTCCACAAGAAATGTTTTGTGAATTAAAATGGGAAGCTAAAAGAAGATAAGTAAATGTAACTTATTTAACTCAATTAGATTTTATGGTCGATGTGGTTGGTTTTAAAAATAAGATTCCGTGTTTCATAAGATTTTAAGAGACTTATCAGAAAAAATAAGAAGGTAAGACAAAAGATGAAACGTAAAATGATAGAAGTAAAGGTTATTGGATTTTTTCAGCTGTAGAAAATAAATATTAATAATCATAAATTAGAAATATTTAATAACAATAAACACATTGGTTAAATTATTATATAGATAAAAAGATAATAATTAAAATTTGTTATAAAATTAAATTAGGATGGATGGCTTTTAGTAGAAATAATTTAATATTAAAAAATAAAGTCTATGTGATTGAAAACGAAAGTTTTTAATTTTTACGTTTTATTCGTTCTGGCTTGTTTGATCTAGTAATTGAATAGAGGAGAAATGCAGAGACTTTAGAATTTTCAGCACTGGATAGATAGGTGTATTTTAGATGTAATTAGAAAAAAATGGAAAACAAATACATAAATGAATAAACAAACAGGTATTATTGACATCTTTGTATAAATTAAAAGAGTGAAATGGTACTGAGTTGAACATATTTCTAAAATAACTAAAATAGATGAAGAAGTTTTAAATTGGTCCAAAGAGATTGTAAAATACCTATGGATAGATCATGTAGATGGAAATGAGTTAAAGGAATTTTCTGGGTTCATAAAGGAAGAAAAAAGTATAGATCGGAGGAGTAAAATGAAGAGATCTTTTATTTCAGTAGTAGATTGCTTAAGGTTAAAACAAGTGATGATAGTGATGAATTTTTAGTTGATTTCAATTTTAAATATAACCAATTTGCCATTCTGGATAATATATAATTCTTTTATTAAATGTGAACCATTAACAGTAAATTAAGTAATTTCAATTTTAAATAAATATGCAAATTTATAAATAAATATTAGAAAATACAGTATTTAAAAGTTTATAAAAATATATCAATAAACATCAATTAGGAGCGCTTTCAACTATCCTTGTAGTTTTTGTCAACTAATATTTTGAAAGGTCAACTTTCCCATAGTTCCATGATGTCAACTTTCCCATAATTCCGTAATCTTAACGTTTGCTGCCTGCCTATTGAATAAATCTTAATTGTATTTATTTATTAACATAACTTTTTTAATTTTTCTTTTATTAATATTTCTTTCAGTTTCCAATATTTTTACATTACTATAATTAAAATCAAAACGATATATACATGATTTATTATGATCATAAAAAACGGAAGCTGATAAATTATCATTATTTTTATAATTTTGTTTTGTATTTTGAATCCCTTTTAATAATAACAAGTGATCTTTTTTTTTTTTTCCAATGTGCATCTCAACTCACCTATATATACACTGCCACACCTATACATCCATTTGTAAATGGAACAATTTTTATTTGTCAATAAGATTTTATCTTTTGAGTTATTTATTAATTTATTTAATGTAGGTGGTGCATAAAATGCAATGCCACATATACCTTTATAAATTTTCTTAATGAAACTTGCCTGTTGATTTGAAATATATGGTATTGATATCCAATTTTTTTTATCAGAAGAATTAACATTATTTTTAATATTATTTTTATATTTAGAATTAATTTTTTTATTATTGTAATAAACATAACCGTAACTATACCCAACATATAACAATTCATTATAATAAATTTCAATATTTTTGATTTTATCCTATGAATATTTAGAAAGATTATCATTTCAAAATGAGGACTTTAAACCTGCCATTTCATGTGACATTAGTACTTTTGATTTATATGGATTATATCCTTTTTTACTATTGGTTTAATAGTCATATAGTAATCCAGGTTATCTTTCATTTCTAGTTATCTTGAGATCTAAAAATTGAACACTCATTGAATTTTCATTTGTTTTTATCCATTTTAAGCCCTTTATATTATTTAATTTATCAAACAACTCATTAATAGCACTTGTCTTTCCACAAACAAAATTATCATCACCATATTGATTGTTTAAGCAATATTTTTATCTTATCAGAAAGATATTACTTTATACAATCGATATGTTGATGATGTTTTTGTTTGTCAAAAGCCAAATGCTATTAATGAGTTGTTTGATGAATTAAATAATATAAAGGATTAAAATGGATTAAAACAGACGAAAATTCAATGAGTGTTTAATTTTTAGATATATCAAGATAACAAAAAACAAAGATAAACTGGATTATTATATGAGTATTAAATCAACAGAAAAAAGAGGATATAGTCCATATAAATCAAAAGTACCAATGTCACATAAAATGTCAGGTCTAAAGTCCTTCTTATTTAGATGATAAAAACAAAAAATATTGAAATTTATTATAATGAATTCTTAAATGCTGGGTATAGGTACGATTATGTTCATTATACTATTAAAATTTTTAATTCTAAATAGAAAAATAATATTAATAATAATGTTAATTCTTCTGTTAAAAAAATTGGATATGAAACCCATATATTTTGAATCAACAGGAAAGTTTCATTAAGAAAATTTATAAAGACATATGTGACACTGCATTTTATGCACCACCTACATTAAATAAATTAATAAATAATTCAAAAGATAAAACCTTATTGACAAATAAAAATTGTATTGTTTACAAATGGATGTGTAGGTGTGGCAGTAAATATATAGGTGAGTCAAGATGCACATTGGAAAAAAAAACAAAAGAGCACTTGTTATTATTAAAAAGGGTTCAAAATACAAAACAAAATTATAAAAATAATCATAATTTATCAGCTTCCATTTTTTATGACCATAATAAATTATGTATATATGGTTTTGATTTTAATTATAGTAACGTAAAACTGTTGGAAACTGAAAGAAATAATAAAAGAAAAATTAAGGAAGCTATGTTAATATATAAATACAAGCAAGATTTAATCAATAGGCAGGCAATATTTATATATGCTATACAGATTTTGTTCAATGAAACCTTTGCTTGCAAACACACAAAACACATGTGCATGCACACACACACCCATATATATATATATATATATATATATATAGAGAGAGAGAGAGAGAGAGTAGATGTAATATAATACCTTTTAAATCTCAGGACTAGATTATCTGGGGGGGTATTGTATAGACTATAATTAAGATACTGATATTTTAAGAAAATAACATTTGTCATCAAATGTGTAGACAGAATGTGCATGATGACTGCAGAATGCATAAATACCTGTTATTATATTACAATTAAATGCAAAAGCTTTATTAAACTTTTAAAAAAATCAAGAACACTAGTGGAATATCACAGAATAAATAAAAAAATCATATTTTTATCCAGTCAAAACAAAAATTAAATAAAAAGGGAGGATAATCTAGATTGTAAGTACTGATTACTTGGTTATAATTCATTTGTTTACTTTTTTAAATTAACCTGGCTTATGATACTTTTTATAAAGAATATTGTTTGATAGTTTCTGTCACCTTTATTAATACAATTTTTGTCCATTTAATAATTCTGTAAGACCTTAGAGTTGGATAAACTTATGTGATAGACATTATATCAAAGGTAGAGATTAAGTAATGCAAATCACCTTATATTCTATTGGGTTATCATATTCAACTCTATTATTACTGAAGCATCAAGAAAGAATATATTTTAGGTTTGATTAAGATATCACTAATTTTTGGTTAGTGACAAATCATATCTTAATATTGTAACGTAATTGGTTTACTTTCAGCAGTTGTATTATAATCGTTCAATATAAGATACCACATATATATTGGATTTTTATCTCCAGAAGTGTTTCAGATAAACGAAATAGAACTTTTGTAATTATTTGACAATACAAAACATGATTTGAATTACTTGAGATATGGTGTTTGTCAAAAAAATATAATTGGTTTTAAAAAAAATGAGTTATTAACCATGGTGTTTTTCATATTTCATTATTGTCTTCCTTACTTTTTACAATGATAATTTTCTCACTGAACACTGGTGATGTTAGAGAGAAAGAGAATAAATACAGCATTAGTTGTTATATTCTATAAGATATAATACCTGTAGATCTTGAGTAATTTATATGGCACTATCCATCTCTTCCTTCTATTATAGAGGCATTGCACAAGCTGGTTTATCAAACCTCAACATTAATTTCTGAATGTGACTGCATTTTTCTGGTTGTTTTTACTGGTGTGGGTTTTGGTTATCTAGAAACACATGGTATACAAACTCATTGTAAATAAATCTTGTATTGACTGTTGTAACTGAAGTATTAAAAATACTTCAAAAACTGTCAGTAAAATATGGATCACTGTGGAATAAGAGTTTAATGAATGTTTTCCCTCTTCTGCATGGATCACAGCAATACGGCTTCAATATTAGACTGCACTCTAATGTTATCTAATATAGAATTAATTACTGGGATCCTACAATTAGAATGATAGTAATAATAGCAATGCTTAATTGCTTGTTTTCCACATATTTATATTAAATTGATGTTGGTCAAACAACATGGTTTTCAAGCCACATTTACACCATGAGCTAGGGGTTATATGACCATTGCTTTATTATAATAATATATTTTGTTGAAAAACACCCACTTTACTCTCTTCAAAACATGTTGGCAATACAATTTTTAGTACATTATATTATTTTATTTTTATAAATAAAAGAAGAGAAAAAAATAGCTTGTCTCTTTCTTTTTTATTTACATTTTGTTAACATAGGAAGAGGAAAAATTCACTACTGTTGATTAATATGTTGTTTGAAAACCATGTTTTTTGAATAACATCAATTTGGTATACATAGATTGGAAACAAGCAACTAGGCATTACTATTATTACTATCGTTCTAATTCAAGAAGACCAACTGTTTATTCAATATTACTTTTCCTTAGAATACAATCTACTATAGAAGCTATATTGCCATGATCTCTACTGAAAAGAAACAACCGCAGATTAAAATTCTTATTCAGATCATAAAACACATTTTACTAACCATTTTAAAGTGTTTTAATACAGCAGTTATAATGGTCAGTACAATAAATTTATTTAGAAAAATCATTTACTATATGTGTCTAGATAACAAAAAATCACACTAGTCTGAACAATCTGGAAAATGCAGTCAGTTCAGAAGTTAGTGCTGAAGTTTGAAAACCAGCTGCTACAATGTCTCTATAATGCCATAAAGGAATAAATGGATAGTGTTGTAGAAATAACTACAGAAAGCATACATCACAGAACATTACTAGTGGTGTTGTATGTACTCTCTTTAACAACATCAGTGTTCAAGAAAAAAAATATCATCAGAAAAAGAAAGGAAGACAACAGAAAAATATTAAAAGTATGGTGCCTAAAAAAACATTGTCAGTGAGAGTTTCCCTATTTAATGTTGTGAGATCATATCATAAGGCTTTAAATTTAAACTCTAGCTTACAAATTGTTAAATATTTTTTTTATTAAATCATTTAGTTTGTATTTATAACTTAAGGCTATTTTGTGTTCTTTACACATTTATTGCTAATTAATATCCACAATCCAGAGAATACATGCAATCCAATGAGGAATATGCTTGGGATGGCAGTACTAATTGATGATGACCATTATTTTTAGTAAAGAAAGGTAAAAATAAACCTTGTGTTGGTGATTGCTAATGTTTTATTTGTTTGTTGTTGTTTTTTGCTTACTTTTATAAAAAAGAATTATAATAATAAGACTGGTGTTTTTCATTTAGAGTTCATAATGTCAGAAAGTTGTTGACTTGCTTATTTTCATACCATTGCTTAAAGAAATATGTTTTTCCATGATTTCTATGGAAAAAGAATTACCAGTGAAGAAACTGCATTGAAATTTTTAGGCCACAATGATCTTCTTAGCATGTCAAAAGTGAACCACCTTGTATCAAATACAGTTCTCAATTTAATGAGAGGCACAACTCCTTAACTACTTTGCAGTCTTATCTGAATTACATATTCTAGTAAATGTCTTGGCAAAACAGCAGAAAAACATTTCTTTCTAGCCTTTCTTTGTGTTTTGCACTCAATTTATTGATGGTAATCCAAAAAATCAATTTCTACCATAAGCTTTTTTGTATTTATTGTTACAAAGCCAGCTAATTTACATTTTGTTTATTTTATTGTAATTTGGATTGAATAATAATGAAAAAGATGGAATATGTTATAAATAAAAAAAATAACTGATTTTTATTTTGACCCATTAGTATTGTTTTCATAGTGATTGATGACAACTGAGTGTATTTTTATCTCACTTTTTCAAATTCAATAAGAAAATTAAAATTTTCAGAGATAAATAATACTAGTAAAAGTTCTGAACAAATATATTAATTGTAAATAATAAGAAGTTTTAAATTGTACATATATAAATTAAATTGTAGGTCATTAAAAACAACATTTGATTATATTTTTTCTCTCCCTCTCCATTTTACATTCTCCCTCCATCTTTGTTCAAACGCAAATAAAAAATTGAACAGACAAATAATAATAAAAGTTTGAAACAAACTTGTCAATTACATGTAACGCATGTAAACAGGTTTTTAAATTACACATTTTAATTTAATATATAATTTAATAGTTTATATTATATGGGCACTTTTCAAAATAAGAAATCTTAAATTTATCAATTAGTTATGCCAGTATTTTATGATACTGATGCAGCATTTAGCACAATTAGTTGACTCTACATAACCACAATTTGAGTTATTATATGTCATGGGGTATTCATAAATAAATTCAGTCACTATTTTTAAAGATAGTGATGGATGTCCCATGCTTTCATTTTAAAATATATAGAACCACCAAAATTGTTGTTGACAACAGATTAAATTATTGATTGTTATTGATATTGAGATTGGCTAATTGTTGGCTGGTATTTAATGAATATATTAGTCTATTTGTCATCAGATTAAATAAAAACATTTTTAATGTATATATATCTTTTTATATATTTTTTAAATTAAAAAAAAAATGACAGTGGATGCACACACACACACATATATATATATATATGCACACACAAATGCAAAATTTATTGTTTTAATTTATAGGTATTACTTATGTGTTCAAATATGAAAATAACATGCATTTAAAATTTGAATTTCTCAACAAATTTTGATAAAAATACACAAAAATAAATATATATTTAGTAAAGTTGTATATATCACAACGTATTTATGAAGTAAATTATTTTTGTTTATAGGAGAATATACTTGAATTTATTACTAGTCAACATTTTCAAAACGTTTTTCACGATAATGGGGAAATATCAGGTAATCATTTAATTTTATATTACGTGTGAGATTGTCACTTTGTTTTAATTTCTGATAATTACTAATATATATATATATATAATTTAGGTGCAAAATATGAGTTTGTTTCTCCAAGAAGACTAGATCATAATGGCTATGAAGTTCATAAATTTGCTCGTTCTATTGACCTGCCTAATCAAATATTTTATTCTCTTAAAGCTTTTGATCAGGAATTTAAACTTGATTTAATAAGAACCGATGGAGTGAATACTGATGATATGGTAGTTGTTGAACGAAATGGGGATGAAGAGTCACCTTTATTTAAAGGTTCATTTGAAAACTGTTTTTATGAAGGAAAGTTAACTTCTCATAATAACAGACGTGTTGCTTTGTCTGCATGCCATGGATTAGTAAGTAGTATTTCAATATCCATTATTATAACATTGCAATCCTAAATGTTTTATTATTCCTTCTAGGATAGATCTTCTCTATAAGCATGAGTGGATTGTATATCTCAAGATGTTAACTATACATTCTTATATATATATATATATATATATATATATATATATATATATATATATATATATATATATATATATATATATATATATATATATATAACTTTTATAGTTTTGTTGGACTTAAATAAAATAAATCAAATCAAGTGGTCTTCACTGTATAGATTACCTGGCATATGTAAAATAATATATATATTATATATATATATTTGAGTTTACTTAATTTTAAGTTTATAATCATTTACATTTGACCGATCCTTGTAAAACTATTTTACACACATTAAGTTATGTTGTTTCATCTTATTTTTAAAATTTTAATAATATATGGAAATTATTCTGCATATGGGTAAAAATTAAATGTCATTAAATCTATTATCTAGCTGATATTTAATACAGGTAAAGTTGAGGATGCTAGTGATTGTTATATATATATATATATATATATATATATATATATATATATATATATATATATATATATATATATATATATATATTACATTGGGGATTTTAGCTGTGATTTTTATATTTTACCATTAAAATAAAAGCACTGCTCAGTATGAAATTGATAATATTTATGACTATGATTATAATTTTATATCCTAATTAGAGTGTAGTTTACTTTTTACATGCTAATGCATCAAGATATTTTTAATCCGCTAAAAGTGGCATCTTTGAAATTTTCAACCTTTTTTTACTGTAAAAGATATATGCTAATAACATGAAAGTTAAACCATTAAACATCACATGCCTTTGTTTATAACATGAAAGTTCCTATTATACTCAAACCCTTAAATGTGAATTTTAAATAACTTGATATATTTTTTATTTGAACTCTATTCTATAAATAATTAGTAAATTCATAAATCTTTTCAGAAGAAAGCAAATTCTTGAATCTATGCATGTCAAAATTATTTTGAAGTTTATTATTATTATTATTATTATTATTATTATTATTATTATTATTATTATTATTATTATTATTATTATTATTATTATTATTATTATTATTATTATTATTATTATTATTATTATTATTATTATTATTATTATTATTATTATTATTATTATTATTATTATTATTATTATTATTATTATTATTATTATTATTATTATTCCATGTTTATAATTTCTATTATTGATTCAAATTATTATATACAGCATGATTGGAAAATAAATCTATATTATCAAATATTTGTCATTTATATATCTATTATTAAAAAATCTACCCTTTTTTTAAATATCAATAACTCTGAATTTTCCATATATGTATGTACAGTAACCTAAGGAACAATCATCAGAGAGGTAGCTGGCCAGTGATCCGAAGTTATAGGCACATACACCAAATGATATAGATGTCGAAAACAAACCGTAGAGTATGCATTCTTTTGTAGACAATATCACAGTTAAATATAACTATTAAAATACAAATATTAATCTCAGATACAGGTTCTTTGCAATCTTTTATTTTGTCTTATGCTCTAAGAATATTGTATTTATCTTAATACAAGTTATTTTGGAAGTTTAAAATATCACATCTTATATTTTAAAATATCTTAATCTCAAATATGAATTCCTCTACAAATTTAAAATATCTTAATCTCAGGTTTTAAGAAAACATATTTATCTCAAATATAGATTCTTTCACAAGTTTGAGATATTTTGATCTTAGGGTTCAAATTTAGAATAAAATGCACTTGAAAGAAAATGTTAATGGTAACATTTAACCCTATTAAAGTAAAGCATTGGACATTTGGCATTTTATTAAAATCTGGTTTGGAAACTTAATATTTTAAGAAAGTAGAAATGAAATTACATAATAAAAGAGTACTCAAATACTTAAGTAATATAGTTGATAACTTGACAAATATTTCTAAATACTTTAAAATTATTTAAATGGCATAATTTCCATTCTACTGAACATAAAATACAAAAATCTTATATTTTCTGATATAAATTTGAATAAAAATATCAAGAAAAATGTAAAACGCAGTAAGGGCATCTTTTATGTTTCCTACTGTACAAGTGCATTTGAAATGAGGTAAATAGTATAATATTTATATTCTAAGAATGCATGTAAAATAAGTAAACTAATTATTAAGCAAAATAAATGTATAATAAATATGTGACCATTGAAATATACTCTTAAAAAGAATTATTAATGCAAATCTTATTAAAGTATATTTTCTAATAAATAGATGTGCTTATGCAATGCTCTTATAATGGCAACGAGATAAAAATGTATTTAATTAAAAGTAAATATATATTTACTATATATAATAATCCAATGGAATTCTGAATACTATTATTACTGTATCAATAAAATCAAAATTAGAGATAGTCTTCTTGCACCTGACTCTTTATATAATGATTCTTGGTCTATGTGTAACTTTCCTGATACTTTGTTTTCTTCGAAGCCTCAGCAGACTTAGAGTGCTGACATCTTCATCATGGACGATTAACTTTGTTTCTGGTTCATTACTATGTATTTTACTTATTGATTATTGTTCATGATTAAATTTTACTTTTAAAACTAAAAATATTTTTTTTACAATAATTAGTATTATTTCTTTGAATTTACTATCTATAATTCATAGATATCCTTAACTAATACATTGATGTACCTTCCTTAAAACATTTCTACAATTTTATCATATAAGTTATATTTACTACCCAATAGTTCTCTTATTCACCAAATACAATCTTTATTTCCAAACTCAGTACTCATAACATAAAACAATATATCACCATACCTTCGTCCAGGCTACTAGTAGATATACATTTTACTTAATCAATAATAACATTCGACTATCAGCCTTTCAAGCTAATTGTGCAAACACTTTGTGAGTGTTAATAATAAATGAATACTTTCTGACCAATATAAGATATAGTATTTATACAGGAATAAAAAGGAATCCTCTTATTCCTGCAACTCAAATATTTATATATGAGCAAATCTGAAGTACTGGCACAGAAAGTGTGACAATAGAACAGTCACTTTAAATTACTATGAACAATGTCTGAATAATGACGTCGATGAAATTGTCTAGAATTTACTAAACGTCATTCCAACTGAAACTTAATCATATATATAAATAAGCATTTATTTTTATAGCGTCTGTATACAATTGTAATTTCATCGAAATCATTCATTCAGACATTGTATATAGTAATTTAAAGTGACTGTTCTATTGTCACACTTTCTGTGCCAGTACTTCAGATTTGCTCATATATAAATATATGAGTCGCAGGAATAAGAGGATTCCTTTTTATTCCTGTATAAATACTATATCTTGTATTGGTCAGAAAGTATTCATTTATTATTAACACTCGCAAAGCGTTTGCACAATTAGCTTGAAAGGCTGATAGTCGAATGTAATTATAAATGTATACAGACGCTATAAAAATAAATGCTTATTTAATCAATAATAGTATTAAAAATCAGTGCGGAGACACTTAATAAATATTAATACGATAACAAAAACATTATTCAATATATAGAAAGCACTTCTAATATTAACAATACCTATATGAAAAAATAACTATGCTCAACACTGATAATATATTTTAAGTAAAAAAGTTATAGTGGGCCTAATAATAAATTGTAAAGCTGAACATGCATGTGGATATCCATCAAAATATATTCTTACTAATTCCATCTTTGAAACACCATTCTTTAAAACATATTCATAATATAATAGATAGTAATAATCATAACATAATACATATAAGCTACGTCTATAATAATTCTAAACTATAATACATTTTTTTAGAGATTAACAGTTCATTTATTTTTTATAAGAAAAAAAACTATCTCTTTTCAGTCATTTTGATCTCTTTTTGAAATAATATATGAACACATTGTCCTTCACTAAAGAGGAGCAGACACTCTTATATGCAGAAATATTTTAGAGAAAATGTCAATAATTTCACAAATGTAAAATAACAGGAGCTGATGACAAATGATTTTAATGGCAAACAGTTTATTTATAAATGCATTTTGAATAGCAATAAAAATCAGAAGTGCAATGAATAGAATATTAGTTTTTTTTATCTAAAACTGAAGTCAATTGCAGTAAATTCAAATTATAAATATTCTTCTTGTAAAAAAATAATATACTTGCAGCAATTAGCAATTTAAAAACAAAAATATTCAAATAAATAGATGAATAAGTAAATTTGAGACGAATAGCTATATTATTTGTTTTAATACAAAAAAAAACAAAAAACACACATCTGGATTTAGTCTTTTCGTTAAAATAATTAAAAATTTAATTTTTATAAATTTGTCATTTACGATAGTTTTGTAAGATAATGTTACATAATTGTCAATGCTTTTTATAAGCTTAATAATTTTATAAAAATTCATCATTCTATATCTGATTTTGACATAGGTAGATAGATATTTAATAGCAAATAATGAGTATTAATAACTAACTAAAAGTTAGTCAAAACTTGATGGAAATAGTCTTGTAGAAAAGTTCAGAATTTAACAGTTATATAACAATTAAACGATATACTTTTCCTTACGTAATTTTTCCTTTGGTTTCCTTGCAAAAAATATTAGAATTTTCTTTAGTATCTTTTAAAATTATTGTTTGATAAATCAGTTAAACCTATGCTTTTAAGAGAAACACTTACTGTTTTTTTTACTCTATCATGAGAATAATAAAAATTAAAACTATAAATTTTAAATTTGACTTAAAATAAATAGTCAAATAAAAAAACTAACAATTTACTTCAAATCTAAAATAAAAATAAAATTTAAAGTGAAGATTAGATGGAATGCGAAGAAGTGTTTCATTTTTTAAGTGTGTCTATTTTCATATTAGTGTGTATATTGTCTTTTCTCCCCACCCATGTACCAAGATTAATATTGCATTTCCTCTTTATTAAATCAATGATTTACATGTCTGAATTCCAATATTTAAATTAACAGTAATTATTGACTTTTAAGTGATCTAATATTGACCTTGCATTTTTATATCAAGACAACTTAATCATGTGACTATCTTAACAATAAACGAACTTGCTAATTAATGATTTATTAACTGACTTTTAAATTAAACATTTTTTGTATTAAATATACCATTGCCAAATTACTTGACACTGTTTTATTTTATCCTAATTAAAACCTTTAACATTATAATAGATTTATGCAATTTTAAAAATACATTATTTTTAATAACTCTTTTGAATTTTTAAACTTTTACTTGCATGCTCTAATAGTCTCTCTCTCTCACACACACACACACACACAGATATTAAAATAGTCATTTTAATGCAAAGAAAATTAATTAATTATTGACACTTAAAATCAATTAACAATTTACACATATCTCAGTCATTTATATTTACTATTTTAAAATTCTAATTTTAAGTATTTTCATGTAAATTGATAGTTAATAAATCTTAACTGTTATTTTTTAAAATTAATTATTTCAAAAATCCACAACTAAAAATCCTAATGAAATTAACCAATCATTTCAGACAGCATAGAAAAACTTCATCTATTATATCTATTTGAAACATATTAAGTTTTAGATTAAGTTTTCTTTAGCTTAAATATTAATTTTATTCTTTCCAGTAAATATTAAACAACCTAAGTTAACCTTTTAAATAACTGCTAACTAATTAGGCTAACTGGATTATGTGAACTCATACTATTGAAATGGATAATTTAAGAGTTTTATTATAATAATGCAGATAAAAAGATTTACGTATTATAATCTCATAAAAAATTTTAACAATTTAAAACAGTGGTCTTCAACATTTTCACATCTGTGGACTGGTAAAAATAAAAATAAGATTTGCCGACCGGCAAAAGTAGGATAAGGTTTTGCAGACTGGAAGAAGTCTATAGATAATTTTTTTAAAGATGTAAACTGCTTAGCCTTAGATGAGCATAATTGTTATAACTGACCAAAGCAAACACTAGTTACTGTGTATAGTAATGGTGTTGCTTACCTTCACATGATGAACACTTTCCTGAGTTGCACAGTCATACTGTTACAGAAAACAGTACAATAACAATCATTCTCATTAATGTGCCTTGATTGCTGCATTTACTATTTCATTGTTAAAACATGCAATAATAAAATGTTATTCACCTGAATGTTGGGAAATATCATGGCTGCTGTAAGTACATAACAATGATTATGATAAATGTAATATCTGTATTTAATTTTAAATATACAAGATAAAGTTATATATATATATATATATATATATATATATATATATATATATATATATATATATATATATATATATATATATATATATATATATATATATATATATATATATATATATATATATATATGGAGTTTGTATAATAAAAAACTTTTTTTTTAATTTTTAATTTTTTTAGAAAAATAATAAAAAAATTAATTCTACCCCTCCCCCCATAAACATCTGTAATAACTAGAAAACAAATTAATTTATGTATGGTTGACTAGATTTTGTTTTTGTTTTGTTTCTTTTTTTTTTAATTGGGTAAAAATGAGATGAAAAAATGAATAAAAATTATTTATATTAATTAAAAGTTTAAACTCTTATTATTTTGTTTTTACAAACTTTCCTGACAGTCTACTGCTGACAGGCAGAAAACTTCTGTGGCCCAGCACTAGTCCATGGACCAAGGGTTGAAGATCACTGCTTTAAAACATATATCTAACCTAAAGGGTTAAATGTATGGTTACAATATATAAAGCCATAATTACACTTACATAAATGGTTGTCATATATAGAGGAACTCATAATAGCCAATATTTAAAATAAATCTATAGAATGGCAACCATATAATGTCAAGCTATACCCATAATTTCCATTTATTATATGAGTATTGAATTGACAACAGGTTGAGAATATTCTATTGATTTATTTTAAGGATTGGATGTAGTGAGTTTATTTACATGTATATTGTGTTAGAACAATAACATCTATCACATATGTTAACATATTAACAAATGAAAAGTTAAGTTGTAAATATGAATGAACACTTGTTTATTCAAAGGTTATTGAAAAATAGGTGACTGCATAATTAATAAATCTGCATGAATTATCTAAGAAAAGTAGTTTAGAAAGAAAAAATGCAATAATGAATGTTTTGGCAATTTTTTTTAATCTTCAGCTATATACAGCTGAAAGAAAAATATAATAAAATAAAAGAAGAAAGATTTAATCTACAAAATTGAGTATTGTTAATAATTAAAAAATTGTTTTAATGTTAGGAATATTATCACATATAAAATTTTCTTATATATATATATATATATATATATATATATATATATATATATATATATATATAATTTTTGGTTTAAACTATGTGTAATTTTTCATTACATACCAATATTTCGACAACTAGCATCTGCCCTTGTCAATGTTAACTTTTGAAAGAAAAATTGCTAGATCTCAAACAGTAATGTGACTGAGTGTGAGATGAGAAATGAGATTCAACTTGAAGTAGGTCAGCATTTAAAATATGAGGCTTATCAAAATATTTATTTTCCTGTTTTTTCAGCTATTAATTTTAAGGTAATATTAGAAGACAGAGATAAAATGAGAGGATTCCACATAGCTGGAATATGTTGTATTTCATCAGCTCTATTTAAACCAGTAGGCACCTTTAATATTTTAATTGACTCTCTCATGGTTTTTAAATTCCAAAATTCATAACTTTTTCTACTTTCCTTATATGATAATAGACCCTTACACCATTCCACATATTTCATTTAAAAGAGGTTACCATTTTCCATGTAATTACATTTACAGTTTATTATTTTAATTTGTAATTGTCTATTAACATCTATGTTTTTTGCAAAGAAAAATATATCAGATATTTCCCACTGACAAATATCTGTACAATAACAACTCTTAAAAATTATTAAATTATAACATTAAATGATTTGTGGAAATCTACTATAAAATAAGAAAATTAGAAAAAGTTATGAGATTTATTTTCTTAAAATGTATATATTTATTGTAGCACTTTAGTCTATATATAAATCCTAATGATTACATTTAAAATAAGTTTTCCTTTTGGATGCAAGAAGTGTTTACAGTTTACTGTTTTTATTGATCATTCTCTATTAACATATGCCTGTGTTTTTTGTAAAATAAAAATATAACAGTTATTGTCTATGTTTTTAAAATATATCAACCATAACATCTGTTAGAAATTATTAAATTATAATATTCACCAGTTTGTGGAAGCTCTATTACAAAATAAAAAAGGTATGAAAGTTATGAGCTTTGTTTTCTTACCTGCATATATGTAATGTAGCAGTTTAATCTCTACATAAATCCAAGAGATTGCATTTAAAAAGTGTTCCCATTTTGAAAGAAAACTGTTGTTGCAGTTTACTACTTTGATTACTGTCTATTAACATGTGACTTTAATTTTTTAACAAAAATTATAACAGTTGTTTCCAGTTTTCAACAATAACATATGTTAAAAACAGATTAAAATTATTTTTGGAATGTAGTAAAAAATTATAAAAAAGGAAAAATAATTTAGAAAGATAAGTTTGATTTTCTATCAATAAAAAACATGAATTTGTCATTAGTCCAGTCGAAATTATTGCATTGACTTAGATGCATTTCATTAAGTAATTATGGCTTTAATACTTGATTTTATTCATGGCATAAGATAAATTATTTAAATCATGTTTCTTAAATCAGTGTTACATGCTTTAGACTTGTACATCAAAATATAAGCAGGCTATATTGCTGAAGAATATACAGTGGCCAAAAGATTTTGTTCATTCTGAATGAGTTAATGGGCATTAAGTAGATTTTTCTGGTAATTTCTGGGAAAGACAAGGATATCGATACATTTGGAGGTAGGGAAAAATAATAGTGACAATGAGATGGTAGATGATACTACCAGTAATAAGGTGGGATCTACACTGATCCAGATACCTGGGGAGTCTATACTGGAAGTTGAACAATCTTCACAAATGCAAGAAGGAAGTCAAACAGTTTCTCAAATTCAGGTGATCCTTCCCAGTGAGATTATTCAAGTGCCTGAAGTTGGAGTAACTCAGTCTATGCAAGACCCTACAGCCTTGGCACAACTAATCCAAGCAAATGTGGAGATGAAGAGTGCTATAAATAGTATGAAGCAGAATATGGCATCCAAGCCTGATGAAATAAAAGCTAATATGAATAGTAAGTTGGAGAATGTGGCAACCAAAGCTGATATAAATAAAATAAAAGAAAAATTGAAGAGGGATGTGAATGATATGAAAGAACAAATGGAAGCTGTATGAAGATATGAGACAACTTTCTCTAAAATTAGAAAATGTTCAGAAAGACAATATTGCATTGAAGCAAGGAATGTTGGAGATGAAGAAGGAAATTGATGGAAAAAAAAACGAGATGCCAACAATGATTTGATGATTTCAAATGCAGTGTCATGGAACAATTAAATGACACATATGATGAGGCATGCAAGAATCAAGAAAATTTTAATGAAGAAGTATGTGAAATCCAATGGAGGTACCAAGATGAAGGCCAAGAACTAAAATGCTTAGATAAAGCCATTACCCAGAGGTTTGGAATCAGTAAATCTCAACTGAGTAAGGGTACATTAGTTATTGAAACACAACAAACCCAGACAAATTAAAGTACTCAACACACTGAATTTAAGTTGAGAGAAAATCAATTGGATGATACTCTCAAGTTTCAAGTGATACTAAGATGACAAGATCTCAATATTCACCCTGAGTCAAATGATGAAGCCATTGGACTCAATAAAACATCATAATCTGAAGATGTCATGATAGAGTACATGAAATAAGGTTCAATGGTAAATGATTTGGACCCATATTTGAAATCATTGTGGCACATTTGTGTTTATCATCAAAACAAGGATAAAATGCTTTTCAGACATGACATTTATGAACATAATAACAATAACAAGGATGGGTTGTTACAAGTTCAAACAGCTTTCTTAGAAGAAAACTGTCACATTACAAATGACATTTTTAAAGGCATTAAAGAAATTGGTGAACTCGACCATCTTAGCTGTGTGTTGTGGAAATTAGAGTCTTTCCATAATCGACCAGATGATCAAAACATAGAAAATTATATGACGAGAACAGAGATGATGATGTTCCAGTCCATCAAACAGAAAGGTTTTCAGTTACAAAAGTTATGTAACATTTATGAAGGACCCCTCACCTATATGAGGCATATAAATGACAGTGCTTAAAAGAAAAAGCACATAATAAGGGAAAGACTTCAAAGGGTGCAACTTAGAACACATAAAATGGACTTTTCACAATGGATGAATTGTCAAGAGATGTATATATTATTTAAGGAAATAAATAAATTAATTAATAAATCAAATGGTATATATATATATATATATATATATATATATATATATATATATATATATATATATATATAAACAACTTATGATAATATAAAAAAATGATATTAAAAGACAGATAAGTATGTATATTTACTACCTATTGACATATAATTATTGGCCACTCAACCAAAAATGGGGATAGGCCAATCAAGCAATATAAAGTGCAATAAAAGCAAATATAAACAAAGTTGTATGGACAAAAATGTGCAGAAAGCATATCTTCAGTTAATAAGCAAGGCTAATAAGAGGAAAAAAAAAAGACTGGAATTCCACATACTTTCAAAGTAAAAGATAAAGTTTTTATAAAAAAAACCTCACGCTAGTAAGCAAATCGATAACAAAATACAGTAAGTTTTACCATCTATATGAAGAACCTTACACAATAGTTAAACAATCAAGTCCTAATGCATTTTGATTGGATATGGTAGGACAAGTTAGGGGCACATATAATGCCCAAATTATGAAACTATATTATGGACAATCTTAGTAATTACAGAATTGTCATACTCAGCTGATATGTAGAAAAAAAGAGAGAGCGATGAATGCTGATAAGTAAAAAATAGATATTATGAAGTTAGGTTGAAAATTATGATGAGAGTATTTCCTAATGGATGCCAAAGCAGATATTAGAATACTTTAGGTCCACTTTATTTAAAAGAATTAAACCACACCAAATAATGGTTGCTCCAATCTTCTGTTAGTCCTCAAAGGAAATCCAATAAGACTCAATAGGAGCAGGATAGAGGATAACAAGAAAAAATATGTGCTAGCTGAAACAGAAACACATTTATATTAGTGTGTTCAAAACATAACCATCAGCAGTTTAAAAAAAACCTATGTTTATTGTGCATCATGTTATTTCCTAACAGTTGCATAAAGCCTCTATTTTTTATTTTACTTTATTGTAAAACACACAAGAGGAGGCCTGCAGTCCAAAGTAAACAACCATTGGAATATTTAAAGGTGAATCAGTTAAGGATCAAGGTGTTTACCATACACAACTATAGGAGAAACCATTGTACTGATCGATCCTTTCCTAGGAAAATGATTTGATGAGTCAAACTGCTTTTGGAGAACAACATGCCTAACTATCAACTACTACTTCTATTAGGGTGATTTTTAATGAAATTTGTTCCAAAAACAATTTTAATCAAGAAGTTAATATTGTAAATTTTTGTTTGATTTTTTTTAATTATCTATGTTGTATTTTCACACTCTGGTGCTAGAAGTCTCATTTTTCCAAATTAGCAAAGAAGAAATGGGGGGATTATTCACTTAGATATTTTTCTATTTTTATTGTAAATAAAATCTAGGTTAACCCACCTGCTTCACATCAGGTTATCCATGTAAATAGTTAGATAAGATTGTCTACATTTATTTTTATAGAGTAAATTGCAACACTTGATACAGAATACATCCTATATGTTTTATTTTGTTGATTAACCATATATATATATATATATATATATTACAGTATGATTGACTAATCGATTGCTATTAATTTCTATACCTATCATATATATAAATTGGGGGGAACTTAAATTAAATAGATTGCTAAAATCAGTAAATATATAATTTAGCTAGCCAACATGTCAATCATCTTAAATTATTAATGTTTATTTTTCTATATAATTATGATTTGTAAAGAATGAATGACATAGATGGATTTCTACCATGGGGTATAAGGGATGGATTTGGAGAATTATTAGTTAATAAAATGGTAGAAGTTCACATGTGACACATGTATATATTATTATTATTCTTTTATCATTACTATTGTTATTATACTTTATGTTATTTATCATTGTTAATACATGTTTAAGAGTTTATATTATTCTGTTCTCTGGTTTATTGAGTTGTCCTGACATTCCACAGTTTATAAACAATTATGTATGCACACACATTTATTTTTCTTGTCATATAAAAGCTGTAAAGTAAAACAAATATAATAAATGCTAGTTGTAACCTATATATGGGTGCAGGAGTTGCTGTGTGTATCTGTTCATACCAGTCAAGGGAGTCAAAAGCAATATTCTCTCTGGGCTTGAATATTAGGGCATAATGGAATTGGAAGGGGGTGAAAGTGGATGAACTAACCTAAATTGCATTTGATATTATTAAATAGGGATAGAGCTAGTCAATTAAAGTGCATGCAATCATTGGTTAAGCATTTTGTCATGTTTTCATTAGCATTCTATCTGAAGACCCAAAGTCTGACTGTAGTTAGATGCAACTTTTTCCCCTTCCAAACCTGGTAGGTCTCTGCAGACTGTTTCATCAGGGGCAATAAATCAGGATACATTAAGTCATAGTCTCCATATTGCTACATCTGCATAGTATCACAGTCCACAAGTTATTTTTTCATCTGTTACATCTGGTGTGTGGGCAAGTGCGAATCCAGGCGTAGTAGATCGTCCGTTACAATATATATATATATATATATATATATATGCTTATAAAGAAAATACATGCTATATATTTAAATTGAAAAATTAACAATAAAGAAATAATAATGTATATAAATAATTATATAAAACATTACATTTAATCTATCGATATAGTTGCATATATGCATAATAATTGTTATTATTTGATTTAATATATATATATATATATATATATTCTAATTATATAAAACATTTAATCCCACAAAAATATCTAATTGTCATTTTATATAATTCTCTGTAACATTTACAACATATTGAGGATAAGCTGCAATAATCTTCTCATAATTCGATTAACCATTGCTCCATTTATTTTTCCATCTATATATCTATCTACTTAACTTTCTATCTTCTTTCCACCAATTTATATAACCATCAGTCTGCCCATCAGTCTATCTGTATGTATATCTAACTATTTACATATTTATATACATACACTATTCACATTAATCTGCACCGAATTAGTAGTACTATTATAATGATATTTTGGTGTGAATGAATTTGAACTCAACTGAGTAATATTATTTTAAAAATGGTTGCTAAGAAATAAGTTTCAAAGTTCATTCAATATGAATGAAAATACTTTTATATATAAAACTGAAGATTGAATAGTATCAATAAATTATATACTGATATAAAATCAATAAATATTCTGATTAACGATCTTCAAAATTGAAAATGAAAATACACAGAATCACAGTGTTAGTTAAGACCGTTTTTTTAAAAAAATCTCTGATATTTATTTAGTAGAGAATCTCATATTTAGATAGGATTCTTCTATTCAAAAAATCTACAATGCAACACTGGCTCTAACTTGAAATAAAAACACATGCGATGCCACCTGCTGCTTTAGTGCATTATTATTTTAATCTATTCCAATACTGATGTAGTATCACTTCTATAAAAAGCTTTACATTTTCACATGGAATTGAAGAACTCCATGTATCCAAAGAAAATTGAATCGTTAGATTTAAACAGAATATTGCTAATGTTTTTAATTAATCGCATATGGTATTTTTATTGATATTATATTAAAGAATACATGTAATATCATCTTTATATATAAAACAGATTTATGAAATCCCATGTGGAGTTTGAAATGCTTTTTATATAAAGCATAATTATTACTAGGGGGTGTGGACATGCTCAAGCATCAAAGCAATATACATAGTTACCAATGATATTTTTTTACATTATGGATACTGGTCATAATACAGATTTTTCAACACCAGGATCCTACCGATATATGATATCTATTACCAGAAAACATATCAGAGATGCTATTAAAATATTTAGAAAACCACTTTGCATTTACAAATTCGCCATTTATATAAATTGCTTCTGATTTGAAAAAAAAAGAATTCCATCAATAATTGTCAATTTTGCTTTGGATTTTAGATACACCTTCCACAAAATATTTTTAGAAATTATATTTTTGTTTTTAATGGATGAAATTTTAGTCTTGATCTACATGTTGGAGTTTGTAGTTTCTGTATAATTGTTTTTCCATAACATCACTCACATCGTTAATGGAAACTTCCTTACAATTGTATTGCTAATTATAATCTAATTAAACAATAATATATTTTTATAGTTGTTGCCCTAAACATTAATTATAATATACATATATACTATTTTTAGATGGGATTGATTTCTACAGCTGATGTTCATTATCTTATTCGACCATTACCTGAAAAATTAAGGAACAAGCGAAGCATTGATAACCATGACCATATTATTTATAAAATTAATAATAATGCCACATTTAAGTGGGGCAATGGTAAGAACATTTTTTGAAAATATAATTTTGTTATTCTAATGTTTAATGTATTTTAATATTTCCAGTCACACTCATGCACATTCATAAGTGTAGAAAAAGAGAAACAGACCAAAAGTCTAAAAATAGTGCAATGTGACCAAATTCCTTTCTAGCATCACTGGAAAAAAATGGGGAAACATATGGTAACCTATCCTCTGTGCAATTCAAAACAGATGTCACAGTGATATATTGATAAATTTTTTGCTTGTTTATTTTCAAATAATTAACTTTCACTTTTAGTCAATTATTTGCAAATTTTATTTACAAATGATAAAATAATATTCTATTTACTAAACGAAATTAGAAAATAAGCAAAAAAAACAGTAATATACTGAAACCGTGATTCTAATTTAATCTCTACCAAAAAACAAATATTTCTCAAAAAATAAATACTAATAATCAATCAATTTAGAACGAATTTTGCATGTTTAAATGCAGAATACATTCAAATAGCTAAAATAATTTTTAAACATTTATTTTATAAATTAAATCTTGTCAAAATCTATTTCCAGTATAATGTCATTGTTTTGCTTTTTTAAATTTGTCTTAGTTTCTTATAAAAACAAAAAAAATCAATATAGTTACATGAAAAAACAAATAATTTAATTTTATAAAAATAAATAAATTATCCTATGAATCGATGCTTTTTTAATTCCAAATTTTAAGCAAAAGTGATGATTGTGAAAGTGTAATGATTGCATTGTGCCAACTAAAACTCCATCTCTGCCTTCTCTTTTTTTTTTGAAACTTCACATCACAGCATTATCTCTGACATCTACAGCCATCTAGCTATTTTTATTAAAATTATTATCAATAAATATGCCTTTTAAGTCTTTCAGATCAAAAGTATTAAAAATATTTAATTAAATACTATAGAATATCTTCAAGTGTGTCATTCTATACCTGATTGCTTTATCATTTAACATTGTCCCTCAGAGAAATGCATATCATTGAGAAAGAATTAAATGATAATGGTTTCATTTTTTAAAAAATTAAGAATCATAAGGACAGTTATTTAAAATTAACATTGTAATATATATATATATATATATATATATATATATATATATATATATATATATATATATATATATATATATATATATATATATATATATGGTGCCATTTCAATTCAGCCAGTAGCTAAACTTCTAGTAATGTGCAGGATAGAAAATATGGAACAAAAATCATCATCACATTTTTTATATAGGATAGAAGACTGCAGGGTACCCAAGTTTAAACCCTACAGGATCAAGTTTCTAAAGCATAAGACAGAAAGAGTGGGGGGGACAGTTATGTTCTTTAGTTGACTGTGTGTTGACAAAACTCAAAAAGAGTAGTACACACCTTTTAATTATTCAATAGTTCTTTTAAAAGTAAGAATATAACACATATAATTTTGTCTGTAGACAAAAATATTTAGTTAGTCATTTTTATATTCCAAATATTAACTTTCTTCAAAACTAACCTACATTTGCTAGATTCTAATATTTTATTCTATGTTTCTATTTTGCTTTTCTATGATTGTAATTTGGGTTTAAAAATTGTAAGGATTTAATTTTAAATATTAAAAATATAATTTCTAAAAAGCATTCAGATTATTTTAATAGGCCAGTTTTTATAAATGATTTGAATGATAGTATATGCATGGATATATTGCATAAATAAATCTACATTTATACATGTTGAAAAGGAAAGAAAAAAGAATAGTTAATTCTGTTAATATATATATATATATATTCTGTGTAATATATATATATATATATGTGTGTGTGTTTTTACTCAACAATTTTGTGTTATAAAGATTGGTTGTTTTTTTGTTGGGGCTTAGGCAATGTGAAAACTCTAATTTTAAAATATTCTCATCCTAGATCAAAGAGAAAAGTTTTAGCTGTTACATTTGTGACAGATATGTGAAGAAAAGTGATTAAAACAATTTTCCTTCAAAACAAGTTTCATCTGAAAATCATGGTACTGTGAATTTTCATATTTTTCTTTAATCAGTAGCTAGAGAAAGTTATACTATCACTCTATTTAAATGAATTGACTCAAAATTAAAATATAAAAGGAGTCTGAAATGTCAGTTGGTGAGAGATTTTGAAATATTGAAACTAGAAAAGACAAGCATTTAACTCTGCAAGATATCAATCTGAAATCATTTTCTTATATAATTTTTTTGAAGATAGTAAATATAAGGATGTCTGGTGGGTTAAAAATCTATATGTATCTCATAGGGGAAATTCCCTAATCCATCATAGAGCCAGCATATCATATAGGAAAGAAAAAATAAGTCTTGTCTGAATTAAAAGTATTCTGCACCTTATGACTGATTGGGAGAAATAAGATGTTTTAAATAGAAGAAAACATTCACATGCATTTGAAGGCTGAAGAAAAATAATTAATCTACTGATAAGTATTAAATCATGTAGTTCAATTATATCAGTGACAGAATTTAAATCCAAGCAAAATTATAAATGTGAGAACAACTGATATACTCCATCTATGAGAAGAATTATGCTTAACAAGAAAGGAAGAAACAGTTCCAGTGCCAAATGGTTCCCACTGAAGCAAATAACTTCATCGTCATCACCATCAAATAATTATAAACCTCAAGAAAAAACTATTTCGGTGAACTGCAGAAATTGTTTGCTGCAAAGGTATAGACATTTAACAAGCTATGTTTGAACTCTTGGAAGCCTCCAAAATAAAATGGACTGGTAATATGAATTTTCATTATATATTTTCTTTTATACTATCAGAGACTATAGTAAAATTTTAGTAATAAAGTTTTATATTTTTTATCTCAGAACTTTAAAAACAACCATAATTGATTTAAACCAATAATTTCTTCAGTAATAATAGATAAGCTTCATTAATGAATTTATGTATGCTAAAATGATTATACCTGCTCATTGATGAATTTTGTTTTCTAAAAGGGTATGATTGTCTATTAATCTAGAGTTATGAGATATTATTAATAGGTAAAATATATATTTTTTGTATTAATATTTGTTTTTAAATAATATTTTATTTCTAAGGGTACCAACACACACATACACAATAATATATTAACTTGTTACATGTATATAATGGTGTGTGAATATGAGAATAATAGGAAGCATTAAAATATTAGTTTATTTTTGTTTTAAGTTAAAGAATAGCGGTCTCAGAACTTAGAAGGGAGGGGGAGAAATAATTCAAACATTTGTTTATGGAAATCTTGCTCTTTTCGATTTCACTAACATTTTTCTCCTTCATCATTCTACTTTAAATGTTAGATTATAAAAGTATGTGTGCACAAAGAGTGTATATATTTTTTATGAAATGTTTTTCTTGTGGATTGAAAATCTTAGCAAATTTGGTATCCAATTTAATATACATTATATCATTATCAGGAAAGGGGGAAGAATTTAAAATTGATATTATGATTTCAAAATAGTCAATTATTATTATTATTATTATTATTATTATTATTATTATTATTATTAATATTATTATTATTATTATTATTATTATTATTATTATTATTATTATTATTATTATTATTATTATTATTATTATTATTATTATTATTATTATAAATTTTTATGTCTATCTAGGAATTGTATGTATATGTTAGAAATGCGCTAATATATGTTAATATTTGTTTTATTAAATGAGGCATATATATTTCATTAAGGGTATTCTTTATTAGTTGTGATCATTCATCATCAATGGTGACTATTAACTATTTAAGTTTCAATTAGATATACTAAGATTAACCAATAGTTATGAATTTCTTTAGAATTAAATTTTAGGTTAGGCTTGGTCCTAAATCTGTGGTTAAAACCATTTTCATTATTGTTATCATCATCATCACATTTTAATTAATGAGCTAGATAAATGTTTAAAGGCCATAAATAAATACGTGATTTTATGGTATTTAGTGGACATTCCTGAATCATTATAATAACCACCATTCCATCATCCACATCATTCAAGCATGAATGAATTGGCATCCTAAATTAATAGTATAATAAGAGCTAGTAAAACCTAAAGAGATATTGAAATGCATTTATCATGTTAAGATCTAGGAGATGATTTCTGTCTGATGAATTTTATATACACCACTTTAGTTTGAGGATGTTTCATGTTTATCTAAATGTTAGTGTATACAGTGATATGGGTCTAAAATCAAAATCCTAAATTTTGTTAGAAATAAAATACCAAAAGGGATTCAAACCTAGTACATTTGAAAAAGTAATAAAATACAACTTTGTCTAGGTTAAGATAGGCTAGTGGCACCCTGATAGACCATATTCACTAGTTATTCACTTAAGTGTTCACTTAATATAAAACCAAGAGATAAAAGTGGGTAAAATTTAATGTTGGATTTATTGAGGAAGTATTTTCATTAAATTACCAAGATACTCACCCACTTGATGGTGTTTTAAGAGTTATAATGTCTTAATAGTTTATTTAAGTTACAATGTGTTCCTACTTGTTTATTGAGTATACAATGGCTGCCTAACTAGGGTTTGAAATTGGCCAGATAACAGATAACTGAAATGGCTAGTTTCTAATCATTATTATTATGATGATATTTTGCTAAGTTGGAGTTGATTCATATCTATCTCATCATCATTTTTCCCCTCAAGTCACAGACATGATATATATTGTGATAATGTTAGGTGCATATGATATTTTAGCTACAATGTATTAAAAATCTTAAGTAGAAATTAATTTAAGTTACAATGCCCTTTTGATTGATAATTGATAGTTTGGCTACAATAATTTTAAGGACAACTTGTTTGAATTAATATCTGAGTTATAACGTTTAAATTGAACATTAGTTTCCTTTAGTAATTTAGTTACAATGGCTATATATTTTTGGGCACATAAATAATTAGTTATAATATATATATATATATATATATATATATATATATATATATATATATATATATATATGACATTATCCAGTTCATTCGTACATAATTTAACTATAGCAAAAAGTATATATATATATTGAAACAGTGAGATTCGTATTCGAATCTCAAGTTTCACCTTTTTTCTGTCATCTCTCACTGACTGGTCTATCCCACCCAAATTTAAACTTTTTGGTATCGAATTGTGTGTGTAACAATATTAAAAATGTATTAATATATGTAGAACTCAACATAAACACGCACACATTTCGATCTCAAATTAAAGGCAATAAGTACGGATAAAATAATATAATTTAGATTCTTTTAGCTAAATAAATTTTGTGTAATATTAATCATTTATTTTTAATTTTATAAAGTTCGTATTTGTTGCTTAGTTTAAATTTCTTTAAATAATAATTCTAACAAAATCTGATGCAATAATTAATTAAAGTTAAAATAATTTTATTCCCTTTTGTCTTTGAAAATTTAAAAGCATCGGTCAGTGATAGATAATAAATTAATTATAGCAAAATTCCTAGAAAAATGTAATTAACGAATGTAAAGAAAAACAAACAATAGACAGCAAATTTCTTTCTAATTAAACCCAGCAGAGCATTGATTATCCTGAGGGCAAGATTAATAAAACCTAAAAATATCTCAACAGAAAAATTAAAAGATTAAGATAAGAAAAGGAGGCCATCTTAGACTTGCTAAAGATTTGGACTTGAATTTTAGCTTTGCTCTCGAGTGGAGCGTCTAAAATATCTTAAATAAATTAATACTGCAAGGTATGACCGAGTAAGCACCGAAATTATTCTCCATCGGAAGATGGCCCACCATATGCTGAGCTTCACCTTGCCCATCGTAAAAACACCAAAATGATCTGCTGCCTGAAATAAACAAGAAAGCCGCTGCTGTTAAAAATCAATAAAACAACATGCCCAGGACAAGAAAGAAAATTTCTAATTACGAACAATCTGCTATTAAACCAATGAACGAAAACAACTTATAAAACAGGTACCTGTGTTTATGTATTCCAACTTATAGAGTACTCTAGTAATAATAAGCTATAGCTCATCTCCTATTATTTGTATAACTTCTAAATGTAAAAAAAATTGTAAATTTGTGAAACTAAAATTTAAGAATTCATGTAATCTGTAAACTTCTCGCATAATCTAGCTTACCCTCCCTCTATCACTTCTTAGGTGTGTATTTCTTAAATCTATATTTTATTTATAATTATCATTGAAATATTACCTTCTCATAATTGTTTTAGTTTTAAAGCTAAATCCATAATCGCTCGAACAGTGAATGCGTGTCGAATTGTCATTAATATTGCTTTTATAGATAACTTAAATTTCATATAAATCGACACGCATTCAAAGAATCAGTTATTGTAATGCAGGGTCGACTACTCCGTAATAGCTGGCATACTAGCTATAATAATTCCTTTTTTTAGATATTTTTATTATTATTAAATATTAATGAATAATTATGTAAATTTCATTTCTTTGAGAGTCACCAATTTTCTTTCAGTCAAGGTTGATAATGTTGGGCCGAGTTTGAAATCTAGTTAAATATTACCGCAATCTTTTAGATATTATACATGTGTTACGTTTTGAAGCCCCGATGGCTCATTCCACGCCGTGAACACTCCGGATTCTCCATGGTTGAATTAACCCCAGTCGTCCTACGCAAGCGGACATGATCAATGTTCCCGTAGGGCTTGACGACTGTCACGCAGCCAGCTGGCAAATTGTGACACGGACCGCTTGTCCCTGGTTATGCTCATGTGACACCTTACCTCTTCGGGTCGAGGCAGAGACCAACCCGAAACCCTTATAACTTATTCACGGTCTTGCAGTTTTAGCGCTGCCATTTTACATCGCCCTTCTAAAGCGTACCACGTGTTCTTTTATATTAGTTTATTATTCTCTCCATCACTCCGCCTCGGCATTATCTTCATCATATACTCTCAAATAAATGTTTGCCCTTAGTCGTAAAATAAAGATGTTTATTAAATAAATGTATGTCCGCCGTTACTGATGACTCTGGCAGTGCAAAGTATAAATTTCTTACAGCACGCATTAGAAATACTCACTCGAGAACCCTGGGTAGCTGGATTACGCCTTCCTATAAATAAATGCTCCTAGTAAAGAAATGTATTTTCTATATATAATATTGCCAATTAGATATTGAAACTCTTAATTTAAAAATATGATCAATAACCTTACTAATGTTGTCTTTTATTAAAAATGTAAATAAATAATTTTAACTATACGTCTGTAGTTAAGTTTTCATTTGCTCGATGCCCATTATATATATTTCCTCGATTATATGTGTTAGTTAATATTCGTTTGATTGTTGGCCAACTCGGAAACAAAACCCATGAATCTCGTGCATCTCCCTGACTACCGTGCCTAAAGAAGTGTTTACTTATGTCGCATCAGAGGCGTTATTCCGTAGATTGTATTGTGGAACCGATAAACTATGTTCGAACTCAGTATTACCGGTGGCTTCGCTACTCGATGGTGCTGCTGTTCTGTGTGGTGGTCGAATTCTGCAATATGTTAACGAGATACACGTGTTTTGACTGTTACAATATATGGACATGTGACATCTGATTTGATATATATATATATATATATATATATATTTAACTATAGCAAAAAGTATATATATATATATGGACATGTGACATCTGATTTGATATATATATATATATATATATATATATATATATATACTACAATAAATTATATGTGGTTAACCCTGATATGTTATTTATATAAGTAGCGTCGTCAGCAGATTTAATAAAATAGCTAAAGCAAAATATATTTAAAGTATGGGGAAGATCCAAAGAGAAAAAGAGGTTTATAAAATTATAAAAAAATTATTAATGTTTAATTAAATATTGATTAATAAAATATTTTTTTTAAAAAATAGCCACAAATAAAATGCATTTGATGTTTATTTATTCACAAAAAAAAAAAAGAAAAAAAAAAGAAAAACGATACATCTTTCAATTGTAAAGCAAATCCAAAAAACCATAATGAATGAAATACGGTTCAAGATTATTATTGATGATAATGATATTCTTTCTTAAATTATTGGATTAAATCTTTTTTTTAATATTGTACCTCAATTTACCTATATATAATAACATACATCCATGAAAAATTTCATACACAATATTACTTTTCTGCTTGTCAGGTATGACATTTTAAAAAATATTCATTAATTTATTAACATTATTTGTAACACAAAATGAAACATTAAACACATTCTTATATATATCCTTAAAAAATTTCATTTGAGCATTTGAAATATTTAGAATAGATATCCATTTTTACTATCAGTCTTCAACTCCTTTAAATCATTATAAAAATGTCAATTTTTATAAAGATTATTTGAGTGTTGGGTAGTCTAATCAATTTGTTAAAAGTATTTTATTTAATAATAAAATTAGTAATGATCATGTAAATGATAATGAAAAATAAGATTTTATTTCTTTGCCATTTTAAATTGTCTTATAAAATTGTATATAAAAATAGTAAATTATTTGGAAATAAAAAAAATATTTGGAAAAGAGGTATTACTTTGAATAACTTATTAAATAATACAAATCATCCATGAAGCTAATGCACATACACTTTGTAGATTTTAACTATAAATGAATACTCTCACTTTCAAACACAAGATAAAGTCTTTGTGAAAAGATAGAATGAATCCATCTATCTTTTCAACCCAAACACATATGTATAAGCAAATCTTAAGCATTTGGAAAGGAAAGCTTGAAGATGTTAAACGATCACTTTAAATTACTTTAACTATTATTGAATGAAGCTAGCAAAATTTTCTAAAATTTATGATTAAGATTTGCCCATACATAAATGTTTGGGTTGAAAAGTTAGATGGATTCATTCTATCTTTTCACAAAGACTTTATATTGTGTTTGAAAGTGAGAGTATGTATTTATAGATAAAATCTACAAAACAAATGGGCAATTAGCTTTATGGTTGATTATTAATATTACAATTTATAAACATAGCACTATATTAAATAAATATTTCATTTAAATAATACAAAGGAAATTTTTCATAGAAAGACAATTTCTGGAGTAATATATATATTATGCCTTGTTTTTATAAGAAGGTATCTATAGGTCAGAGTAGTTTGAGCTTAAAGAAACAAATAAAGTTATATAAAAGTAGGATTAAAAATAAATATCTTAGTTTTACTTTGTATATCCATGAAAAAGATACAGGCCACATTATTAATTTTGATGAAGGTAAGATTGTCTTCTTTGAAATAAATGAAATAGAAAGAAGCATTAAAGAATTTTTATTATTGAAAATTTATGATTCTGAAGCAATTAGCTAATTTAAAAGTTCTTTTAAGATAAAGGGTATATGGGAAGTAGGTGGAATTGTGGGTAATGTTAAGTTTATATATGTTATTTTGTAGTTATTTACATTTGAGAAATCTACTTGTAGTAGGGAAACCATTGTTAGTATTTTAGAGCTTATTTTCTTGGATAGTCTTGTTGAGTTGTGAATTTTGAGTAATTTTGATTATTTATTGACTAGTTTAGCTTTATGATTTATATATATATATATATATACATATAAATATATGATTTATATATATATATATATACACACACACAAATAAAATGTCAGTTAATTAAAAAATTATTGTAATATATATTGTTCAATGTCTGTATTTATTCAAAGTTATGTATGTAATGTTATAATTGAATATTAATAAATACATTATCCAAATATATGTAATGTACAACTGCAAAAAATACTTTTATCCACTTAGGCATAGTCTTTGTCAACTAACACTTTCAAAAGCTAACCTTCCCATAATTTTGTGACTTTTACATTTGCTGCCTGTTGTTTATTAAATCTTGCTTATATTTATATATTAACATGGCTTCTTTTATTTTCCTTTTATTATTGTTTCTTTCAATTTGCAATAATTTTACATTATTATAATTCAAATTAAAACCATATCTTAATAATCTATTATGGTCATAAATACAGATACTGAAACATTATCATTTCCATTACAATTTTGTTTCTTTTTTGAACCCTTTTTAATAACAGCAAGTGCTCTTTAGTTCTTTTCTCTAATGAACATCTTGATTCTCCTATGTATACACTACCATACTTACATCTTCATTTGTACATGATGCAATTTTTATTTTAAAATGAGGTCTATCTATCTATCTATCTATCTATCTATCTATCTATCTATCTATCTATCTATCTATCTATCTATCTATCTATCTATCTATCTATCTATCTATCTATCTATCTATCTATCTATCTATCTATCTATCTATCTATCTATCTATCTATCTATCTATCTATCTATCTATCTATCTATCTATCTATCTATCTATCTATCTATCTATCTATCTATCTATCTATCTATCTATCTATCTATCTATCTATCTATCTATCTATCTATCTATCTATCTATCTATCTATCTATCTATCTATCTATCTATCTATCTATCTATCTATCTATCTATCTATCTATCTATCTATCTATCTATCTATCTATCTATCTATCTATCTATCTATCTATCTATCTATCTATCTATCTATCTATCTATCTATCTATCTATCTATCTATCTATCTATCTATCTATCTATCTATCTATCTATCTATCTATCTATCTATCTATCTATCTATCTATCTATCTATCTATCTATCTATCTATCTATCTATCTATCTATCTATCTATCTATCTATCTATCTATCTATCTATCTATCTATCTATCTATCTATCTATCTATCTATCTATCTATCTATCTATCTATCTATCTATCTATCTATCTATCTATCTATCTATCTATCTATCTATCTATCTATCTATCTATCTATCTATCTATCTATCTATCTATCTATCTATCTATCTATCTATCTATCTATCTATCTATCTATCTATCTATCTATCTATCTATCTATGATGAAACTACTAATCCTATATAAAATCATAGCTGATGAAAGATGAAGAATTTTTAAAAAATAATTTCGCAATAAATTTCAAGATTTCATAATTCATAGTGAACAATGAACATGTAATAAATTTAGATACGTGTCAAATATACTCAATTGCCAACTAATGGGGAAAGACCTGGAGGGTACAAAGTCTCAGTAAAACAGTGGAAAATTTTAATGCGATCTTACTGAGAGATTTATTTATGTTATATAAACGATTTTATACCAACCTGTTAATATTCTCGTGATCTGGAATATAAATTTTCCACTTCATAGCTTTCCAAAAGCTTTAATGTTTGAAGTAACAGGTGCCATAATATGTGGAACTACATATTATGAATCGCAGGCCACCATTGTCACACTATAATTGAATTTTATAATGAGAAACAAAAAGAAACCCAAAAAATAATATTAAGATATTGGCAAACATAAATTAATTAAAACATAAATCAGAATAAAAGAAATTTTATAACTAGCTTGCCATTAATGGTTTTAGCAAAATAATAGAGCACTTGAAATTGTAATTGCTTTTTTTACATGTCTAAAAGACTACAATCTCTGTCTAGAGAAATAATTATCGAATAAAATTCGAAAAAAAAAAAACAATAATATAAATCCAAACATTATTTCAAGTTCATTATAAAACAGGAAACATCACTTCTAATAATCACTGGCTTAAATCCAATATGCTTTCATAAGAAATAACAAGATTATATGCCCAAAGCTCTATTATGGACATTGTGATATGAGAGCAAACCCATATAATCAGTTTGGAAACAAAACAACTATTACAGTGGAATGTATATAACAAGTCAAATGTTATAGTTACAAATCGTAATTCTGGCATTAGCATGACTAAGAGCACAGAAATTTAAGAAAAGAGCATTAGACAATACAATCTATCTATGATGAAAACTAAATCCTCTGTGGAGAAATTAGCGAAATAATTGCAATAATCATTCAGCCAGAATCAAAACCTCGTTCAGGCAGAATTAAACCTACACCCAAGTTATTTCTCTAAACAATACTTTGTAGGATATTATTAATTCATTAGTGACATGTTGATCTCATATAGATTCATAAATATATCTACAGAACCTGAACTTACTAAAATGTGCCAGAAAATGTGGAGACCTAAATAATGAAATGAGCGAAAATGACAAACTACAGACTATGTACTATAAAAATATGATTATCATGATCTTTATAGATACAGGAATGGTGAATCTTTCATATAATGAGATGTTTACCAGTGAAAAACTAATTATGTGATTTTCTTCTATATTAACTACATATGAGCATTGAGAGTTAAAGCAACGGGTGGAATATATTATATAAAATTATTTTTTAATATAATTTTTACTATATTTTCAAAATATAGACAATTCAAGATATGTTAATACCAACGTTATCAATCACAAACAGAAAAGAAAAATACATTTAAATTGTTGCAGAGTCAGTGTTTTTTCTCTTATATAAATATAATGTGGAGTTTATTAGAATAAGAACATTTAATCAGAGGATTAAGTTTTACGGAAAAAAACTACCAACTGGGAAAATAGCTTGAGCGAATTCATCCTCATTTATTGAATTAATAAAATAAAAATTTACAATGAATCACAAACTGAAACATCTAACCACATCAGTAATAGAGGATATTCTGTTTTGTCTCAAGTATCATTCTCATATTCAGTAAGTTCAGGAGATGTGATAATTAAAAGTTGTTCTTTCAGTTTATTTAAAATAACTACTAATATATATATATATATATATATATATATATATATATATATATATATATATATAGTACAATGGATATATATATATATATATATATATATCCATTGTAATGGTAAAAACCCTTTTTACTACTGGTAATGAATCCAATTAACCCTAATTAAAAAAAAATACAATATTTGGCAAATTAAATTTTGTCTAGGGAAATCTAAGATGATTAAAGGGTGACCATGTATAAAATGAAGTCATTATATCCAAATTATTTTTAATTGACAATTTGGTATTAATCACAAGCAACAATCAAGCTGAATCCACATAAAAACTGGTTTCCACGTAGAATTTAATTATATTTCCTGATTGTTACAACTTTTCACCTAATAACTCATCACTTTAACAATTGATGAAGCTTTAAATATAATCTCACAACGTTGCAATTTACCAGACCATATTATTGCATTGATTAAACATTGTCTCTTGAACACATATTTTGCATACAATGGTCAGCATTACAGACAAGTTTTTGGTACTCCTATGGGCTCACCTATCTCAGGAGTAATAGCTGATTTATTCATGGAAAATATAGAAACTCGTGCTTTAGAATCATCATCTTTAAAACCTCTCATTTGTCTCAAATACATAGATGACACTTTTGTCATATGGCAACATGGAAAAAATAAATTAGATGATTTTTTCTTGCATTTAAATAATATGCATTTCCATATTAAATTTACAATGGAGACAGAGTCTGATGGAAAACTCCCCTTTCTTGATGTTCTAGTCACCAGAACATCAAATAGTTTATCTTTTTTGATTTACAGAAAGAACACACACATGCACAGATATTTACATTTACATTCTCATCGTCACACAGATCAGATAGTTTCTGTAGACAAAACTCTTTTAAATAGAGCAATTAACCTTCCAGATAATTCACGTTTGAAAGAAGAAATAAATCATATTAATAGTGTTTTATTAGCAAATAGTTATAATTATAAATTTATAAAAGAAGCCTTATTTCAAGCCCAAAATGGACAAAATAGGAAACAAAAAGATGATAAATCAGCTATTAGAATTTATGTTCCATATGTAAAAGAAACTACAGACAGTATTGGAGATATATTGAAATGCTATAATATAGATACAGCTTTTTCTACTCATCAAAAGATCAGCAATATAATAACCAAGCCTAAGGATTCAATCCCTCTTGAATCTCATGGTGTTTATCAAATCTCAAGAAAAAATTGTAAAGCTTTTTACATAGGTATGAGTAATCATCACATCAGTGTTAGGAGAGATGAGCATGCTAATGCAGTTAAACAACATTCATCATCAGCAGCACTCTCACTCCATACTATAGATTCAGGTCATAAAATTGCTTTTTCTAGTACCAGGATCATATCTAGATGTAATAATCTCTACCGGTGTAAAATTAGAGAAGCCATTGAGATACTTAAAAGGACAGATTGTATCAATAAGCGAGATGATAATGGAAAATTTATCCTATTTGGAAATATTTTTTTAAAAATCATTCTTAAATTAAAAATTTTTCCTATTGGTGGAACTTTAACGTTTATTCAAATCAATGATTGTAGCACCTCTACAACCATCTTTCTACCTTTTATCACCCAGTGGATGATTTATGTGAGCAAGTCGAAACATCGGAATATTAATATTTAAATTTTTTTTAACACGGATGAACCTGCAAATTATTTATATATATATATTATAATTAAAAAAAATAAAAATCAGTATATGGCTATGTATAATAAAAATAAATATAGAGATTACTACCGATCACATGGCTATTTAAATATCTATCTGACCATCATTATTTTATTTCTAAATCTCGGGTCCTTCACATTATATAATTATATACCGTGACACTAGTTAAAAAGTTATAAAAAGTGATATATGCAATATTTTATTTTTTCTCATTCATCAAGTCATATTTTAGTATTGATACTTACTGAATGTGTAATTAGAAATATACTTCATTTTCATCTATTATATTTTACTAAGTGACTAATCACTTTGTCTATTTGTTTATGTTGACACTTTTACCCATTAAAATACAAATATAAAATATATTACGATATTCTGCAGATACATTTAAATCTGCATTTGCAGAACATTTATTTGCTTGTAGTGTAAGTTTTTGCTGTGATAATCTTTTACTTTCCATGTGAAATAGGATTTCAAGAAAATAAAAATCAAAGAGGCAGAGGGTGTGGCACATGAAGCTAAGAAGTCTGTCACATCAGCTCAAGAAGAAGTTCAAAGTATTGTAAGAAAAATTTTAAAAGATTTCATTTCAATTATTCTAAGACCCAAGATTAAGTTGCAATCTTGTAGCAGAATATTTTCTAGTTCTTAATTTTGTTTATTACATGTCCAAAATTGCTTAAGTGCAATGGGGAGGTTTTATAACATTCCCAAGATGGATGCTGACTGTCAAAGTCAAAATAGGCAATCATTCAGTAGTATTAAATCCAATGACATATTGAGAAGTGATCAATTCCAGAAGTATTTAAACAACCTAAATCAGTTAAAAATAGGTCAAAAAGATGTTTAGATGTGAAAGAACTAAAGGATGTTCAGAAAAAAATCAAATTTGAGGGAAATAAAAAAAACTATTTCAAAGGAATATTGGGCTAAAGATCAATGAAAACATTGAGATACAGCAAATTAAATTTGATACAATGAAACATAAGCTAAAACTTAATGATACTGCCAAGTTTCATGAAAATCTATTAGAAAATAAAGTTGTGGGTAGGGGATCCGTCACAAAACTACTAAAATCATGTGAATTTTGTCACAAAAGAGGGCGCTGTGCCCCAAATTCATGATATAGAAGCAGAACTGGACCAAAACAAATACAAATATTACCAAAGAGACTCTATATCGATCAATATAAGAATAAATACAGAAGGACAAACTAAAAACAAACTCAGAGAAAGTACACAAAGTAATTATCTAGACAAAATCATGACAATTAAAAGCCAACCAAAGCTTAAAAAATAATAGGGAAGAAGTTACAGAAGCCCAACAGTATTTAGTTGAACCTGCTGGTGAGAGCAATAATGCAGAACTAGTTTCTTCCAACATTTGCAGAAAAGTTAAAGAAAGACACAAAGACTTCCAAATAGCAAGATTTCAATACCCCATATGCCAATGGCTTTAAAATGGAGCAGGGGGTTACATGCCTTGAGACAAAGCTAGAGCCAGTGGTCAGAGGTCATGAAATTAATCTGAACAATGCAAAGTATGTGAAAACTAATCATTCTGGCTTCTTGCACAACAATAAGTTTGAGAATGGCTTAATATGTCATAATGTTGAATCAATTCCGAGAAACTTTTATCAGGATAGAAATAATTTAATTCTAGATGACTTTCAATCAGACAATGATGAATTTAATAATAGAATATCTCAGAAATTATTTAATTCCTTTCTTAGCTTTCAGAATCAGTATATTTTAACATGGAGCACAATGAATATAAAATGTGAACTTTCCATATTTCCAATAAATGAGATATTTATATTAATCAAGGACTTAAATATCATTGATTCAATAAGAAGGGTCTACTATCATCCTAACAAAAATATATCACACTAGAATTTGAGAACACTTTAGCCAAAGTAAGATTCAAAAGATCTCAAATGTTTCTAGATGAAAAGTATTTAGTGAAATTTGTCCTGGAAAGACCAAGATTGCTAACAGGTATGGTGTGGAATTGTCATGTGGCATTTGGAAAAGATGAATTGCAGGATTATCAGTACAGTTTGGCTTGATTCAATGGTTTACTTTCCTAATGGAAAGAAGAGCAGGGATTCAGCTGAAATTCAACAATGCAATATTTACAATGAGGTTGACTAAAGGTACCAGTCTGTGGGATATTCCATCTGTTTTTGAGCAGAATAAAAACCTGATATATATATATATATATATATATCAGGTTTTTATTCTGCTTTTTATATATATACGAATTACTATATATATATATATATATATAGTAATTCGAGGAATTCAATCTCAGTGTTATGGATTCAGGGACACTGGCTATTTTATTAGGGCATGTTGAAAAACATTATGCAAAAATGTGAGAAAAGCTATAGTGAATTCCACAAACGTACAATGACATCAAACAATTATTCACTAATAAATCAACAATTAGAACCGGAATTACAATAATCTCATTTAAAAGATAACAAAGTGAAAACAAACAAGCTACATTATAAAGAAAATCAAAAAACCTTGCACAGTAGATTTGAAGATGGGACAAATGCAGGTCAAACTAAAGATATGTACAAATAGATAAAGGAAAAATCAGCACAGGCAGAACTGAACAGCTTCGAGTCAATACAATCTGAAGAGTCTGAAGGCACATTAGAAGAAATTTATCAATTAAAAAAGCTAACATGTTCAGTGATACCAAACTAAGTGAGAATGGTTCAACTCAAATGGGTAAAATGACACAAGGTGCAAATTTTAAAAAGAAAAATTAGAATGGCTCTGGCTCACAAATTGATGAACATAGTTTTGTGGGCTCAAACATTGAGATGTGTGGTGAGAAAGAGGAGAAAACTGAGGGTCTATCGAGGAGAAAAAAAGGAAAAAAAGATGGAAGAAGAAACTGGCTCAACATGAGTCAGGGGATGAGATGGACACTGAATCAGGTCAGACAGTCAATGACTCAGAGGTAATAGAACATGATATTTTAGCTTATCACGTGATCTTCAAATGTATTGTTGAATCTAAAGAGACATGCCTTTTTGTAAGGTGCATATGTGTAGTGAGAGTGAAGTAGGGTATGTAATCTCAGAAAAGTCAGATAATACAGAGGAAGAAATCGATAACATAGAAGAGCAACGGAGTGATGAGGCTTGTAGTGACAGGTCAAGAAGCAAGCAAGGTGAAGTAGCACTAGTTATCTCAGAAGAGTCTGATAATCCAGCAAAAAAAAACTTGATAACATGGAAGAGCAATAGAGTGATGAGGCTCATAGTGATAATTCCAGAAGCAAGGTAGTAGATGGCTGTCCAAAGAAAAAGCAGCAACAAATTAGTACTATCCCTGTGTGTATTGATGAAATGAAAAAAGTCACAGATGATGAAAAAATAAGTTCACAAGAGGAAAACTTTGAAGAAGACTCGGAACAGGAAAGTGATGGAAATTCAGAAACAGTTTAAAGTATGAATTCCATAGATGTGGTTTATATAAAGATATGGCAACATGGATGAAGTTCTAAGGATCTGTTAATTAAAGGACTTGGTAATTCAACGACTCTTATGAATCAATGGAGAAGACTAGGGTTATTGACTGTGGTATGATCTCAAGATTTCTTTACACAAATGTATTGAAATCATGTAGCGGGTCATCAGTCACATGCATTATAAAAAAAGAGGCATATTTTATAAAAACAATAGATAATTTATTAAATAAAGATATTAGGGAAAGTTAGCCTTTAACAGTAAAACGTTATATATATATAATAAAAATGTCCGTTAATTAAAACAAAAATGTAATAATAATAAAAATAATAAATTTAATGGTAACAAACTATTGTAAACAATACTTAAAACCGCAGAAATACTTTCGGTTAATTTCTTAAACCTGCCTCAATTACAATTAATGTTTATAATAGTTTGTTACCATTAAATTTATTTTTATTATTATATATATATATGTGTGTGTTTACTTACATATTTATCTACCAAAACTTTTCAAAATATTTCAAATGGCAATATTTCATAAAATAAAATAAAAACTAGTCTCCTATTTCTGGCATAAATAGATATTGTTACATATTATGAGGGAATAATTGATTATTTGCAATCTTAAATGTTTATATAAAAAAAGATTCTTAAAAATGAGGTTGATTAATAAATATCTGCCTTATTTATTAATACAAAGCAATGAAGCTTCTAAATTTATATTCATATATTCATATGAAATTGAACGATTTGATGATATTATTTAAAAATTGAGTTGCTTTGATGGATGAGAAATTTGTTGGGGATCAATTCTTTCCAAGCTTATAATAATGTTATTGATGAAGAAAACATAGATTCAGTGAATATTGGTTATTTTTTTCATCTAACATTATCACAAAACATTGTCAACAATTTCTGTTAATGACATAAGTTAAATGAACATTATTAAATGTTATTACATATTATGTGATCTTTAATTAATTATTTGTACATCTAAACATTTATGTGAAAGATTATTTACAAATGAGTTTAATAAAATTGTCCTATCATATTTATTAACATCACTAAGGTTTTATTAAATCGCAATTAAACTTTTATTTAAACTTTAATATTAATTTAATTTTATGATGATTTTTAAACATAAATGGCTAAAGGTTTAATAGGATATTATGTGCTTTCAAAATCGGTAATGATGTCACTTAAGTTGAGCAGAAACTGGATGAATTTTCATCTGACATTGCTCTTTGAATGATTATATATATATATAACGCGTAAAATATAACAAAATATCCAGTATAATTCCTTAATATTCTACTTATATATATATATATATAAGTAGAATATTAAGGAAATATATTGGATATATATATATATATATATAAGTAGAATATTAAGGAATTTTATTGGATATTTTGTTATATTTTACGCGCTGTTTTTACATTTAATTATTTTTCAGATGCTGTTATTAAAAATCCTTTACCAAAAGATTTTTATGAGAGATCAAAACGACAGGCCCAAGGAGCATCTAATGCCCAAACATTAATAGTTGAATCTGCTATTTTTATTGATTCCGGATTAACCAGCCATTATAAATCAGTCTATAGTCAAAATGTTAATACTGAGTTGTTAAGATATTACTTATTAGTTTTTAGTACGGTAGGTATTATTTACAATCTTTTCATCATATTAGGTCTTTTTGTATATATTTTATCATGAAAGTGGATGATGCCTATCTTAATGACTGATTTAAATACAGACAGAATGAATAGTTTACATCGAGGAAAACGACATCAAAAGAAAAATTAGAGAAGCGTACTTCATTAATGGCAACAATAACTCTATTAATAGACGTGACGCCTGTTTTGACATTTTCAAATGTTGATCTATCTAAATCATTTGCAAATACTTTGCATATCACTTTTATTTCTCTGTTTTGCACTTGCCTTATCACTATGAATATGAGGCAAACGTCCTCTAAAGCGCTTAGCGTTTAATACTTTTGCATTCTCTATAGCTTCTCTTTCAAGCGCCCCACACGCTTTTAATTTTATATATTATACTATCGAGAGAGAAGTATAAAATTCCTAATATTTTATATGTATTAATATAATTTATACATTTAATTAACCAAAAACATTCATTTCATCGGAAGTGTTCTAAGGGTTGTTTAAAAATGTATTTATTATTTATTGAAACTTTTCTTAACATAGCGTCCAAGCTTGAAAGCCGAATTATAAATTATTTAGCAATAAATCAACATTTCTTGTTTAGTTTCAATTAATAATAATGCTTCTGATTAGGATTAAACCTTTTGAGACTGAAATAAACGGCTTATACTATTTATATAGAAAAAAAGTCAAGTTATATTTCCTGATCACCATCACTCAACAAATTAAAATAACTTTTCTTTATTAAAAAAAAAAATTACCTATGGAATGGGTAATCAGTCGAAACTTTTATCAACCAATCTGCACAACCCCTTCCATAAAAACATTTCACTACCAAGAATATATCACACATGATAGACTCTAATAATCACACCCAAACATGTTTTGTAAAACATTATTACTATTTGCCTACATATTATCAAAATCTTCATATGTAAGTAAATGTTTGCAAACTTTGTAATCGTCTGCATAAAACAGTAGTGATCAAATCATTTGATTATTGGCTATTGAAAATAATACAGAAAACATTGAATAATATAAATGGTAATACATTTCCGAGACTAATTCATTGTTTTTAAATAAGAGGTTTCCTTCTTTCATATTCATAACAAAACATTCTCTGTTGGATGGATATGACTTTGTTATATGTATGATATTCATTTTTGTTATTAGCTTTCTCAATTTATCTATTAGAGAATTATGCATTACATTGTCAAATGTTTTAATGATACAAAAACAAACAACATCCACACCCACACTATCTTAATTGAATGAGGATATAATCATTTTGTGGAATTCTATTATTCAAAACAATAGAGATTGAGTCCAACATTGAACTCATCTCATTTAAGTGCTATCCCATTCTAATTCATTAATGGATAATTGAATTAATTGGAGAACTGTACTCATAGCAATAATAGTAACATTTATTTCTTGATGTACTCATTTTTTCTTGTTTTTTGCTGATGTAACCACTTTTCTTAAGTACAAATAAAGTTTGCTTTGAAACATCAACATACTACTGTTACTACTACTACTACTACTACTACTACTACTAATACTACTACTATTACTACTACTACTACTACTATTACTACTACTACTACTACTACTACTACCATTACTACTACTACTACTGCTACTACTACTACTACCTCTACTACTACTACTACTACTACTACTACTACTACTACTACTACTACTACTACTACTACTACTAATAATAATAATAATAACAACAAACAACGTAATTGGTCTTAATCATGAGTGACTTCTAAAAGACTAAATTAGTGATTCTTGTTAAGAAGGAACAATTATATATAAAGCTTTAGCTCACCAGTTTCTCTCACGTTTGAAAACCTAAAGTTGTCATGACTATAATATAATATTTCATAAAAAATCAAAATAACAAGATTTAAAATATAAATAACAATCACTCCCAAATGTGAAATAAGACTTCTCAAAGAATAAATGATAAATTAAAAATAATATTAATTTAAGACTTTTAGACAGAAATGAAAATTCATTTTAACATTTAAATAAAGTACAAAAAAATCTATAAATTGATAATAACTTTTATTTCACTATCTAGGACTATCAAAGGATACCATGTCTGTTTATTCAGCATTTAACAGGTCTTCAAGGGTTTTCACGGAAATTTGCAATTACAGTTTAAAAACTCATTTCCTTTATGTGTTTATTTCAAAGCTTTGTATTATATGAAGTTAATCGGTTGAGGTTATGATGCAGGATTCTGCAGTTTTCTTTGGTTACATATTATGTAACTTTATCACAATAGGGTTTTTATAAACTTTGAAATATTCATTTTGACATAATAATTTTACACCAGGATAGTTACCCTATATAAGATTAGCATGTAGTTAATTAGATACTTTTGAAACTGTTTATACTGACATCCGCTCTATGTCCAGATTGGAATTTCTAAGAACACATTAGGAATTTGAAGCAAAACCTTCTCAGTGCACGCAAGGAGATTTATAATTGTTGAATAATAACTGGTAGAAATTTTTGATGCTCAGCTAAAATGTTGAAGAGTAACTAAAAGAATATGTCAAACAGAGTTTTGTTACCAGACTATTTATATTAAATTTTATCTAAAAATTTTCCATCTCTTAATTACTAAGGAAAGCTTTGTGGAAGTTTTCTTTTTCTGGGAAGGAATGAAAATTTTATGTATATTTATTAATGTTTGTCATTATTACTGTAAATATAAAAATTACAAATCAGAGATATGTCCATCTTAATCATAGTATGTTTTACTAATTTAAATAATGTTAGATCTTTGGTGCCTTACATATTTATTTTAAGAGATGAACCACATTAATCTTACATTTTCTACCGTTTATTTCCTCACACATTATTTTATAATACTAGGTTCAAAACTGTATATATATTCTTTTTCATGATTGTGAAATATGGAATGTATTACTTGAATTGTTTCGGTTCTTTGAGATTTAGAATGCCCATCAATGTAAATAGATTAATTAATAATACAAAAGAGAATATACATAAATTGAATCGACCTAAAGTTGTGTATGTTGTAAGATGCAGCCAAATGGACTGTCATTACACCTATTATGAGCAAACGAAAGCTAATCTGAAAACAAGGTTAATACAACACATCTTGATGTACAAAAAAAAAAAAACAACAAGACCGATCCAACTAATACATCCGAAGTTTACAATATCAGCAAAAAGAATAGGACACAGTTTTGATACTAGTATCGATAGAAAACATAATATTAAAGAAAGAGTGTTCATTGTATACAATGAAAAAGTAATGAATTAAAAAATCTAACAATATTCAAATTAGTAAAAAATGGATCACTTAGGTTCTCAACAGAACAATACGATTATGAGTTCATTAGTCGAAAGTATACTCCGTTTAATTAATTTTTTAACATATTTAATCTCTGTTTTGACACACACACACATACACACATATATATACGTATATATAAAGAAAGAAACAACAAAATTCAATTAGATTACCCATTATCAAGATTATAATTATAATACTGAGATAGATTAATTAATTTTTACTTTTTGTTAAAATTCCATTAAATTAAAGGCATTCCGCATAACCTTAGTTGAAATTTAATTATTATATTCAAATTTGCATTCACTACACATCTTGAAATAAAATGTAGTAGGTAAACCTGATTCTATTTATTATATAATCATAAGTAAATGTATTATAAATTTGTTTGTTTTTTGTCATGAATATTATTAAAATAAATATATATAAATTTCAATCTAAACAAATTTATTTTACGTCTCAAACAAATAATTCAAACCATCATAAATATGTCAACTGTGTTCTTGTAGATTTTGAATAATATGTCTTATTCAAAGTGTCCTGACATTATTCTATCACCCAATATTCCAATACCATTGTTTTCAAAGAAATTCACATCATTTTAATTTATACGTGGTATTTTTAGATTATAGATATAAATACTTTAAAGATAAAAATCTAGAAATTTAAATAGCTGTCAATTTATTTAAAGATTGAAAAGAATATAGTTGAAATTTTGGATGTATTAAAGCTATGTACACACTATATACACTACTTTAGTTTAGACATACTATAGAGATTGGTTGCATTCTCTATGCCTTTCACTATTTATTTAAAAGTGAAATACCTTCATTCAAATGTAATTTGACGCCATTTGGCTATCTATCTATCTATCTATCTATCTATCTATCTATCTATCTATCTATCTATCTATCTATCTATCTATCTATCTATCTATCTATCTATCTATCTATCCATCTATCCATCCATCCATCCATCCATCCATCCATCCATCTATCTATCTATCTATCTATCTATATAATAATAATAATAATAATAATAATAATAATAATAATAATAATAATAATAATAATAATAATAATAATAATAATAATAATAATAATGTGTTGAATATATATATCTGTATTAAAAGTTATTGTAAAAAATATAATTACTTCTCGCAATATTAATCCAAAATACAGTAAATAAATATTTTAAATATACTTTATTGAGAAGTACTTTCAACTAGCTCAATAGTCGTTATTGAGCTAGTTGAAAGTACTTCTGAATAAAGTATATTTAAAATATTTATTTACTGTATTTGGATTAATATTGCGTGAAGTAATTATATTTTTATATACATATATTTTGGCAGCCAAGTAGACAGACAGTTACATAATTAAAAAATAACAGCACAACTTTTACATATTTTACTTTTATAGATACAATACATTTATAATAATGGTGGTTTGGGTAAAAAATTTAAATTTATCGTCGTTAAGTTTGAAATAATGACTAACAACCCGGTAAGCCTTATTTAATAATTTGTTTTTTCCTTAGTTTTTATTATTAGTATTAGCATTTTTAGTAAAGGTGTTTTAATTGGCTTTTATACTTTTCATTTTTTTTTTTATTAATAGTAGAAATACTGTATCAGTATGTAATTAGAAAAGATTTGAACTCAAACTTGTAAGCTCCCTACATCTTTCTACTCCAGTTTATACAACCTATACGTGACTACATAATATGAAAAAGATAAATGATCTCTGATATACATATTACGTGCTGAACTAGTACTCATCAGTTGGTTCAGATCACCTCTCTCAAATATATATAATCAGCGATCAGTTTATATTATAATAGCAAATTTTCAAACTTTAATGGAAATCCTTTAAATTTCTCGATCTTCGAACTCCTCAGCGATCCATATTAATGAAGATTTGCTATCTTATAAACTGAGCACTATTTAAAGATTGTTTATAATAGTTTTTTCCATTAAATTTATTATTTTTATTATAATTACAATTTTGTTTTAATTAACGAACATTATATATATATATTACTGGTTCAGCAAGAAATACTATGTTGGAGATCATTTATCTTTTTCACATACGTATAGTCATGTGTATCGTTTGTATAAAATGTAATGGATAGATGTAGGGAGGTTGAAAGACTGATGCATCAGTGTGTGTATAAGTATTATGTGTAAATCGATACAAACTGCAACTAATGTAATAAATGAATAAATAAATAACGTTAACATTTAAATTTTAACAATATATAAATTAAAATCCTTGATAATTCATTTATTTAATTTTTAAATTTTAACTGTTATTTGATTTATTTCTTAAATTGTATATGCATTTGCCCGAAGATTAGTGATGATGGTATATTAGATGTGATAATAATTTAAATTATTTCAATCATCCAGCATTAAAAGTTAAGTATGTAGAAAATTTTAAATATTATTTAAACTTTTAAAATACAAACCCAACTGTTAGGAATAACATATAAATAGACTAACATGTGATGTCTATATGTGTGTATTACTAACAGCTGTTTGTACTTAAAAAGTTTAAATAAAGTTTAAAATATTCTACCCATTCAACAATTAATGGTAGAAGCTGAAAATAATCCAACATATTATCACATTAAATATATTCCACTATAAATCCAATAATAATATCCATTTTAGATTAATAATTATAATAATGATAAAACGATAAAGTAATAATTATAGTAATAACTATTGCTAATAATCACTATAAAATGTAGAAATACTTTCAGGTATTTGCATAACTATTCAACGGGAAATCTTTTAAATTTGAAGTAAGTACATGTCATCATGTTATATTCCAAGATTCATAATTATTATCATTCACACTATATTTATAATTTTTAAATATTTCTTATTTATATTTATTAAAAGTAATAAATTTAATCAACCATTTAAGCTATTGTGCGCTTTTTCACGAGTGTTAAATAATAATAAATGAGTACTTCCGCTTACAACACAAGATATAGTATTTAGGAAAGAATAAGCATTTGGGTTGGATTGAATAAGTGGATTCATTTTATTCTTTCCTAAATACTGTATCTTGTGTTGTAAGCGGAAGTACTCATTTATTATTATTTAATACTCGTGAAAAAGCGCACAATAGCTTAAATGGCTGATTAAATTTATTACAATTAGAAACAGCGCTAAAAATAAATGTTTATTTACATTTATTAAAAGTGTTTGTCAAGCGTTGTTAGCCGAGAGGTCATCGCACCCACCTAGCAAGCAAGTAGTTGGTTGCAGACGGGTATGGGTTCGCGTGCCGGCCGATGCTATGACATATGAAAAAAAAAGTAAAATCGTTTTGTTTTGCCTTTTGATCAAGGAAATAGATGATGTTATTAAAATTTATTATATGTACAGTACGATTTAGTAATAGGATCTGTATTTTTGATCAAAAAATAACAGGAAATGTTTATTAAAATTTAGACGGGAAAACACTAGAATGCTTCACAAGAAAAGAAATCTTAATTAAAAAAAAAACATCAAAGGGATAATTTTTGTAAATACAAATAAATTTTTAATAATAGATAAAGTGCAAATATTGAAATTCATGAATCTTGGAATATTACATTACGACATTCAATTTCTCCACATTGTAAAGACTTCCACTTGAAAATGATTATGTAAATAAATAAAATGACATCTATGATTTACTAGTAGTTAGTTTTAGAATCTAATTATCTTCCGCTACTAATTAGATATCATTATAAATATTCAAAATAGCTTTTACTTAAGTCTAAATAATAAACGCTTTCATGTGAAATTCCACAATTGTTTAGTCACAAGACAACTAAAAAAAACCCAAATACTTACAATATCAATAACAATAGCAATTTGAAGATGTGTGAAGGCATTTTAACTTAAAACAGGCAAAACTCACTATACCTATTGCCATACACAGCAATCTAGAGTAATCAATAATGCCAAAAGGCTTGTGCATAAAATTCCCATCTAGTGCCTATTCATCCAATATCCCCAGACTAATTTCTGGCTTGTGGCCTTTGTCAGTGAGGAGCCTTGGATCTGAGAGCACTGCACCTAGATCTTAGGATCTAATGCAACTATCTAGCAGCCACCTTTTATCTCCACTTAATTACAAAACTATGAGTCTTAAATTGAAAACACCTTAATGTTTCCAAACATTAATGTTATAAAACAGTTATAAGCAAGCATAATAAGTGGTGTTCATGTGATGTTCATTTTAAGTTAAAAAATAGAAAGACAAAAAAAATAATTATAGTAGTAGTAGAAATAGTAATAAAATAATAATAATAATAATAATAATAATAATAAAATAATAATAATAATAATAATAATAATAATAATAATAATAATAATAATAATCTACAATAGTATTACAGTGATTATACCCAACAGTCATTAGATCAAAAATGAATCCACATATAAAATATGCTGATACATAATTATTTAACATTTTTTCAGAATTGATTATACATAATTATGTTTACTTGATATTTTGAATTTCATTAATTTAATTTAAATTTTTTCAGAAATATTTTAGTTTCTTTTAACTTCTATTTTATTCTGACACCAGTCATATTTTTTTCAATGAAATCAAAAACAAAATGCACATTTTAGATTGCTTGAAAATAAAATTTTTAATGTAAATAGGTGTCTTTTGTATAAAAGCCATGTTCAAGTTTACATCAAAATGTTTTTTTATTGTTCAGTTATTTGAAATATTAAATTTAAAACAGTTGTGACTTCAACGCCATTAAATCCTATAGTATATTTTATAAAAAGTTGAAAATAATTTTGGTTGACCTTTTAATCCTGCTATCTTATTTGTTTTAATTTTAATGAAAATCTTTCAATTAAATTTATTTAGGGACCATATAATAATAAAAAATCTCACTTTCATATACTATAGTAATTAAAATAACAGTTCTATATACATCTCATTTGATTGCCAAAGTTATATTATCAAGTTGATATACATATATTGTAACAGAATAAAAATGATGACAATGTGAAATGATAACTTTAATATAATCTGAATGAAAATATATTGGTCCGATGCCATTTATAGCAGAATAAAAATATACATCATACTGTATTCTTAATCATAATCTAATTATTGATTGCTATTTGTAACAGAATAAAAATATGAACCAAAAACGAACGATCGCAATTTAATAATACCATTGAATTATAGCATCATTTATAACAGAATGAAAATAATAAATTAAACTAAAAGGAATATCAATGATCTAACACTTAATTCACTAAAATGTTAATAATCTTTGTTATAACGTCATAAATTCAAATAGCATTTAGAAAGGACAGAAATTAATAAAATCATTGTTTAAGCTATCCTAAAAATATGAGCACTATTTGCACTATATTAAAAATAAAGCTATAAAAGCAAATATCCTTATCTTATAAGCAACGAGTTATGCCTATTATATAAACCATTTATCATACAATAAAAATAATGACAACAAATTAGATAAATAAACCTTAATATTCCTTATGAATCAAAACACAATTTATAATAATACAAACTTATACTAAAAGTTAAACGTTATTTATATTTATACTTATACTTAAACGAAATGATTCATGGATGAGATAATAATTTAATATGCCTTATAAATATAAAATATCAATGATAAATAAATATATGACTCACTAATTGATTTCCAATTACAGATAAATAAAATAAAGTAAGGCTTATTAAGACATGCTATTCTAATAATATCAATATACTCTTATTAATTAGTCACTGGTAATAACATTAAATATTTAATAATATTACAAAATCAATTAACATTTATTTTATATAGCGCTATGTTTATAATTGTAATATATTTGAAGATCAGCCTTTCAAGCTATTGTGCATGCACTTTTTTACAAGTATTCATATGAAAGAATAAAATGAATCCACTTATTCTTTCCAACCTAAATGCTTATGTATGAGCAAATCTTAAGTACTGGAAATGGAAGAGTGAGGATAAACAACTCACTTTAAATTACTGTTTATGAAAATTATCTGGAATTTACTATTATTAACACTAGTAAAAAAGCGCATGCACAATAGCTTGAAAGGCTGATCTTTAAATGTATTAACATCAATTAACCTAAAATATATTTTTACTTTCATCAACTTACAATACTATAACATCAAATCATCCTATTAGACAACATCAAAATTTTTAATATCCAACCTCATCAATATACAAAATAAATAATATATTCTGTTTGATGCTTATTCAAATTCTATGAATAAATCATATCTAATTACTTTATTTTAATAATCTGACAAAAGTTAATAATGGTAAACGTAAAATTAGAATAATTTAATATATATTACCTTTACATATTCCACTTCAAAACAAGACAGTATCAAAGGACGACCTATAAAAGAATACTAAATGGTGACGGGTATGCTGACTTGCCCATTGCATAACAATAAAAGTTTGAGCACACTTCACTAATAAAAATTAAAATGAGCACTTTTGACCTTTTTGAAAAGCAAAAAGTATCAAGCTTGTTGAATATCACTTGTACATGATAAGCTGGGGCACTTTCATGAACCAGCAATACTATATATTCAAATTGTCAGATTTATGTTATATGTAAGTGAAATTCAAAACTAGAGATGGATTTTACAGTTTCAAATCCTTTTACGATTACCATTTAATAAACTTATAGTTTTAGAATATTGTATTAATAGAATTAAATATATATTTTGTGATTGCATACAATTATTTATTGATTATTCATATAATGTCAATATCAATTTAAAAACTAAGATTTTAAGCTATTTTGTTTAGTTCATTCTTACGTTATTAATAATGTTTTCATTTTTTTCAGCCAACCTTAAAACGAGATAATAATGCTCACACTTATTTAGATTCCTTCTGCGCATGGCAAGATCGACTAAATGTCAAAAATGATAACGATCCAAATCACTGGGATCATGGATTTTTATTCACTGAGTAATTATATGTTTTGTTATACAATTAACGATATCAAAGATAATAAATTAATAATTAATGGATTATTATATTATAAAACACACACACACAGATATATATATATATATTCTTGCTATTAAAAGGTGTGGAGGTTGCCTTGACAGCAGTCCGAAATATTGATTACTATATTTACTGTGAATGTTTAGGTACTTACTGGTTGGAACTTAATATATATATATATATATATTAAATAGAGAGCTGTGAACTTAGGATTTTCAGTTCATAAAAGCTGTTTTTGCACTACATATAGATATTGTGGATTATCCATCTCTTTCACATATGTGTTGTCATGGGTATTTATTGTTTGAGGTGGAGGGAAGGATGAATATAGACAGAAAATCATAAGTTCAAATCCCCTCTATTTACTATATTAACATTCAATATACTGAATGAATATATATTGAAAAATGTGCGCATTTTAGCTTTGGCAAACAAAAGTTTTAAATATTTCTTTTTTCTGACAGTTGCAACATGCCAAATAAATTGTATGGGATGAGATGAGTAATTTGAGTGTTGTTAATGCAAATAAAACTGGACCTATTCTTATTACAAATATACTTAAACCAATAAAAAAAAATCTCCAAGAACTTGATTTATGTAAAGAATATATATATACAGGTAAAAGGTATTTTATGCAGCCTCAAAATTAAAAACTTATTTTCAAACAATGATGTAATTACATGATAAAAATAGTTTACTCTTTTGAGAGAGGTACAATAAAATTTTACTTTATCTTTTAAATAAAATCAGATAAAATACTAAATGGACATTAAATAATATTTATATAATCAACGTAATACAGCGGTCATATAATTGATATTTCTTCATAATTTCCTCTCATATATTTGATTTTCAAATACATTTATTAACGGAAATTATCTTCTCATTTTCGATCATCATTTTTTTTTTTTTTTTTTGCGTTAACCTGTCTTATAACATTGCATATTTATAGAAATTTCAGACTCTTTTCAGTAGAACATAAATAAAATGAACTTCAAGCTGTTTATTTGTAATTTATATACAAATTTAAAGATTTAATCAAATGTTCATTGATATGTCCCATTCGGGATATATTAAAAGGCTAAGCAGTTCCGGAATAGAGAATTCACAAATCTAAAGCTTTATCCACATACGCATATTTACGGTAAATTTGAAAACCGAACCAATTGCATAATTCAGAATCCTCAATATTTTTGCTCTCTCTTTTAGTAAATACATTTCTCATCCATAAAAACTATTACAAAAGATCAAGTCTAAACAATTTCAATATTTATTTTTAAAGATAAGTATGTAAAAAGATTTTATCAACCTTTTCATTGCAATTGTACACCAGAGGTTGCGATTATAAATTTATTTAAACGCATATTGATTACGTAAGTAATATTTACTAAGGCTTTAACCTCAAGAATATGCGTGTAAAATGCGACATTAGGGACTGCTACAGGTCTTAACCAGTGATTGTGATAAAAAATTTAGGGTTCAATCTCGGCCAAATATGTTTTAAAAAATCTATTAAGTCTAACTGAATGCTGAAACATCATATAACCTCCTGAGGAATTGACCATATATATATGAAAAACAAAATCAAGTTAAAAACTTGTTAACGCTTGTATTTATGTCAACAGATGGTGTTCTACCAAAAACACCGTCAAGCTTCGTTTACATAAACGTCAGAGAATGCATTCACTATCTCTAACTTTAATTCCACTTTCAGATCATGATTTCAAGCTATTTGCTATCGTCAGTGAAAGACAGGAATAAGAACTAGATCTAAACACAAACTCTGAGCGTTTATGAAACAGTTTCTATTCAGCTGCAAGGGTGAATTTTTTAGACACGTTAATGTCTTCGAACTCGGCATAGCAAGCCAGATAGCTATATGGGTCTGATATCAGTTCAGCATCACCCACATACTAGAAGCCTCTGCAATATATATCATTGCAAGAAAGACCTCAAAGGTACATTTATGAAAAACAAAATCAAGTTAAAAACTTGTTAACGCTTGTATTTATGTCAACAGATGGCGTTCTACCAAAAACACCGTCAAGCGTATTTCGTTTACATAAACATCAGAGAATGCATTCACTATCTCTAACTTTAATTCCACTTTCAGATCATGATTTCAAGCTATTTGCTATCGTCAGTGAAAGACAGGAATAAGATCTAGATCTAAACACAAACATTCCTGAGCGTTTATAGAAACAGTTTCTATTCAGCTGCAAAGTGGAATTAGTTAGAGATACGTTAATGTCTTTGAAGCTTGGCATAGCAAGCCAGATAGCTATATGGTGTCTGATATCAGTTCAGCATACACACATACTAGCAAGCCTCTAACTAGATATATGTCATTGCAAGAAATGACCTCAAAGGTACATTTCATGAAAAACAAAATCAAGTTAAGAAGCTTGCTAACGCTTGTATTTATGTCAACAGATGAGCTGATACCAAACACACCGTCAAGCGTATTTCGTTTACATAAATGTCAGAGAATGCATTCACTATCTCTAACTTTAATTCCACTTTCAGATCATGATTTCAAGCTATTTGTTATCGTCAGTGAAAGACAGGAATAAGAACTAGATCTAAACACAAACATTCCTGTCTTTCACTGACGATAGCAAATAGCTTGAAATCATGATCTGAAAGTGGAATTAAAGTTAGAGATAGTGAATGCATTCTTTGATGTTTATGTAAATGAAATACGCTTGACGGTGTTTTTGGTAGAACGCCATCTGTTGACATAAATACAAGCGTTAACAAGTTTTTAACTTGATTTTGTTTTTCATAAATGTACCTTTGAGGTCTTTCTTGCAATGATATATATTGCAGAGGCTTCTACTATGTGGTGATGCTGAACTGATATCAGACCCATGTAGCTATCTGGCTTGCTATGCTGAGTTCGAAGACATTAACGTGTCTAAAAAATTCACGCTTGCAAGCTGAATAGAAACTGTTTCATAAACGCTCAGAGTTTGTGTTTAGATCTAGTTCTTATTCCTGTCTTTCACTGACGATAGCAAATAGCTTGAAATCATGATCTGAAAGTGGAATTAAAGTTAGAGATAGTGAATGCATTCTCTGACGTTTATGTAAACGAAATACGCTTGACGGTGTTTTTGGTAGAACACCATCTGTTGACATATATATATATATATATTCATTTTAGTTTATTATGTTAAATAACAGAATTTGGTAGATATAATACGCAAAGGTATTTTCAATCAATTAAGAAAATGAAGTGTTTTGAAAACTTTTATATCTTCATTGTATTTAAACTACATTATAATCAAGTCATTATAATTGTTATTTTGTTCATATTTAGATAGAATCAATTTAATTCTTTTCTTTAAAATTTGTAAAAAAAAAAACGTCATATCTTTTCTATTTTATCTATATGTTTATATAAACTTGTTCATGAATCCTTTAAGATTTTTGAATAACCAATTGCATTTCGTCTTTCGTTATTAATTATTTGCATACATATGAAAAGTTTAGGTAACACTATACAAACTTACTTAGTTAATATAATACCATTTTGTTTTAATATCGATTGTTTTAACTGCAGCTTTTAGTTTAATATAAAATTTCAGGATGTGTTAAACAAAACAGTCTATTATTTTCTTATCTAAATACCTTAAATTATGAATAAACAATAAATCCATGATGAACAAACATGCAGATGATTTTTTTATTTTCCTATGAAAATATCTTAAATTACTGAATGATTAAATGAATTCAAGAAGGCTTTGATAATTTTCGGTTCTTTGTATTCTAAGAGACTCAGATAAACAATAACTATTTAATGATAGTCTTTAGAGGTATACGAACTATTGATGTAAGATTTTGTTGTTAATATTCCAAGAATACTTAATATCAAATATCATATTTGCCAAACATAAAAGAGAAATAATTTCAATTCGTTAAATTATGTATATTATATTAAAATGTTAACAAAGTTGTTTGTGTGTTATTATATTAATGTTTTAGTGTCGGTTTACTGTTTCTGCTTTGTTAACTAGTGTTTCTAAGAAAGCTCTGTTCTCTGCAATCTAGAGACAATTTTAAATATCTATTCATAATAATGTGTAGCTATATAGACATTTGTACATAAAGATCTACATAAGTAAACTCTTATAAGATGTCTTTTGATGAGATATTGTAGGCTATATGTCTAGTAGGTTGTTTATTGGCTTTCCCTCAGTTTTGCTTTAAATGTTTCAATCTGAAATTGCTTTTCCAAAAACTGACTAGTTCATCTATCCTGTCCTTTATTCCTTAAATCCCTATGTTCATTTTTATAGAGCTCTTCCATTTTGTTCGATCTCAGTGGTGGAGTTACCCATGTTTATTTTCTATCTCTGCTATAGATCCCTTGTTATCTCAGTACATATTTGCTCTATTTCTGTCTTTAAAGTATCCCTTCTCTTTTCTCTTTTCTATGTTTTGATATGCATGCTCTAACTGATCCACCATTCTATCTATGCCATTTTCTATTTTCTTCTGCATTCTTCTGTCCTTTAGTATCTCCAACTACTCTCACATTATTTTATCTGCCTGTATCCAATCCTTGCACAACTCTACTATCTACACTATCTTTATTCCCACATTATCTGCAATAATGTGGTCTTGTTTTAACTCTTCTTCAACTTCATTCACATCTATTAGCATCTTAACTTTTTTTATCTACTTCCTGAATTTCTTTAGTCAAATTTTTCTCTATAATTTCTAAGACCTCCTTATATTTCTGTACACTTTTCATGGGTCCTTGCCTCATTGTATTCCTTTATTATTTTGACTTTAAATTCTTCCCCCATAGTCTGCTAAATTCATTTCATTTCTTGTTTGCTTTTCTCCTCTTTCAATAGCTGTTGTTGCATTTGTTTCCATTCTCTATTTTCTATCATCATATCCATCATAATATTCATCATCATCTGTATCTTCATCGCTTCCTTTCCTCTTTCTATTATTTGAGGATTTTTGAAAGAAATAAGGCTATCTTCCTCCAGTACTCCCCAATCATTTTCCTCCTGAATTACATTTTTCAAAAACAAGATTCAAACCCCAATATATCCATCTTTCCTGACTTTTATTTTCAGTTTAAAATTTTTTATATTGAAAAATATAACTACTAATATTTATTATTCACTTATTTACAACTCTTCATTTTGTTCAAATTTATCTATTTATATTAAAAAGATAAACCTCTACTTTAAACCTCTCCACCAACACACATCCCAATTAGCATAAAATTATCCATAAACTAAAATTTTGGCCCCTATCCCTGAAATATTCCTCAATTATCTGAACCAAATCTCATTAGAGTTTTTACCATTTGAAGCCCACATGTTGCAGTGCTACAATATTTATCCCAGTTGTACTGCTCACTTCATACCTCTAATCACCAAGGTCACCACTAAAACACTGTCAACATAGAAAATTTGAGTCAAACATTGGTGGTTGAGATGTCAGCGACAGCAGGTTCACTTCCCAGTTGATGCTATGGCACATGAGAAAAAAAAACAGAAAATTTGATTTTCAGTGATCAGAATTTAAGGAATAATGGATGATCCATTATAAATGCTACCAGTTAGACACAGGGAAAGAAAGAGATTATCCAGATAATTGAGAGACAGGACACAGAAACAAACATCAGCCAAACATATTAATAATTCTTAGATTTATTAAATCCAAAACAAATATTAATCATAAAAGGTCCACTCAAATTCCATAGCCTTTTTTGTCTGAGAGGCAACTGAAGATTATGTTATATCAACAGTTTTGGAAGATTATTTTGTTTCCTCACCTAAGCTTATAGGAAATTGTCATGATCTTCTTGCCAATGATTTACTTACACAAATTCTTCTTTCATTTCTATTTTCCTGGTGTTTGGGGATCTATTCCCAATTGTTACATGCCATATGAGTATCAATAATATATTCCCTTGTTAGATATTTTTAATAAAGACTAACAGTGTGGGATGATCACTCCTTAACCTGAGTAAAGGTATTGGAACCAACACAAGGACATCCTATGCTCCTTAAACACTTATAAGGGTCCATGCTTATTATACAGCCTTTAAGGTTACCTTCATACAGGGAATAGAAAAGATTATGATTTATGTAATATTAAATATAATAATAATAAAAAATCTCACACTCTATATGGCCTAAAAGAAAACAGAATTAACCAATAATCAATAAACCACCAGCCAAAATGATCGTGGTCTGTAAAAAAGACAGACACATATTAAACTAAATTTATTTCAAACAAGATGGGACTGATAAGATAAAAGAAAAACTACTGTTATCTGTCAAAGCCTTTAACAACAAATAATAATAATTAAAAAAAAGCTTACCAGACACCAACTTTCAATACACTCTCCAACAAAGTAATACAAATAAAATATTGAATTAATTATTTACAATTCGTAATTCACAAAAAATATTTATAAATCAAATAAGTGACTAAACTTATACAAATAAGTCTATCATATATTGTTTTCCTGAAAGTTTGTGATGATGGTATTCTAGCTGTACTTTTATATTGGACTATGTTAGAGCATTACCTTAAAATTCAATAATCAAGAATCTAATGACCCAGGTTTGAATCCCATGTTAGTACTGTCACTGGTCAGGCCAGCAACACCTGAAAAAGAGGGGAGAAAAATACCTCTTGAAACATTGTGCATATACTAACCTGTTTGCTGTGATATTACTAACAGTTGGTGCATACACTAATCTGTTAGCTGTGATATTACTAGAAGTTGGTGCATATACTAACCTGTTTGCTGTGATATTACTAATGGTTAAATGTATTTAAAATATTTCAATAAAATTAACCTTTTCTAAAGACATTCAACACACATATTACATGATGGAAATAGTGCAATATAATAATAATGCCTATCATATGTTTGTCTTTCTTTTTCTTTAAATAGCAAACCTAGAAAATGTAAGCCCTGGTGTTGATAATAATAAAATTAAGTTACTTATGAAACTTCAATTTTTCCCGTGATTTATTCCAACAGCATGTGAAAGGTTCAGTTCCAGAAAATTGACACTGCTGTTATTTTCCTTTTCTTTTTTTGATCTCCCGGAAGCTGGTTGTTCAATATGAAGGCAAATTTTCAAACCAGTCTCAAACATTTACATTAAGACATATTAATGAGAAAACAACTTTAGAGTTCTGATGTTCATCATAGAATGGTTTTTAGCATGACCTACTTTTGATATGTTTCTTCAAGGCTGGTAGTTTCTGCATTTGCAATTGGTGATCATTAGTTTCAATAATAAGCATATGAACTTTTTTATGGGAAATCAGTTTGAGGGTTAAAATTTCTATGATACTTTGTTGAATGGTTTCTTTAATAATTAGAGTATGTCCAGAAAAAGAAAAACTGAATGACCTCCCCTTTCTTTTTCTTTTTTTTAAAAAAAAACAGAGCTTTTATATTCTATTCTTCATCTCTCACTACATCTCAATTAGTAATGTAACCAGGTTATTTTCTTTCTTTTTTTCTTTTTTTGCACCCCACTTAAATCTCAAATAATTAGAAAACTCTTTCCATCCAAGCTTTCTGATTGAGATATCACCACTTTAAAAACAGTCTTTGCTTTTAGAATAAAATTTTGGTTTATTTTAATCATGATAATTTAAAAACAACCAAACAAAAAATTATCTTAATCAAAATCATTTCAAAGCAATTATTTATGATTTCAAAATATAATCGAATATGTATACTACATACTTTACTTATAATGGCATGCACTCTTACATTAAAAAATATAACAAAATACAAGGTTTTAAAAACAAAAACAAAAAAAACATCAGGATTTATTATAGTGCAGTGGACTTTGCAGCATCAATTAACATCATGGTTCCTGCAAAATTATTATCAGTTTTGGAGCACTACAGGGTACCCAAACTTTACTTCAAAATTATAGCAAATCTGCTGCTAAATAGTTCAATATATACATCATTGGATGGTTCTTTGACCCCAGGGTTTAAACCATGCCTATTAATACCCCAGGTGTCACCTCTTAGCACCTTGTGTTTCATAGCCTATGTAAGCCCCATATTGTCAGCTGTTGAGAAACATCTTCCTGTGGTATTTGTCCTGGTGCTGGGGAAGGAAGTTCATTACATATCATATGTTGGTGACATTACAGTCTTCCTCCCCTTGCATAAATATGTGCCCAAAGTATATAAACTTCTGGATGAATACACTGGGAGATATAGACTAAGAATAACCTCTGAAAAATCTTTTACCTGAAAGATCCATTGGGTGACAACAATTCCTTCAAAATTCTCGGGATAACCTCAAAACTTTATTGGATTCTTCATTATGCTGTCCAGATCAGCCATGAAAATAGCACTGCAAAACAGCATTCTAGAAAAAAACAAAAAGGTTGCAAGTGCTCTCTCAGGGACCTACTTATCACTCCTGGGTAAGGTGGCACTGATCAACATGTTGGTGTTTCTGTGTATTAATTACTTCATGCCACTTCTTAAACCAGCCATGTCCTTTCAGAATGCAATAAACTCAGTCTCTAATGGTATCTTGTGGAAAAAGAAAACAGTAACCATCAGTTTACCCAAGATGCAGAGATCAAAAGATCTGAATGGGTTTGGGTTGCCTGATCTTAACACCTTTTTTATTCAGAATGCAAGATTGCCAGTGGACTCATTACAGAATGAGTTTGAGCCTACTGATACACTGCCACCCATACAAATTAAGTGGGCCACAGAGCTGCTAGCATATGCCAACAAATTCTTCAAAGTTACAGTATCAATTATTAACAATACTAACACTTACTGGCAAGTTTACAAATATATGCATGCAAAGATTACTGAATTAACTACTGAACTTGATTTATCTACAAGATTGCTAATCAGGAAATTAAAATTTTGCTATTTAGAAGCCAAACATATTGATTTTATCATAAAACTTAATTTGAAAGTTCTTGCCAATGAATCATTTTTGGTAAATTATAGAAATTTCTCTAAAATAGAACCATTATGTAGCTTATATAAAATATCAGATGAAACTATTGAACATATTTTTACTGCTTGCCAATTTTTGAATCCTGCTAGACAAAATATTATAACCACAGTACTGCCAGCTAACATGAAAAGCTAAGAATTGAGAATGCTATAATAAATGGTATTTTGCTGTGATTAAAATGGGAATGTTCCTGCTTTATTTTGTGTGGTTAACTAGAAATTATTTTGTTTTTAAGGAAGAAAGTAAGTAACCATGGGAGATAAGTAAAAAAATTATTCGAAGGATTATTTCAGGGATTGCTTGTTAATGCCAGAAAAGCTCTTTGGGGATATTTGGGGGCAACTTAGGCCCCTGGATGAAGAGCCTATCCTCAGGCATGCTAATTAAATATTAATTCAAGGTTAAAAATAAATGGTCCATTTAGATGGAGTTTAAATCCTCTATACTTACAATGAAGCTTCCAGGTTTGGGAAGAGTGTGTGTGTGAGAGAGAGAGAGAGAGAAAGAGAACAGATAGACAAATTTATACATAGATAAATGAGGTATAATCAGATTAATAATAAAATAGTTGTTAATATTACAATTTAGTCAATGTTAATCAAAAATATTTTTTATTTTTTATAGATTATCAATGCATATAGCAGTGCCTCAACGAATGGCTGCATTAGGTAAGACTTTAGGTTTTATTTTTGGGATTCATTGATATATCCTTTATTAGTTTTATTTATTTTTTAATTTCTATTTTATGCCTTTCTTATCTTTTCTTTTTATTCAAATTTTAACATTATATTTCATTGCTATATGGTTCTATAAAAAGTTATAACTAACATGAAATTAATTTTCATTATACTATCCATTAGAAGGTCACATATGTGGTGTTATATACTCTCATGGGGTGCAGTTATTATAACTCTATTATAGAGTCATTTCCTTTAAATTTGAACAAATAATTAACAACAAACAATTATAATGCTATAAAATCTTATATATCCAGGTGGTTTTATATTTTTTACCTTCAATAGTGACTATTATGATTCAAAGCTTGGGTTAAAGCAATTATAATATTTACAAGAAATCATATATTTTCTATTACTCTTTAAATACATTAATTTAATTTAAGAAATACACTTATATTTTAAAGGCAATACCAGATATGTTTCTATATATTTAAATAATGCCTGTTTTAATATAAATGCAGATGAACCTATCATATTGATATTCCTAAGCTACCAAGAATATTTTCTTTCCATTTTTTTCATTTATTGTAAATAGAGTAATCAATAGATTTAAAACCTCAATTTTATTTTTGTTTTAAATTTCAGTTTATTAGCATAAAAAAAAAATAAAAGATTCTGGTGCTAATTTAGTATGCAATCTCCACCATTTTTAATTTGAAAAATGATCAAAAATGTTGTATGACACATTTAAGTGAGAACAAAAATGCCAAAAGTGGAAAAATTTAGAATTCAAGTCATGTCCTGTGATTATAAAAAGCAACAAAAAAAAACCTACGTATTTTTAAAATATAAGATGCCCATGTATTTTTAACATATGAAAATCATCATGTATTTTGACATATAAATAGGATAGATATTTAAAAAGCCAAAATATAAAAAAATTAGAAATCTGTTCAAGCAAAACTTTACAAAGTAGATCTGAGATTACATAATAAATCTGAGATCACATGATAAAATATTTTAAAAATATAAAAAGCTAACATGCATTATTAAATTATGCAGGTTACAAAAGAAACACCAGTGCACTACCTTTTTCAAATTGAATTTATAGCTTGTAAACCTCATTTTTGTAAAAATGTAAAAAGATGAAAGGTATATATAAATCTAAAATAAAACTTTTAGCAAAACTTTACAAAATTGATCTGAGATCACATAATAAATAAGAGATCACATAATAAAAATATTTTAAAAATATAAAAAGCTAATATGCACTATTAAAGCATGCAGGTTATTGAGAAGTATCAGCCAGTTTTATCTGATCATTTAACTTAAAGATTGCTGAGAACCAATAGCATCAAAAAATTAAAACTGCACCTGCAAGATGAAATGTAAAATGATTACTGTATCTGCAATGAGTGAGTAGACCAGCATCAACTTCCCCACAGTTATCCAAGGGGGAGATATGGCATCCTAGCTGTTCCATCAAAATGTGAAATTTCAAACCATGTCCTACCTCTTCAATGTAAGTCACAAGATCACCAGTTTACCTACACATCCATAAAGTCCTGAGAGCATCCATGTTTGCATGTAAATGTGTTCTACTATATTTAAACACTAACTGTAACTTTGCATATATTTACACATACATGTTAATTAGTTTTAACCACTTAAATTATTTAAACTTTATTTTATAATAAAATCTACTGGATTTGTTATTTTATAAAATGAGTATCATATTTTCTATTTTATTTATGATAATTTCTTGAATAATGGAGGGAATTTGTTTATCAAGTAATCTGTTTACGCTTACTAGCAAAGTCAGAGGAGATGGAGTGGCATAAAAAAGACAGCTAATTTAACAAATTTTAAATAACAACAATAACTAAAAAAATTAACTGATTTTTGTAATAAGATTTATTCCCCCAATCATGTCAGGAATGTTATTTTTTAATTCTCAAAAATTGTATACAAAATAATTTAAAAAATGGTGGGCATATTTTTCTAAACATTTACTAAATTATTTGTTGAAGTATGATTTTATATATGTATGACCTAACCTGAGTATTTGCAATAACTTTCTTCTAAACTAGTAATAGAATAATCTATTGACTTAATTTAAACTATTCCTTATGTACTGCCAATCTAATGATGTTATTAATAATAAAATGATATTTGGTAATAAAAATGATATTCTGACTCTTGATTACATGAGATGTCTTTTGAAAATTAACACACCAATCTATATATCTATATATCTATTAACATTGAAATAAGCAACAAATGAAGACAAAAATTTTTTAAATAAATATAAAGATTTTAATTTTTTTTTAGATTTTTTAAAAATAATATTTATTACTTTAATTTTTATAAGGAGGAAGGAGGTCAGTGAGATATTACATAGCAGCCACATCAATAATAACTTTATAAAATGCATTATTTATGGAGAGAGACGAGGAGTGTCCCTAGTTAATGAATAAATATTTCTATTAATTAAGAACCTGCACATGATACTTATTTTAAACTTTAATAGTTCAAATTTAATAATTTACATTTATGGTAGCTTTGGAAGTGGAATATTCCTAAAATAGGGTGATAATGCAATGCTAAATTCATTATATATATTTGGTGGGGATTGTGGTCTAACCTATATAGAGATAGTATTGCAATGAGTACATTTTTAAATACATGGCTCATGACTATGTTGACCTATAATTATTACAGCCTTCATAACTGAATTTTATTACAGAATATCATTTATTATTACAGAATATCAATTTATTATTAATAACATCATTAGCTTGGTAATACATAAGGAAAAGTTTAAATTACATCAATACATTATCCTATGACTACTTTATAACGAAGTTATTGCAAATACTTGGGTTAGGTTCATATATAAAATCATATTTCAACAAATAATTTAGAAAATGTTTAGAAAAATAATCCCACCACTCTTTAATTATTTTGTATACAAATTCTGAGAATTAAAAGGTAACTTTCTTGACATGATGCGGAGGGGGTAAGGCGTATTATGAAAACCAGTTAAATCTTTTAGTTATTGTTGTTATTTAAATTTTGATTCTAAATTAACCATCTTCTTTACCCCATTCTGTCTCCTGGTACTTCATGAACAAAGAGGCATAAACACATTACTACATTAACAAGTTCTCTCCATCATTCAAGAAATTAACATAAATAAATTAGCAAATATAATTCTCATTTTATAAAATAACTAAGCCAGTAGATTTTAACATACAATAACAATTAAATAATTTATGTGGTTAAGACTAGTTAACATGTATGAGCAAACATATGTAAAGTTACAGTTAGCTTATAAATATTGTAGCACATTTGTACAAGGAAACATGGATGCTCTTGGGACTTCATGGATATGTAGATAAACTGTTGATCTTGTGGCTTACATTGAAGAGGTAGGACAAAGATTTGAACTTTGTATTTTGATGGAACAACTAAGATGCAACAATTTCCCTCTTGAATGACTGTGGAGAAGCTGATGCCAGTCTACTCCCTTATAGCAGGTATAGTAATAATTTTATATTTCTTCTTGCAGGTGCAGTTTTAATTTTTGACACGATTGGTTCCCTGCAATCTTTAAATTGAACAATCAGATGGAATTGGCTGATACTTCTTGATAACCTTCATAATTTAATAATGCATGTTAGTTTTTTATAGTTTTAAAATATTTTATCATGTGATCTCAGATTTATTATCCAACCTCAGATCTATTTTATAAAGTTTTGCTAAAAGTTTTATTTTAGATTTATATACATTTTTGATTTTTTTATATTTTTACAAAAATGATGCTTACAAATTATAAATTCAATTTGAAAAAGGTAAGTTGTGCATAACTGCTTCTTTTTTTAACCTGCATGATTTAATAATGCATGTTAGCTTTTTATATTTTTAAAATAATTTTTTATCATGAGATCTCAGATTTATTATGCAATCTCAGATCTATTTTGTAAAGTCTTGCTTGAACAGATTTTTAAATTTGTTATGTTTTGGCTTTTTAAATATCTATTCTTTTTATATGTTACAAATATGTGATGCTTTTCATATGTTAGAAATATGTGGGCATCTAATATTTTAAAAATATGTAGTTTTTTTTATTTTTATAGTCATGTGATATGACCTGAATTCTAAATTATCCCACTTTTGGTGGCTTTTTATAATCACGTGACCTCAATTCTAAATTTTTTCACATTTGGTGGATTTTAACACTTAGATGTGTCAGATGATGTTTTAGGTCATTTTTCAAACTAAAAATGGTAGAGATCACATACTAAATTAGCACCGAGACTTCTTCTAAATGCATATTTCCATTAATTCCAGATTTGTATCCATTTTTAAGCTGATGGAAGCAAAAGTCAAAAACCAATTTCTGGGTAATGGTAATTTTATCTCACTATATCATTTGCTGCCCATTGATTATCCAGATTTACAACAGATGGCTCTAGATTACAATGATGATAAGTATTCTTGAGAAAATTATGAAATGTTCATATTAACATACCTAGTAAAAGAGTGAAAAGAGCTTATATTTAATATATAACAAAGATCTTTAACATATCTCAAAACTGACCTGGTTTCTTATCTACATAATTTGCAATTAAGTTAACATGTCTTTCCAGCTAAAACCTTCAAACTTAATATAATAAAATCAAGTACAAATAATATCTTACAATAATTTTGAACACTAGACAAGCTCAAATTGATAATAATAAAAATATGGTTTATTTTACAATAAATAAATAATATAATAAATAATCATAATAAGACATATTGGGAAAGGTAAAGTAATAGTAGGACTACATTGAGCATATATCCCAAAAGATACAATGTTAATGGCATAAAACCACCATCCTCCATTTTATTTCAAATCATAATATAAATTCATAGCATTCTTAAGACTTTTAAAATATTATAAATAATCAAATATAATATTAATCAGTAAATAATAATTATATTATTAAAATATAATTATCTCAGGTTCTTTAAATAAAATCTCAAATTAATTTATAATCTCCTGTAGCCAAGTATGATAAGGGATTTGTATCATCCCTAACTACACCTAAACAACAACACTACTACTACTACTACTACTACTACTACTACTACTACTACTACTACTACTACTACTACTACTACTACTACTACTACTACTACTACTACTACTACACTTAATTTAACTAACATTTGGTACAATATTTACTACTCCATAATCTGATTACTAATAATAACAATGATAACAATAATAATAACATTGCTATTCTCTCATTTCTCATGTGGCATATTATAAGTATGGTATAATCTGAACAATATGAGGCAACAAGAAATATACTTAATTATGTGGCAATATTTTTCAATAATAAATTATGACCAAAATAATCTTATATTATATGATTTGCTGTGTTATATTCTGAATAATTATTAATATTGTTTAGATAAATAATATCATTTAAAATTATAATGTGCAAAATATGTAATATGTTTAGTTGTGAATTCTGTGGATCATATTTTTTTGTAGTGAGTAGATCAATAATAACATGGACAACAAGTTTATAACAACAATTTTAACAAATTTATTCTATACTAAAAACAATTATATACAAAATATTTACAATTTTTTTTATAAAAAAACTGACAAATATTATATCAAAATTAAAAAAAATACAAAATTCGAATAAAAAAAATATTGAATTTAAGATTTTCAATCTCAAAAATTATTAAGGTATTAGTCTTCACGCCGCCATATGAATTTTATTTGGAATACATATCATGTGATTAATAATTCAAAACATTCTATTATTCATCCTACAATGTTATATTAAACTTACTTCTTGATCAATGAATAATAAATATCATTTTATTTTCAATAAACATAACAAAAAATATCTAGCATAAATTTTATAAACCAAAACATATTATTAGGTTTATCCTAAGCAAATGAAAAATAAATTAATAAAATATGTTTATTCATATACTAAATAATAATATAATTTTTCTTGGTACCATTCTAATTTTATGACGTGTGTTTCGTGCTCAAAAACTTAAAAATCTAAAAAATTAAATAAAGTATAAGCATCTATCATACAGTAGTATATTTCATTTCATGTTCCATTGTAAAATGGGCACTACTTTACCAAAATGTTGTCGATTTATGAAAATCAAAAGTATCAAAAATATTTTTACAAAAAATATAGAAATTAGAAATAGTTATGATTCTTTTAACATCAAAAATATTTAGGAGAAAATATGATTCCTTTGTTATATTCACCATCAGCATTATGCGTTCAACATCATTTGTATTTTTCACAAGACCAAAAACCTACCTTGCCTTCTTTTAAATAAATAATCTTACTAAAATTATCCATTATTCATCTTTCAAAAATACTATACTACATGTTGTTTTGCTAATGAAATTCAGATAGCGATACAATGCATAGACATGAAGGAATAACTAAAGTAAAGACTCAATAGTACAAAATAATTCAATAAACTTCATGGAAAACAATGTGAAGAAACAAAAGGTACTACTTCATCTAATACCTTTAAAAATAATGTAAAGCCTTTCTTTTGAGCACTTCCAGACTAATTAAATATAATGATCAAAAAACACTGTCCATATAAATAAATACAAAGTACATGGCTACATTAACTGTATTTGCTTAACAACTTCTTAGATATAATATAGGCTAATTATCTTATCTTCTTAACACATCCTACTATATAATCATTCAGGATTTCATTTTTCTATTCCTCTGTCACTTTTATTTAAATAATTTTAGAATATATTTTAGACATTTAACATCGTAAAATAACTAACTAATTTACCAATAATAAACAAAGTTACATATCAGTTTGTTAAACCACGATTACTTTAAGAAAATGTTTCACACAAAACTTATCTAGAAAAATAAATGAGACTTGACTTAAATTATTCATTCAGTATTCATATCTTGAAATAAATATCATACAGTTTATCTAGCAAAGAATCATATAAAATTATGATAATTTTATAAAGTTGAATGCAAATAAATATAAATAGATTTTGTGTTTAATTTTGTTTGTGGTTGAAAAAAAGTACAGCATAACAATGGATAAAGAAATGGAGCTGGAAGAAAGCCTCATATTTTTTAAATGTCCCCAAATAGTACAGAAAGAGGAGATATATGTGTCATGGATAATGATGGAAACAGTACTGAGAATAATGGAAGAAATGCAAAGGAAATTCAAGTAAAGTCAGCAAGAGCTCAAAGCAGAATTGAAGGGAGAAATTAGAGCATTCAGAGCAGAAGTGAGGGAAATGAGATGGGAAATAGTGGGGAAAGTAGAGAGAAATCATAGAGCCAAAAAAGCCATAGAGATAGTTTGACTAAAGAAAGTCAGAAAATAGAAAAGAAAGTTGAAGTGATAAAAGACATGAAAATTGAATTAGAACCAAATAGTTTTGAAACAGATAAGTTGGAAAGAAATATTGACATCGATCAAGTTTGGATACAGATTGATAGTGGGGTAGAAAAATTAGAGAATGCAGGTCAAAATATATAAAAAAGTTATAAATTAAATGTAGAAAATAATATAAAAAAAATTTCCTCCGGAGTAGTATAATTTCAAAACAGAAATAGAAGCCATCTACAGTGCAATCTTATTCAACATGGACAAAAGAACTGTAGAAAATGAATTCTTTTCATTCACTGTTATCAATCTGATCAGTAAGAAAATAGGACAGTTTGAAGAACTGTGGAGTTTTGCTCAGAAAAAAGGTTTTTGGATTTACAAGGCAGAAAATAGAACAGAACGGTGAAGAGACAAGGCAACAAATTATAAGTGAGGGATAGACAGAAGGGAAAAAATAATTTGTGTTAGAGAGTTAGTAGGTATAAAGAAGGAACTTCCTGACCAAGTTTAGGGTCAGTAAATGGGTGGAAAGTTAAAAAAAAAACCTACGGGATTTGTAACTGGACTATGATAAACCTGAATATGAGAATTTTGCTATCTAAAACTAAAATAATAAATAAAAAAAAATTGAAATGTTTCAGGAAATAATAATAATGGAGGCATAACAGATTATTTTTTTTTCTGCATGTGCATATTAAGAAAAAAAAAGGTTTTCATAAAAAAAATGATTCAAATATATGGATTAAAGTAATGTTAGTAAGTATAAGTAAGTGAATAAAATAATGGAATTGCATATAATAAAATCAAAGTAAAAATAAATATCTGTAGAAAAAATAATAACGGAGTTAGAGTACTAAAGTAAAATATTTTTTTGAATACATGCATGTTAATAAAAGAAAGTTAAATAAATAGTTTAAATAATTTTCACGAGTGATTTTATATAAGTAAATAATATAAATCTAAGTTTATATTAGGAGTGTAGAAGGAATTGTAATTAAAAAAGAGGATGGTAGGAAGCATAGAAATAAGGTTTACAGAAGTAGTAAAAAGTATAAAGCTGTAGGCTAGATGAAAATAGAACCCATAACAGACTATCAGGGAAAATATTCTCAGGGTGAGAATTCTCAGAAAATACTGAGCCCATCCATTATTCTTTAAATATGTGCACTGGGAACAACCAGGATCAGCTGTAGGTTAGTTCTAGGGAAACAGTCCCCATTCTCTTTAAATATGCATATTGGAAACAACCTGGATATGCTGCAGATCATTTCTTTGGGAGAGAGTCCACATATCTCATACATCTTTTCCAAAGCATAAGTCAAATTGGACAATAGATGACTCCTGCCATTCGCAGCAATCTTGTCTTTTTCCAAGGTCCAATAAAAACTCGGCATATAAATCTTCATTTCACATGTGTGTAAATTGGTACAAGCTAGCAAATTCTGCATCTGCATTACCTTACAATCCTTGTCTCACCAGAAAGGAGTTCTGTCCTCATGGTCATCAATCAGTACAATGTCACTGTAAGCAATGTTGTCAGCCTTGGAATAAGAAAAGCATAATCAAAGAAGATTACCCTCAGTGTATTTAATAACCAGATTTCCAGTAAAGAAAGTAAACATAGAAAAATAATAATTAACATATATAGTTCAAAATATGTTAAGGAAGTTTTCAGAAATAAAATGGTCAAAATGACACATTTTACTCTTGTCGGGGAAGTGATGTAATGTGCCATTATTTAAGCATTACAAATTTCATAGTAAAACAGATTAAAATTTTATTCCAAAAAATATTTAAGAGGAAAAAGTAATTAGTGTTAGAAGTTTTATGTCAATAGTAAAGTTTAAAAAAAAGTTTTGTTTAATTTTATTGAAAAGATGCAGTGCAGATTATTAGTGTAAGTTTTATTAGTTTAAAATAAAAATAAAACAATGTGAGGGGGGAGAAATTTAATTAAATAAAAAAAGATTTAAAAACTATATTTCTCTATTATCATTTATTTAAAAGAAAATAAGAAAATGCATGTGTTGATCTTAAAAAAATACATTAAAATGTGTATAGATGTATGCAAATAAAACACGAAAATTAAATATTAAAATAAATGAAAGCATATAATTGAACTAAAACAAATCACTTAAAGATTGTGTATATTGATAACCTGCATAGGAATGGAATTATCAATGGCTACTAATTAACTAATTAAAATCCATAAACAACAGGACTAATTAAAATGTATCTTATCCAAAATTTGATCAACATAAGCAGTGGATGGATTTTGAACAATGAAAATAACTAGCAGATTTAAAAGTAACTTAAAAAGTTAACAAAATGGCAGCACATAAATAGGGCTGATAATTTTGTCATTCAGTCATTCACATATCTATATTCAATCACCTATTAGACATATTTTTCAATGTGTACAATGCCATGCTAAGCAGAAGGCAGAACATGTGTCCAAGCTCCAGCATTCATCTGCAAAAACATCAGCAGTCTTCCTGATGGAATCCATGCCTGCCTAATAATTGGAAGGCATCAAGAATATCTAACTGCCTGTAAGAGAAGTAGGATGGAACTGCAATTGTCAGTACTACACCAGAAGTCTAAAATTCAACTGATTGGTAAACCACACATTCAGCAGCAAAGAACAATAAGTCACAATTTTTAAATCCTATGGGTAATGACATTTTCTTATTCCAATTCCTGATATTAATTTAAGTAGTCATTGTAATCTTTGAATATATCCAGAGTCAGTATAATAAATGAACTCTATAGCCAGCATATAATGAACTATAGTGTGGGTGGGTTCATGTGTTTTCTAATGTAACAAATAAATAGTTATAGAGCTTTCAGCTCATCAAATGATTAGTTTATAAGTCTGAGTTTGTATGTATTTTATATACATGATATTTATATTATATTATGATTGTAATTTTTTATAAATAAAAGTGTGTGCTCATCATATAAGTGACAATTGTTTATTGAATTAAAAATGTATAAAATTAGTCTATAAGTTTTAGTATTAAGTCTATTTAAAATGTTTACAAAATAATTATCTGTTAATTATTGTCGGTCAATTCTTTAATCATGCCACTAAGAACAATTTAGCAAAGAAGTTAGACACATAGTTTATTCCATTTGTTTCTGTTGAACTAGTTGGGATTTCTTAGGTGTTGAATTAGTTTGCCATCATTCAGGGCATGTTAACTACTTCATGTAGTTAGCTGGTGCCTGAAGTTTACTTTAAAATAAATAAAGTTCTTTGAATGACAGGAGTTGAATTCAGCAGTTGAGAAGATCTTTGGCTTATAAATATGGTTGTGGTTATATATCTTATATAGCTTTGGCCTGGTCATGCTTCTCTGCCTAAGGGGACCAGTGTGAAACAATACTTAAATTGCAGCTTGAATACATCGAATATATAATAATTTTATAATATTGACATTTTTTCTATAAAAGTAGTCAACAATTTGTTTTGCATTTTTTTTTATCACAATGATATTTCTTATTAAAGTGTAAGTGTATTTTAGTTATTTACTAAAGAGTAAAAAAAAATTATGTTTTTTTTTCATTTGATCTACTTCCATCCAGTTCAATATATATATATTGTACCAAAGTACATCGTTATGGAATATGTAGTATTATTTAAAAGTAGCAATATTTAATAAATCTTGCTTTTAAAAAAATAAAGTGGGAAAATGAAGTTAAAATAAAAGTTAAAAAATGAAGGATAAAAAAAAATTAAAAACAAAAGAGTAGTGTAGGGGGTTTTATTGTTAAAGAAAAATAAAAAATAAACACTTTTAAAGAGGGTAAGATTTTTTATTTAAAAAAAAGGATGAAATAAAAATGATTTAATGTTATTTTTGATTAGTTCGTAATAAAAGTAATAAAGAAAAAAATCGTTTTGTTTTATAATAAAATAATTAAATGTGTGCATGTGTAAAAGTTTAAAAAATAAAATAAAATAGGAGCCCAATCAGAGTGAAGTAAAAGCACAATACATTCATGAGATAATAAACATGGGATATAAAAAAACTTTGTCATTGTTAAGATGGTTTCAATTTCAACATTCCATTATTATTATTATATTTTAAAAAATATTTTAAAATATTTCTTAAAATTAAAGAATTGAAAATTATATATATTGTTATGTATATAAAATGATGCATTGTTAAATTTACTGTATTGTTCAACTAACTGGAGCCTTCACTGTGATAACATTGTCAGATAGTTCAGAGGGCAAACCATGTTAAGACAAAGCCAATAAAGTAGTGGAGTGTCTATACTGAAAATCCATGAAGGTTATGTAACATCACAAATTCAAGGAAGATTTACTGGAGGTTAGTGCTAATCAGTCAGAAATAATATTTATAGAAATTACATTGTGCTGTACGTACGTCATTCAGATTTCAAATCCTAGGTAATTTTTAATTTTCATATTCTCTAATTCTTGATTTTCTTTAAAAAACTGTGATAAATAAATAAAACTTTCAACTTTACCAAGTAGTATCTGGAAAATACAAATAATATTGGCTTCCATGTTTAACTTTATTCAAAGACATTAAGTGTATGTATGTATGTGTGAATTTTAATTTAATATGTTATGTATATTTTAGTCATTATAATGTATTAAAACATTTATGTAAATAATATTTATTTTACAAAGTGTAGACAGTATTGAAATTAAACTGAGAGAGTGTAACACGAAAAGAGTGTGTGTGGTTGAATTATAAAACAAAACCACACTGTTTTTAAAAAAGAGATTTAAACTGTCATTGAAATATTTATATTTGAATACACATATTTTGCTGAAATAATATTTTGATAAAGTGGGAATGGAAAGACTTAATTATTATTAAGAAATGGTTATGTTAAAACTAAAAGAATAAGGAAAATTTTCTTGAAAAATAAGGATTTGTTATTTAAGGATGTCAATGTTTCTCGTATGGTGAATTGTCATTATTATTGGAAATAGGATTTTTAGATAGGGTGGAGTTTTTTTTTTTTTAAAGGCAGCTACAATTCGATGAACTAGCCAGGGTCTCAAGTGCTACATTCATTGCTGATCAGGTAAACATGTTAATTACTAAGGGTTTATTTTAAAATAAATAAAATGTTTGGTTTATGTTAAAATAAATAGTGTTTATTTGGACAGTAATTGTCTAGTAGCTGAGTGTTTATATTATTGGTAGCTTACTGCCAATGGTATTCTTTACTCTACCTGAGGAACAAGCACCTTCAAAGATTGGATGGTTTAGTAGGGAAGGAAGAGTATTTTATATTTCAATTTGTCATTATTAGATAAATTAAAGGTGGGCAGTAAATTGGTGCCCAACATGGGGAAAAACTAATCATTTCAAATGGTAGGACCAATGTAAGCTGTAGTTGGATGTTCATTTGGCATATCAACATGGCCCAAAACTAAACATTTTAAGTTGTAGGACCAACATAAGTTGTATTGGATGCTCATGTGGCACATCAACATTGCCTGAAACTAGTCATTTCAAATGGGAGGACCAACATATGCTGTAGTTGGATGTTCATTTGGCACATCAATGTGGCCTGAAACTAGTCATTCCAAATGGTAGGACTGACATAAGCTGTAGTTGGATGTTTTTTTTAGATAGTGTGGTCAAAGTTAGCCATTAATAATATAGGTGACAGTTAGTGAGAAACAAGTTAGAAATCGTGATAGTGTTTTTTTTGAGAACTGGTCAGATTAGTGTAACTAGTAAAAGTGATTTTTATATGACATTATATAACATGGAGACATAATCCTTAAAAACAAAAGAGAGAAGGGGACACTCCAGATGAATGATTATAGATGAACAGGAAGTGTAAAATTAGAACTAAGAGGGTTAAAGTTGCTTGTACATACGTTTTGAAATAGAGAAAAATTTTTTTAAAATTTAAATAAATCTAGATAGTTCAGTGATGAAATGGAAGAAAGCAGAAGTGGTGGGGGGCAATGCTAGAAGTAAGGCCAATATTCTTTTAAAAACCCACAAATAGTAGAGGAAAGTGCATTTCAAATGTTAATGAATAATGAAGCAGGAAGTTAGTGAGCTCAGGACAGAGATAAAGGAAATGAGACAGGAATTAATTGGAAGAATGGACATATCCAGGAAGATGTCAAAGTAAGGAGAAAAAATGTAGACAAAGGAAAGTCTGACATTTTAGAATTAAAAGAAAACATGGAAGAAGTGAGGGAGGAGTTAAACAATGGGAAAGTGAGTCAGTTAGAAGCTAGAATAGTTCAAGTAGAAGGAATGTATCAGGAGTTAGTAAATAGCCAGAGAATGGCACAACAGGAAATAGTGAAACTAAAAACAGAAAACACAAAAGAAAGTAATGACAAGGAATTAGGAAATTCTGAGAAAATAATAGAGAGCAAGGAGGATATAAAGGCTGAATTGAAGGAGATATGTAGTAGTGTAATGGAAGAGATAGGTCCTGAAAATAAAACAGATAGAACAGAAATGTGAGAATTTCAGTTTTGATGATAGGCAAGGTATACAAACAAATAGATTTATGGATAAACAATTTACCATTTCAGTAATTAAAGTGGAAGTAGGAGAGAACCTGTTGAAAGATTTAGAGAGCTTAGGTAATTTGTTTCATTTTAAAAATTTGCCAAAAGAGGATAAAGTTGTGATGGCAAGTAGTTACCTCCAAGAGACAGCATATGATTGGTGGCATACCTTAGGTGATAAACCACAGACATTTGGATAATATAGGCATTCATTTTTAAGGGAATTTTGGAATGAAGCCAGACAAGATGGGATCCTGTACAAAATATCCCAGGAGAGATATTCCAATGCTCAGGGAGAAACACATGTGGAGTTCTTTTACTGACAAGTATCAAAATTCAAGGCATTAACAGTATTTCCTATGTCGGATGGTCAGATGATTAGAATATTATAGAATAACATGCCACCAAACATACAGCAGCTAATGTTAAGCAAAGATGGATGGTCAGTAGAGGAAATGGTGGAATTTTTAACAGAGGTTGATTACCCCAACTTACCCGTAGAGCCTCCAGATTGATACAGAAGATGGATATGTATAATGAATCATTTGGCAGGAAGAAAGAGCCACCTGATCAAATGTAAATAAAAATATAATGGGATGGAAATTATAATAAATAAATATAACTACACGGGTATAGGAAAAAATGAATTTCATTTACATAAAGCAATGGGACTTATATCAGGGAGGGAGGGAGATAATGTACTAAGGTACATCATTATCGAATAAGTAGTATTATTTAAAAGTAGTAATATTTAATAAATCTCACCTTTAAAAAAATAAAGTGGGAAAATTAAGTTAAAATAAAAGTTAAAAGTTGAAGGAAAAGAAAATTAAAAACAAAAGAGTAGTGTAGGGGGGTTTATTGTTAAAGAAAAATAAAAAATAAACACTTTTAAAGAGGGTAAGATTTTTTATTTTTTTTAAAAAAAAATAAGATGAAATAAAAATGATTTAATGTTATTTTTGATTAGTTCATAATAAAAGAAATAAAGAAAAATTAGTTGTTTTACAATAATATAATTAAATGTGTGTGAGTGTAAAAGTTTAAAAAAAAGAATAAAATAGAAGCCCAATCAGAGTGAAGTAAAAGCACAATAATTTCACAAGATAATAAATGCTGGACATAAGAAAACTCTGTCATTGTTAAGACAGTGTACATTTCAACATTCCATTATTATTATTATTATTATTATATTTTAAAAAATATTTCTAAATATTTCTTAAAATTAAAGAATCAAAAATTATATAAATTGTTATATCTACAAAAAGATGCATTATCAAATTTACCATATTGTGCAAGTAACTGGAGCCTTCACTGCAATAATATTGGCAGATAATTCGGAGGGCAAACCATGTTCAGATTAAGCCAATAAAGTAGCAGAGTGTCTATGCTGAAAATTCACAAAGGTTAAATAACATCATGAATTCAAGGAAGATTTACTAGAGGTTAGTGCTAACCAGTCAGAGATAACATTTATAGAAATTACATTGTGCTGTACGTATGTCATTACAGATTTCAAATCCTAGGTAATTTTTAATTTTCATATTCTCTAATTCTTGATTTTCTTTAAAAAAACTGTGATAAATAAATAAAACTTTCAACTTTACCAAGTAGTATCTGGAAAATACAAATGATATTGGCTTCCATGTTTAACTTTATTCAAAGACATTAAGTGTATGTATGTGTGAATTTTAATTTAATATGTTATGTATATTTTAGTCATTATAATGTATTAAAACATTTATGTAAATAATATTTATTTTACAAAGTGCAGACAGTATTGAAATTAAACTGAGAGAGTGTAACACGAGAAGAGTGTGTGTGGTTGAATTATAAAACACAATGTCTGTTTTTAAAAAAGAGATTTAAACTGTCATTGAAATATTTATACTTATATTTAAATACACATATTTATGCTGAAATAATATTTTAATAAAGTGGGAATGGAAAGTCTTAATTATTATTAAGAAATGGTTAACTTAAAACTAAAAAAATAAGGAGAATTTTCTTGAAAAATAAGGATTTGTTATTTAAGAATGTCAATGTTTCTCAGACAGTGAAGTGTCATTATTATTAAAAATAGAATTTTTAGATAGGGCAGAGTTTTGTTTTTTTTTAAAGGCAGCTACAATTCGATGAGCCAGTTGGAGTCTCAGGTACTAGATTCATTGCAGATCAGGCAAACATGTTAATTACTATGTGATTAACTGGCACCTAAAGGGTTTATCTTAAAATAAATAAAGTGTTTATTTGGTCAGTATTTGTCTAGTAGCCAAGTGTTTATATTATTGGTATCTTGCTGCCAATGATATTCTTCACTCTACTGAGGACCAAGCACCTTCAAAGATTGGATGGTTTAGTAGGGAAGAAAGAGTATTTTATATTTCTATTTGTCATTATTAGATAAATTAAAGAATGTGGGCGGTTCAATATATATATATATATATATACCAGTGATATTGTTATGCACTACCTAGATGAGAGTAAATGTATATCATTAATACTGCAATTGCTACTTTTATTGTGATTACCAAACTAATTCATTAATTTATTTTCAAATATGTTCGAACAATGAATAAATATCACTATTTAGAAACTATTACACACATACCCGCACACAAACACACACACACATATATATATAAATCAATATATTTACATATCAAAATACAGTAACATTTACATAAATTATATTATTTTTAGAAATACTTTTGACTAAACATTTTGTAGTCTTTATCAACTATATAACATTGAATAAACAAAATGAGACAACCTTTAACAATACCCATAGTTCAATTCAGATTTCCCATAATTCTGTTATCTTAACATTTGATGACTGGCGATTCATTAACATTTGATGATTTCTTGAAATCAACATAGCCTCTTTTATTTAATGAATCACCAGTCATCAAATGTTAAGATAACAGATTTATGGGAAATCTGAATAGAACTATGAGTATTGTTGAAGGTTGTCTCATTTTGATTATTCAATGTTATACAGTTGATAAAGACTACAAAATATTTAGTCAAAAGTACTTCTAAAAATAATATAATTTATGTAAATTTTAGTGTATTTTGATATATATATTGTTTTGTATATTACATATATTGAGGAACGAATACAGATATCAAATATATATATATATATATATTTGATATCTGATATATATATATATATATATATATATATATATATATATATATATATATATATATATATATATATATATATATGCTATTGAAAATTTATGATTTATTATGTAAAGCATTGATTGAAAATTTGATTGAAATGGGTGTAAAATCGATTATTTATTATTTTTTAAATGCTTCAACATAAATAATTTTTTTGAAAGTGCCTTGTGACATTCTCTTAATATTTTACTTAAATGGTTTTTTGTTGAGAGATTTCATTATTCTTTACAAAAACTGCAATATTGCAATCTTATATTTACTAATGTTTGAAGAAACACCAACTTGTCTCTTGCAGACCACATATTTCTAACAAACAAATATTATGTCATCAGATAATCTAAAGACCAATTGATATTACATAAAACATGACAATTCAGTTTCTTACTTTATTTCAGTAAATTCACTATGCTTAATTTGATATTAAAATTTGAAGTGAATTTTAGTCCAACTATAATTAAAGTCTCCTTTCTAACAATATAATATTAATTGATAAGATAAAGAACTTTGTTTTAAATAAACATTGAAATATGTTAGTCTTAATTGAACAGCATTTAAAAATGGAATAATGACATCAGTTTGATTGACAAAAATATTTGTTGATATTATCAAACATTGCTATACATAAAACACTAAATTTTTATAAATTTCTATAGAGAACATAGAAAAAAAAGTTCATTCATTACAAACTTAAGTTGTGTTTAATTAATTAATATATATTTACAAATTTTAATGTTTATTTAATGTAAGGTTATTTAAAATAAGTTGTATTACAACCTCTGTCATCAATTAATATTAAAGTTATAAAAAACTGATTTATTAAAGTATCACTATAATTAATATTCCAACTTTAATATCAAACTGAGAACTGTGATCTGTTTTATAAAATGAAGTATTATGTTTTTTAAGTTATCTAAGTTAGTCCATTAACAAGTCTGATGATGAGGTTTGATTGATATAAGTATATATCCTGCAAAAAGTTAGTTGATTTTTTTGAAATAAAACTTTGCCCTATATAAAAGTAAAAATATCTATAAATTTATATGTAGGACATAAGCAAAATTACATTAGTACATCATATTTTAAGTATTCTTTAATATGTATTCTTGTAGGTGTGTGTGCTTTAGGTAGATTATGTAAATCTGATGAAAGTTGTTCATTGAATACTGGAAAGGGTGTTGTAGCTATATTTACAGCAGCCCATGAATTAGGACACAAGTAAGTTATTTGTGAACTAGTTTGTTTTAGAACTATTATTTAAATCCATACTTTATTTTTATTAATAATGTTATGTTTTATTTTCATTCACATTATTTTATTATAAAAAATTTCAATGTAGCCTTATTTTCAAATAGTAATTATTTATATAGCAAATACTTTTACTCATCTTAGAAATTATGTTTGGTTGTTGATCTATGTTATGTCTTTTAATGGATTTTAATACACTTCGTCTAAATGGATTTCCATCAAATTTTGTAAAATATATTAGGTATCAATGACAAGGCATATTTCAAGGTTGCCACCCATTTTTCCAGTTTAACAGTGTTGGCTAGTCATTGTTCAAAACATGTACAACTAATTAGATATTATTACTATGCACACTAACTCGTGTACGTGTTTTTAAAAACAATTGCTTTCATTGTTTATAGTTATCTAAAATAAAACAAAAATAATAATGAAATTTTTTTATTTAACTAAAACTTTACATTGATTTCACAAAAGATGCTTATCTTCAAGTGGGTGCTTTTCATTTCAAAAATTAAAAGTAAGATGACAAAGTTTACTTTCTTAGTTTGCAAATTTGAATATGAATAGTTACAAAAGTCAGTTGAAACTAAAAAGTACAAATAATATACATAAAATATTTTATAAAAAACAAAGAAAAACACTTTTATTTAATTTTAGTAATATATTAAAACCCAAAACATTTTTTTTATTGGAATATAATTTAGGTTGGTACATTTGACTTAAAAATTAATTCGGGGAACGAGGGCATAATGGCATGTGATAGAGTTTTATTTCAATGTATTATTGGAAGAGGTTATATTCAGATTATAAGATATTCCTTCTTGTTTATTTGAATAATTGAGAATATCCTCTTTGGATTTCTATTTTAAAAAAAGAAATCGTATCTTTTGTGAAATCAAACTAACATTATCAATATAAATTAATTTTCTGAATTTTACTTCTGAAAGATCATCGTCAATAACGTTAAAAACTTAGAAAGTCTCAAGAAGACCTCAATTAATCACAAAAAAATCGATTAATAACTTAAAACCTGTCAAACAAAAAACTTCTAAGACCAATAATCCTTCATCAAGCAATACTTTTCTATATAATGATAACTTTTTCATGAATTTCAATGAAACATTAAACGAGGAAGGGGTGGATGAATTTCCTAACTTATTGCAAACTATGGGCACAAGCAACAAAAATGTTAGAAACACTGTTTTTCAAAGGAACCCAACTATAATACTGTGGAAGAATTAATGATGAAAGCAAAACAATTAGAACATCCTACACCACTGTTGTAAAATTTCAAGACAAAAATATGCACTCACAATTAATCATTACAATGTGGAAAATTCTCAATGTATATTATTTAACAATGAAGATATTATAAAGCTTTAAGATATTCTGATGACAGAAGATAGTTTTTTTGATGGTAACATAGATGATGACCAAATCAACAGTGTTGCCTATGAATTCAATCATCATATACCTAAACAATTGCTAAGCTCTTTCACAAATTATTACAATGATAGATCTCTTATGGTGGCTGTGATGGATAAACATAGGAATCTATACACTTTCCCTATAAATAAATTATGCAATGATATTACAACAAAATGTCTGTGGCATCATATACACAAAGTATTAAATCATCCAAATAACTGATATATAATTTTAGAATATAAAAACATATGGCAAAAGAATATTATACAAAAAGCTCAAATATTGTGATGACAAAGTGATTGTGGTAATAGATATGGACAGGCCTTTAATATTGGAGGGTATGATTCAAAATTGTTATGGAAATTATGAACAGTAGGACCTGAAAAGACTTCTTAGACAATATGGGACTGTGAAAGATTTTGAGTACCACTTGGAAAAAAAATGTGAATAGCACAATATTAATAAACTCTGCCAAATTCAATCTGATACTCATGAAAGGAATTTTACCAACTTCACCACTCCCAATAGTCCATTATGCTGAGACAACCCCCTTGATTTATATTCATTTAAGGGTATCCCACCACAATGTTTCTGGTGCCATATGCAGACACACTTGATCAGGGATTGTCCCAATAGAATATGCAGGTAATGTCACATTAAAAAGAGTATGTTTCACAAAGATGCTCAGACTATTACTTACAACAGATGAGCTGATTTTCAAACTGAAAAGAAAACCATCCTTTGGAGACTGCTGATCTGTTGTTATGTGATCAGCAAGATTTGGATCAATTACCCTTGATGGCAATTATAAAGCTGGCAACAGTGCAGATTTTGGTATCACAGTTTTTTGCTGAGTTGGTTGGTAGTGACATACCTATTTCAGTGGACTGTGGGCTGGCTCTCCCTGAATACAAACTAGTTTTGTCAGTGACAGATTTGGACATCACAGTGACTGAAGAACCAATGGTATAATGTTACAAGGTTAAGAGAAATCTTTGAACATGAATAATAAATCAAGAAGCTATTCTGCTTCTCTTGATTCTGGAGATCTTTCTGATTCAGGTAAAAGCTCCTCATATATAGAGTCAAGCTCAAAATTGAATTAAGGGGACAAGCTAAAGCATAGTAAAAAAGAAAAGTCTGATAGTGATTACATAGTGCAATGCTTGGATAATTTGGACAGCATAAATAATTATTTGCCTGCCAAGACTTCTATCTCTCCCAGGTTGAACCATCACTCAGTGATTGAAGTGCTAAATGAACCATCTGAATTACTCCCTGTGGAAGATATGGTAAAAGCAAACTTAAAAATAATTTTAATAAGTTAATTTACCAAAGATGCCACAAAAGTGTTTTTGCTCGGTAAAATGCTCTGCCTGATAAAAGTGTCCTCACTGTCTTTAATTACCCATGATTTTTAAATTTGTAGTGCAGGGACTTAACTCCATCAAAAGATAGATGCAATTAGAAATTGGATCAGTACTTTCTCTCCTAATTTGGTATGGCTGGTGTAGACAAAGCTCCATGCAGGGACAAACCTGCAGACAATTGAAAAACTACAGAACCTATAATATTTCCACTTTTCCATTGCCACCAACCCCTCACTGGGAATTGCAATTCTTATCCCACATAATTTTTCATTTCAAAGATTCGGAATAAGTCTACTTAATAACAATATATTTTTTTTACAACAATTACCATCAATGCATGTAACTTTAATATCATTTTTCTCTATCTTAAATGGGATATATTATTGATGTATAATACATTGCAATTAATTAATATGAGACTAAATGCCAATTTTTCCTCACAATCTTACTTTGGGACTTCAATCTTAGCTATAAAGAATTTAACCATAAATATTTGGGCTTACTGAACACTTGCATGATGCTTGCACAGGGTTTTTTTCCCACCTGACACCTGCTCTTTTTATACCAGACAATATTCCACACTAATAGACCTCTATTATTCACTAGAATTACATTTCTACATTAACCCAGTACTATCTCTCATTGCATTTTCTGACCATCATGCTCTAATTGTCTCATTGTCCATGGATATGCCCCTCCCCCATCCCGTGCACATTCCAAGCCAACAATCAGAATAGTAATTAAGTCAGTGAACTCAGAGCCAATAATCTCTGAGGCCTATATTTTTTTTTAGAAAAATTGACATCCTTTCTCTTGCTCCGACCAAAGGTTGGTTTGCTTTCATTCATTTTTTGTTCTCTCTGATAAATCACAATACCAGGAAGAACATAGAACTAACTGCCCTACTTTATAAAATGGAGGTGATACAGAAAACTTTAAAATAAACCCCTCCAAAACACTCTACAGTTCAAACAATCATAGCACTAAAGCAGCAGTTTTACAAAATACAACAGACTCTCCTTGAATATCTGGAAACCAAGAAATCCCAATTCTATCTTTCTAAACCACATGCATTTTCCAGAGGCTATGTTAGGTTGGCACTCAGTTGAATAAATCCAAGACACCATCAGTCATTAAGGTAGGAGAGAACATTTATACTGGTATTCCAATGTTAAAGCAAATTCTAATTCATTATCAGAGCAAACTGGCAAATACTGATATTCAGCATGAGCAAGAGTTGAGTTATAAGTCTAGCAAGTTGAGTCATAAGTATAGCAAAATGAGTCGTGACATTTCTGGGGGAGATATTCATTCCAAATTTGCCTCAATGCCAGAAAGGGGTCACTCAGGTCTCCATGGTGTTCTAATATTAATCTTCAAACACCTTCAAGCCTTTGCTATACTGATAATCCTAAATATAATGAAGTTCCTAGCTGCTAAACCACTGTTAATTGATGGGTTTTATCCAAATGCTGTGGTACCATTTTTCAAGAGAGGGAATGTCCCTTACTCTCTTGAGAATCTATGCTCTATATTCATAACACCATTAATAATAAAAATCATAGAATTCATAATCAAAGATAAACTCCAGGATAAAATTCTGTCACATATATTGATCTTACAATTTGCCAAAAATAAGCATCTACTGCAGAGGCTATTAGCATTTTTAAGTTAATAGTAGATGATGCAAGAAAGAATAGAAGATCTAACTTCATTGTCATGCATCTGGACATTGTGGGGGTATTTGACTCTGCCACTCCCATGCCTTATTCAGCTGCTGGGCAAACTGGACATTCCCACTGGCATTATTAATAGTATTTCCAGTCTTCTGATGAATAGGCAGATTTCTATATCATTGAATGGCAAATTATCTAAATCTTTCACCCCAACTAAATCTATTCCTCATGGCTCTCCATCGAGTGCCCTCGTATTTTATAAGTGAACTCCTTCCTAATATCCATTGAACAGAATATTCCTGGATTATTTATCTCCAGTATTAAAAAGTATATACATCCACATCTCATACATGGATAACCTGGTAGTGTTTTTATCATCCCATAAGTACATTCCTGGGCTCATGAAATTAATGTCACAATTGTGAATCAGAATTATGCTTCAATTTGGATAAGTCTGCAGCATGGATATTGTCCTCGGGAAAGGACATCCCTTCCCCCTTCACATCTAAACCCCCAAATTTCTTGACCTTGCTTTTAAACCCTCACCTTTGGAAATGAGGAAGGAGATTCAAATTTCAATAATGACAGCGGCTAATAAGTCATTAGTTCCTTGAAAAAAGTGTACACCTCCTCGTTATCAAGTTGTTGTTACAAGGGGTCATTTGTCAAACTCTCTGGGAAATTCATTCACAGTATCAACTTGATTTGGTCTTGCCTCCTGTGGCAAGATAGAACTGTAATGATTAGCCTCCAAAATATGTAAATGCCTACTAAACTGAATGACCTAGGACTATATTCACTCTAGTTGTTTGGCTCCAATGTGCCTTCAATCTGCTTTATAGACTTAATATAATTCCTAAAAGCTTCATCCTAATTGATGTATTGTCAACAGATAGTCCTCCTCCTAGAGGAAATTGTTGGGTCTTTGAATTATTAACTGAAATTACCAAAATGAACTTAGTTCCAAATCAGACCCAATCTACTAAAATTAGATCCTGAGAGGTCTATAACTTCATTTATGATTCAATCATACCAATAAGTTCAACTATTACTATACCCATATTTGGCCTCTTAAAAAATTTAAATGGTGGTGCCTGGAACCAAAATACTTTGATTTTTTGGTTAAGATCAATCAATCTTGAGGTTGTTCCTACTGGTAGCTTTTTGGTAAAAACAGGTTACAAGTCAATTGATGATAAGTGTTCTTCATGCAATATTGAAGAAGATACTAGTGGTTACATTTCTAATAGATGTATTGAATTGAATGATTGCAAAACTATAATTCATTCAATTTTCAAAAATAAAGACCCATTGATGACGACATTAATTCACAGTGTTGGTTTGGGAAATTTTGGGAAAATAAGAAGTGCCACCTTTTTATTATATAGTATAAGGCTAACTCAGTGTTCACTCTTATTTGATGCAAGTAGCATGGCCGCTCTAATAGTATTTATCAGGAAAATTAAAGCAATAAAAGAGACTACTGGATTGCCTCCCAAAATGCTAATATGTACATGGGAGCTAATAGACATTAATAAAATTGCAAGAACATAATATTAAAGACCTTGTTTAATAATTTTGAACAATTCCTTCAAAACATAATTGTAAAAATTATTTTGTCAAATGCCCTTAGGAAAATTTTGCTCATAAGAACTTATTTGTATTATTGGCATGTTAACATAATTATATTTGCATGGTTGAATGTTTTACTCTGGGCGATTTAACTTGTGAGTAATTGTGCGAATAGTTCATTACTGTACATAATTATAAAAATAGTCTTGAATGTTCAATGTAACTAATAAATAATAATAAATGCTTTGTATATAAAAAAAATCATGGATAAATTTATTAAATTTAATAGGTTTGAGAACCGAATCTCTGATTAACTATTCTGTAAATATAATACTTATCAGTTAGTCTCACATAAATGATTCTATTCAAGAGCATTTTGTTAAATTAATGAATATATTTTATGGGTTTAAAATTTTTTATTCTTTTAGGAATCCATTTTTTAATAGAGCCATTACTTCAGGTTAAATCTATTAATGTTAGCAGCAGTTTTTAATAGTTCTTGATTGCCTTAAAATGTATGTTGATAAAGATAAAAAAGATTTATTGCAGATTTTTTCTGGACAACTTCAGCTTTTTCAAAGCTAAATGGCTCTCAACTACTGAAATTGCTGTGTTAATATGGTATATTTATATAGCTATTATAAAATACATAATATTGATTTATAATCTATATATATAGTGACACCACATATCTAAATTAACACAACACTCCTAACATAAACTGTATATCACAAGTAAATGAATTTTTTTTGTTTCAAACAATTTCAAACTATGTTATTTTTTCATAATATCATATAATAGTTATAGTTCATTAATTAATTTATTAATACAAATAATTTAGGCAATGACATTTTTTATACAGAATCATTTTCTAAGCCTAAAGGGGGCATGCGATTTTTATTTATTTTGAAAATCTTATACGAATTTATTTAAGATAAAACATTTTTGCAACTGATGAAAATCAAGCCTGTATAAAATTTTTTAAGAATTATAGCTCTAAAATCTTGGAAAAATTATTATTAATGTAATTCTTTCAAACATCATTATACAGTATAACTTTTTTTAAAGCGCCCAACTAGAAATAATGCTCTCGATATTATACAAAATAATACAACTTTAGACTTATGAGTTTATACTATTTATATAAAAAGAAACCGAAGTTGTTTCTTCATACCATTATTTATTAAAACTGTTGTATTTTATTAAATACTATAATTAATCATTTAAAAAAAAAATAAAAATAAAAATATTACGATGTAGAGAGAAATTTATTACATACATTTTTGTATAATCTGCTATAATGCATCTTCTCTGAATAATCAATTTTGCTGAGTATTATTACGTTAAAAATGAAAATGATTTTGTAATGCCTATATTGATATTTAAAGTAAATAAAAAACATATTATGAGACATATCACATTTATTATTTATTTAATATAACAGTTATTTTGCTACTAATAATTTCATAAAGAAAGATCATATTATTTTTGAAAAAGCTTATTAACCCTATCATATAAGATCAAAACAGATGATTTTGCAAAATTTACATGCTACATCACTTTAATAAAACATGTTTTAGCTTTGTCATTAAATTGAGTCTTCTGTTGATACTTATATAAAATTATTTGCTATGGTGACAAATTCTAATTGTATCTTGAGCTCCTAATAAAAGTGAAGCCTAAAACACGTCATATCAAAATTGGGCATATTTTTATTATGAAATTAGCATGTTTTGTTGTTAGCACGTGAATATTTAATATCGATTTAAATTATTACATATATATACAGCATCTAAAAACTATTTAGTTACACATTTTTCATGTATTTAGAAAAGGTTCTTTGCATAATAACAAAAATAATTGAAATGATTTAATCTTGTGCATTAACATATATCTATTGGGATTAAGACTGCATTAAACTTATCACTGATTTGAATGTTCAAGCATTAATTTAGTGTAGTTATGATATTTAATAAGAATCATATTACTAAGTTTATGACTATTGATCATTTTTAAGAGAGGGTTGAGAATTGAACTCAAAATATATAACATGCAAAGACAGAATGATTTTTTAAAATAAATATGATAGCATATAAAGTTTACAAAATCTTTAGATGGTGTTTAAGGAGTTAATCATTTCAAATTTTATATATATATATATATATTGTAATGATCATATTTGTTCATTCCTGCAACAAAATCCTAAGAAAACATTCACCCTGCTGACTACATCATTATATAAATAAAATTATGATGCAAAACATTAATTTCCTTTTATAGAACGGATGTAAATAAGATCGTAAATTAGCATTTATAATTATGCTATTAAAGAAATTTATGAATCTAATTTAGTAAGGTATCTATATAGGCATGCATATAAATCTATGGGGAACAACAGTATATTTTGGGGTAATTACAATATTAAATTCTAACTTTATGCTGTACTTTGTCATGTCTGCTAAATATTTAACCAACTAGTTCATTTATAGCAAATCTATATTTAAGCATTTATAATTGTTTGACTACGAATATCCATAAATATTATTTTATTCATTTCAGAAGGGAGTTTTGTTTGTGCACTAATAAACACAACATTATATAAGTGTGAGAACATCTAATCATTTCTCAATAACTAATTTAAATACTAATAAATTTTATTCTGAATAAAACATAGCATAAATACATAATAGTAATAATAACAAGTCAGATGTCACATGACTTATATATAGCTTGCACTTACAAATATGTAAAATTAAAAGTGTGCTAATAACTCTAAACAAGCTTTTTTTTTTTTTATTTATGATAAATGCTACTACAAGAGAAGACATTCAAATCATTTTTATTTTGGATTGTCCTCATCCCCAGACCGGTTTCGACCTATGGGTCTCTTCAGTGAGGAGTTGGGACATTAGATCTAAAAAACCAACTCAAGCAAAGCATTTATCTAAAAGATAATTGTAAGAAGAAGATCTGAAACTTTTAGACATCTACATGTCTTTAAAGTCAGCTCTCCAACTGAAAAAATCATATGGGCCTGAACTTAATTCAGATACTCCATATATTAGTAGGCTTAGTATAGCCTACTAATATATGGAGTATCTGAATTAAGTTCAGGCTCTTATGATTTTTTCAGTTGTAGAGCTGACTTTAAAGACATGTAGATGTCTAAAAGTTTCAGATCTTCTTCTAACAATTATCTTTTAGATAAATGCTTTGCTTGAGTTGGTTTTTTAGATCTAATGTCCCAACTCCTCACTGAAGAGACCCATAGGTCAAAACCGGTCTGGGGATGAGGACAATCCAAAATAAAAATGTTTTGAATGCCTTCTCTTGTAGTAGCATTTATCATAAATAAAAAAAAAAAAAGCTTGTTTAGAGTTATTAGCACACTCTTAATTTTACATATTTGTAAGTGCAAGCTATATATAAGTCATGTGACATCTGACTTGTTATTATTACTATTATTATTTTGCTGTTGTGGCTTTAGCTAAATTTAAAGAGCTAAGCCTACTAATATATGGAGTATCTGAATTAAGTTCAGGCCCATATGATTTTTTCAGTTGGAGAGCTGACTTTAAAGACATGTAGATGTCTAAAAGTTTCAGATCTTCTTCTAACAATTATCTTTTAGATAAATGCTTTGCTTGAGTTGGTTTTTTAGATCTAATGTCCCAACTCCTCACTGAAGAGACCCATAGGTCGAAACCGGTCTGGGGATGAAGACAATCCAAAATAAAAATGATTTGAATGCCTTCTTTTGTAGTAGCATGTATCATAAATAAAAAAAAGCTTGTTTAGAGTTATTAGCACACTCTTAATTTTACATAAATACATAAATAAATAATTGAAAATAATATAGGCATAGATTTAACTTTAAAAGAAAGAACATAAAAATACAGCTGAGATTTCACTTAAGTGAAATCTAAGATTTGCATTTATTTTGCTTAATTATAATGAAACAAAATTAAAATAGCTTAAATCAGATTAAATTCAATTAAATTGGGTTAAATCAAATCAGGTCGGGCAAGACTTATAAATTAAATAGTAAAATAAAATTACATTTTAGTTTAGAAATTAATATCTAGAAAGTTTAAAAAAAATTAGTTTAAACAATGTTTGCCATTTATAGTAATTTTAGCTAGCTTTGAGAAGTTAGATGATTTAGTTTTAAATGTTCTTTTTAAAATCTGCAGAAATAGTTATCACTTTATGTTCTGTTGTCTGGCATGGTGGCTTGATCTTGGGCATTCTCCTCTTCTTACTGCTACCAAGCTGTTATTTCAGGTATTCCCACCTTTTGTAGACCACTCTCAGTATCAGAAACAAGTTTATTGCCTTTCTACCCCACAATTGTTATATTGTACAATTTTATTACTTTAGCAATACTCTAGCAAAATTATATTATAATAATTGAGCCCCTCAAAATGCCTGAAGCAAAGTTTATATACTGGCATCCCTCCTCTGTTTTTTGATTACATCTTGTTTACCCATTTTAGTTCCAGATTGGTTTTTCTAATTTAGTTTGCTGTATTCTCAAAAAATCCGGGGTTTCCTGCTGAGTTATTGATTTTTTTTACAGGTAGGTCCCTCAATTTTGACCACGTTAATTTATTCAAATTTATTTTAAAATCTATTTTTACTCTAACTTTTTATATAGATCAAAATATAGCAAGAAGGATTAATTTTATCAAATTATTTTTTTAAGAAAAACAAATCTGAAACTTGGTAAACATTTTACTCTTTATATAACATGTTTAAGCTTAATTTATCTATATATGCAGAAATATTATAATTCCTACATTAATTTTACAATAATATTTACATATTAATTCTTATTAAGTGCAATGTCAGCATATAATACTTATATAAAGCTAAAGCTTTAGTACATGCACCTTGAGTGCTTAATTTTTAGCAAGAGAGACCTCTACAAATCATAACATGAGATTCAACTTTATAAAGATAAGAGGGACCCTCTTATCTCTAACATATTTTTCTTAATTATATAGGCAAATCTAAAGCATTTTGATTTGGGAACATGAAGCTAATAAATTCTTCACTGATTAAGTCCACTATTTTTATTAAACATTAACATTCATGAAATCTTTCGATTTACAATGAGTCAATATTCAGATATTAAATTTAGAAATATTTTGAATCAATTTAAAGTTATAAATATTAATTCTTATTAAGTGCAATGTCAGCACGTAATACTTATATAAAGTTAAAGCTTTAGCACATGCATGTTGAGTGCTTAATTTTTAGAAAGAGAGACCTCTACAAATCATAACATGAGATTCGACTTTATAAAGATAAGATTTGCCTATATAATTAAGAAAAATAGGTTAGAGATAAGAGGGTCCCCCTCTTATCTTTATAAAGTCGAATATTGTGTTATGATTTGTAGAGGTCTCTCTTGCTAAAAATTAAGCACTCAAGGTGCATGTACTAAAGCTTTAGCTTTATATAAGTATTACATGCTGACATTGTGCTTAATAAGAATTAATATTTATAACTTTAAATTGATTCAAAATATTTCTAAATTTAATATCTGAATATTGACTCGTAAATCGAAAAATTTTGCGAATGTGAATGTTTAATAGAAATAGTGGACTTAATCAGTGAAGAATTTATTAGCTTCATGTTCCCAAATCAAAATGCTTTAGATTTGCATATATAATTAAGAAAAATAGGCTAGAGATAAGAGGGTCCCTCTTATCTTTATAAAGTCGAATCTTGTGTTATGATTTATAGGGGTCTCTCTTGCTAAAAATTAAGCACTTAAGGCGCATGTACTAAAGCTTTAGCTTTAATAATATTTAAAATAAAAGAAAATCTATAATGCTTTAAATCTATAACATTATTTCTTTTCTGCATATATGTTAGTTTTGGTTACACATACAGCAAGATTTATATTTATTAAAGTAAAAATACATACATGCATATACGCTAATTTATTACATATATACATGCATGTCCAGCAATGTATACTATAATATAGGCACAGACATATAACTATAATTATAAATTTTAAATTTAGTCTAATATATGAGGATTTGGGTATATATGTACAGAAATAAAATACTACTATAGCATATAGTAGGTGAAACAGAATGATAGATCTGACTGTTTCATATCACTAAAGTCATGGGAAAATTTATTAACTTTATTAGATAAATGCCTTAGCTCTGGTTTTAAATATTTTTATTAATTTAGAAATTTTTAATGATAGTCTTGCCCTAAATTAATAATAATATATATCCTCCCCCTCTGCTTTCACTTGAATTCTATTTTAAAAGACAAAATACAACAATCACACTACTATATATATATATATATATATATATATATATATATATATATATATATATATAAACAAATTAGATGAGTAAAGAGAAAATTATAACACACCAATTAAATAAAACAAAATACAATAACAACATGGATTATTGCAAAGTATATACATCTAAGTAGGTTAATTAAAATGTAAAATATATGTATAACATATTAGATCCTAAGTTTATCTGACCTTTAATCTGGATTATTATTATCGGACGCAATCTTACATGGTTTTAAACTTCATGCATTGTCTGTTCCCAACAGGATGTCGTTAGTCCCTTGGCACATTTTGATTCTGTAGGGACCTTTGTATAGTGGAAAAAACTTATGGAACTTTTTAAGGGGGTTGTTGCTTGTCTGATGGGTTTTATCTTCATTGTTTTAGGCTGGGTCCAGTACTATTATTTCTTGAACTGGAAGTGCTTATGATGTACCATAGTACATCTCTTCCTAGGCCTCATAGCTCTTCTTTTCCATACTGTCTTTTCTGCTCTAGCCTTAACACTACTCTTACAACTCTTTCTTTTAAAATTTGTCTTCTCCCAACAGATCTTGCTTTCTATCTCTACCTAATAGTCTCCTTTTCTTTTTACTAATTCAAGGACTGGTGGTTTCCATGAAGTTTTATTTGCTACTCTGTCTCTCTGGCTCAACTTCCTCCATTTAATTTTTTCTTTAGCTTGTTTTCATCTATGCAACCTTGCATGTCCCATTTATGCTTGGTTTTGGGAACTATTCTGCTCTCTAAACTCATCTCACACACAAGCCCTCCATATTCTTTGTTTATGGTATGCTCTTATTTCTATCCCTTTTCTACCTTATTGTTTAGTTCTCCTAACATTAGGTTATTTGTTCCAATGTTATTCTCTAACTCTCCAAGATGATCTTTCCCTGGTTTCCAATTTTCTTTTCTTTTTATCTTCATACAAGTACTTCTTGTGTCTGCTTCCATTGGTTTTGACTCATCCTGTCTACTATTGTTATTTAGGTTTACTATGCAAATTTCTCTTACACCTTCTTTCTTTTCAACTATCTCTTTACATCTTTCTTTTTTATTTTCAGGTTTCCTGTCTATTGTTATGCTTTGATTGCCAACTGTGTATTCCTGCTTCCATCCTTGTTCATACAGATCCTTCTCAGTTTCTATTATACTCTGGTCAAGCTAATATTTACTGGGAATCTCTTGCTTTGTTTCTCCTATTCCACACTTTCTTTCATCTAGACCTTTTATATCCACCCCATCCTGTTCACCATTATCTTTTAGCTTTTCTCCTACTTTATCCATCTTCTTCAGACTTTCTTTCTTATTTACTCTCAATTTTTTGTTTCCTTCTATATGTTCTTTTTCTTCACTTGTTCTCTCATAATTTACTTTCTTACTATTCATCAGTTTGTCTATTCCTATGATCCACTTTCCAATTGTCTTTTCACTATTTATGCTAACTTCCTTGACAAATCTGGCAGAGTCCAGACTCTCTTCTCTATCTTCTGCCATAGCTAAGCGTTTTCACCTGAAAAATCCATCCAAAATTTGCCTAATTTTAAATTGATATTGCTTGGCCACATCCTTTACCCATTTTCATCTCATTTCCTTGACCTAACCCACTTTTATTAATTATGTACTTTGTTCTTCAGTCATCGACAATATCTTTCCCATTACTCCTTTATTTTTGTTTCCTAGTATTCTAACCTTCTTTCTTTCATTTTCTACTCTAACTATTCTTTTTTATAAATTCCTGCAGTTTTTCTATTATCTCCATTTTCCCTTCAGTGGTCTTATTCTCTATAAATTTGACCCTTTCCTTTAGTTAATATACTTCCTCTTGCATTTCCTGGCAATATTTGTTTACACAGCCTATTTCTCTCTCCTGTTTTTTTTACTCTCACCCTCATCTAACCTTTCCTGGATCTGTGCTATGGTATTTTGGAAATATGCCGCTTCTTTTTACATATTGTCTCGTTGTTTTTCCACCCTTGTTGATCACTTGAATTATATCTCCCTTTACTATGTGAATGTTTTCCTTCATTTTCTTTTCATTTGTGGTTAAATTTTCCTTACACTCCTCCTGAGCCTTACCATAATTTCCCTTGCACTCTGTGGTTAATTTCTCCATTTTTTTCAAGGGCCATAGACTTATAATTTATTCCTTCATTTTTGACCTTGAACATTTATGTAATATTACTTAGCAATTATTCCCAGCTCCTTTTCTTTTTTTTCTTTTGACTTTCTTCTTTCTTCCTTTTTCTCCCTGTCCTTTTTCTTTCCTCTTTGTCTCTTCTTTCCTCTTTTTTCTTTTCTGCTTCTTTCTTTCTCTTCCTTTTCTTCCTGTCTTGCCCACTCTATCATTACTATTCTTTGTTCTACATTTTTATTCTCTTTATTAAATTGTTCCTGTCTGGGTATCAGGCTTTCTATGTTTTCGTCCATTATGCTATCAGCTATGCCTGCCTTTACTTCATCTTTTGTGCTACTGCTGCTATCCCTAACAATTTCTTTTCCTGATCTCAATGTCTTTTCTTTCATTTTGATCTGTATCTCTGTTATATCTTCTCTAACCTCCCCTTTTTCTTCTATCATGCTCTCCTCCATATCATTATTCATTATAAAGTTTACTTTAAGTTTTACAATCAGCTGACTTGCTCTCCTCCCCCATCTTTTTTCACCCTGCCACCCTATTTTCTATCTTAGCTCAATATGCCTAACATAATAATTAACATTAAAGTATCAATAAAATAAAATAAATTAAAATTCAGCTTACCATGCTTCTTGTTGCTATCTGCAGAATTTAGTTTTTATTATCATTATCATTTCTCCATGACTTTACAAATTTTGTGCACCAAATACTCGTATATTTATCTTGCCCAATTTTTTTATATTTCATTTTATATTTTTACTCATTTTAGTTCATGGACCACATATATTTTAAAATTTATAACATTAATTAAGGAAATTTTTCCCTCAGAAAACACATTTATAAGAGGATAATTTTAGTTTATTCTAATTACCTCAAAAACCAGCTGTCAGTAGGTGAGATAAACATATATGATATCCGTATTAACCGGCCCATCCATTCTGTGAATTTTAAATTTTTCTATACAGTCTCAAATGTATATATATATATATATATATATATATATATATATATATATATATAGAGAGAGAGAGAGAGAGAGAGAGAGAGAGAGAGAGAAATTTACATATATATGATTTATTCAGGGTGTGTAATTGATTAATAAGCTCTACATTAGTGCGTCCATACCTGGGAAAATTTATATATATATATAACCATGATGTGGGAAACATATCTATGTCAATACTACACCTCTCAGGTATGCAGGTTTGTATTATTGCAACCCTATATTGGCATACCATAGCCGGGAAGGAAAAATCTACTGTAACAGTCATATTTGTTCATTTGTGCAACAAAATCTTGAGTTTTAGTAACCATCTCAAGGCTGATCGAAATAAAGTTGTTGAGACCTCGAATCCAATCTTACCCCAGTTACTTTACTAATTCTCAAAGATTTACTACATTATGGATGATATATGTGAGGCTACACATATTTTTTAATTCACATGCCAGCCATAGTACATCAGTGGAACATGACTATAACTTAAAATTGGCATATTCATAAAGTATAACTATATAGACATGACCCAACTGACAGATATCAGTTAATTTGGATTGTGATTCATAAATAACTAAGTACTAATCAATAATTACCCAATGGATACTGAACAAAATTGAGACACTAAGCAAAGTTATATTTTAAACAAATTTAATATAAGCCAAAAGTAAGAAAATAAAAAATAAAATAAAGTTAAATGCAATATGTTAAATTATCTCACTCACAAGTAAGGATGCTGTTATTTGTTACAAGCTGTTCATTCAAATATTTGGTATTTTATCTCTCTCACAAGTAATGATGATTTTATAAGTTACAAGTTATTAACTCAAATATTTGTTAATTTATCTCACTTGCAGGTGATGATGATTTTATCGGTTACAAATTATTTACTGTTCATGAGCTTTATTATTACAGGATTAGAAATTGATTTCGAGTTTAGCTCATGATTATCTATGCCTTACTTATGCTATGCTAATGAGTATTAGATATGCCTTAGTTAATTTGCTGAAGGGATTATCATTAATTACAATTAACACCTATACTTAACAAACAATACATTTCTTTATATAGATTAAGGACTTACAAAATTAGATTCTGGTTCAGATCAAAGCCAAAAAATGAAATATTATGATGGGATGAACTGATGATGGGTAGTAAGACTTCAGATGCCAAGGTGTGTATATGAGTCTGTGCGTCTCAAATGTGTGCTTGGTCACTGGATTCATTACTATGCAATCGGTTTCCTTAGACTGTACTAATTGTGGTTAAAAAGACCTTTTAAGTGTGGGTGAATGAACATTTTATAAAATATATCCAAATCCTTTCTGCTCTGGTCCTAAATGAGAGTAATGGGGTAGCCCTTAAAACCAAAACCCATTTTAAAAGAAAGCTGTCTGAACAAAGAGTAATGGGGTGGCCATTAAAACCAAAGCCCAGTCAATATAATATACAGCAATAAGTAAAGGCACATATGTGCTTTCTAAGAACACATTCACCCCCTGACTACATCATTATATAACTAAAATTATGATGCAAAACAGTTTCATTCTATATAACCACCATAAATTAGTTCATAAATTAGCATTTATACTTATGCTATTAAAGAAATATAATGAATTTTAATTTATTAAGATATCTATGTAGGCATTTATATAAATCTAAAGTGAGCTACAGCACATTTTGTGGTTATTACAAAATTAAATTCTAATTTAATGCTGTACTTTGTCATGTCTGGTAAAATTTAACCAACTAGTTCATTTATAACAAATCTATATTTAAGAATTTATAATTGCTTAACTATATTGATCCATCAATATTATTTTACTCATTTCAGAATGGAGTTTTGTTTGTGCACTAATAAATGCAAAATTATATAAGTGTGAGGACATCTAATCATTTCTTGATAACTAATTTAAATATTAATAAACTCTGTTCTGAATAAAACATACCACAGATACATAAATAAATAATTGAAAATAATATAGGCATAGATTTAACTTTAAAAGAAAGAACATAAAAGTACAACTAAGATTTCATGCAAGTGAAATCTAAGATTTTCCTTTACTTTGCTTAATTATAATGCTTAATTATAATGAAATGAAAGTAAAATAGCTTAAATCAGATTAAATTTAATTAAATTGGGTTAAATCAAATCAGGTCAGGCACTACATACACATTAAATAGTAAAATAAAATTACATTTTAGTTTATAAATTAATATTTGGAAAGTTTAAAATAAATTAGTTTAAACAATATTGGGCATTTATAGGAATTTTAGATAGCTTTGAAAAGTTACAGGATTTGGTTTTAAAAGTTCATTTTAAAATGTGCAGAAATTTGCTACCACTTTAAGTTCTGTTGTCTGGCATGATGGGATGATTTTGGGTATTCTCCTGTTCTTACTGCTACTGAGCTGTTATTTCAGGTGTCCCCACCTTTTGTAGATGACTCTTGGGATCAGAAAGCAAGTTTATTGCCTTTCTACCCCACAATTGTCACATTGTACAATTTTATTACTTTAGCAATATTCTAGAAAAACTATATTATAATAATTGAACCCCTCAAAATGGCTGAAATCAAGTTTATATACTGGCATCCTTCTCTCTTTTTTGACCACAGTTTGTTTACCAGTTTTAGTTCCAGATTGGTTTTTTCTAATTTAGTTTGCTATATTCTCAAAAAATCTGGGGATTCCTGCTGAGTTATCAATTTTTTTACAGGTGGGTCCCTCAATTTTGACCATGTTAATTTATTTAAATTTATTTTAAAACCTATTTTTACTCTAACTTTTTAAATAGATCAAAATATACCAAGAAGTATTAATTTTATCAAATTATTTTTTTAAGAAAAACAAATCTGAAACTTGGTAATCATTTTATTCTATATGTAACAAGTTTAAGCTTAATTTATCCATATATGCACAAATATTATAATTTCTATATTAATTTTACAATAATATTTAAAATAAAAGGAAATCTATAATGCTTTAAATCTATAACATTATTTCTTTTCTGCATATATGCTAGTTTTGGTAACACATGCAGCAAGATTTATATTTATTAAAATAAAAAAGACATACATGTGAAAATGCTAATTTATTACACATATACATGTGTGTCCAGCAATGTATACTATAATATATGCACACACATATAACTATAATTATTAATTTTAAATTTAGTCTAAATGAGGATTTGGGTATATAAGTTTAGAAATAAAATACTACTATAGCATATAGTAGGTGAAACAGGATGATAGGTAGATCTGACTGTTTCAATATATATCATTTCTAAAAGAATAATTAAATATTAAATTGTAATTTATTTAAAAGCTAATCTTGGAGATTGTAAACTACTTTCAATTTTTTATTGTGGAACTAAATTGATATTAAAGAACACAATGTTTAATGGGTAATACAACTGCATGCCAACTTATCAAATCAAAGTTTAGATTATATAAATCCTAAAATGTTTTCAGTTCACAAGTAAGCATAGAATATTTTTTATGAAGTTGATTTATATTCAGATAGACAAACTATTATGTTATTGTTTTGTAAATGGATATCCAACTGTTACTAGCATTACTGATTTAAATTTATTTTGAGTTATTTAAAATAGTATTGATAAGAAAATGTAAAACAAAAGTTACATCAATAATTTTTAATACTATTTTATCAAAAGTTGCAAACATGTTATGCTGAGGTGGATGCTGAGCCCATGGCCTACTCTTTTTATAAAATAATATTATGTAGAGTGTTATTTTATGTGTTTGAATAAGACATCAAAAGAGAGGCATTTTTTCTAAAGAGCAATAATGGTAAAATGTTCTATCTATTTATTTATCTATCCATATATCCATCTATCAGTCTATCTATCCAAAAATCTACCTACCTATCTATCTGCTTATTAATGAATATTTTTCTATCATTTTATCATATATATATATATATGTGTGTGTGTGTGTGAAAAATCATGATTTCACATTAAATATCTAGCAAGGAAATAATTAGTAGAGTGGATTTGTATTTTAAATTTATCTAGGGATTTAATTAAAAATATTGTACTTAATTTGTTATGTATGATATTACATATTTATATAGTTTTGGTATGAATCACGAAGGAGAAAGTAACAATTGTAAACCAGGTGATTATGTAATGACTGCAGGTGATTACATCACACCATTCTCGTCTTGCAGTAGGCAAGAATTTAATGGATATATTAGGTAAGTATAGATTATTATTATTACTAATATGATGATGATGATGATGATTAATATCATTATTAATAGTAGTAGTAATAATAGAAATAATGTTACATTATGAAAAAAATATCTATAATGTGCAAATTGGCTAAAGATATTGTAATTTTTAAAAAAATGTCAAAAATATATAACAAAATACAAACGATTACAAACACTAGATAGTCTGCAAAAAATATTTTAAAGTTTGATATACATTTTTTTTCATATATTTCAATCAAAATTGCTATGTTTATAATTCAGTATGTACTCTTTTTCTTAAGATTAATATAAATTAGTTATATTGTAATATAAAATTAACTGTGATAGATTAAATGCAGAGGAAATTATATTTAAAGTAATACCACTCTGGCAACAAACAAAAATGTACAGAATGAGTCCACATGTACTTAAGCTTGGATTATATATAAGCATTCAATTTATTAAGTTATATTAATGAATATAATTCAGCTCTATATTGCAGCACATTAATTAATTGAATGCATATATGATTCAAGTTAAAGTACATGTGAGCTTATTCGGTATTTTTTTCATTTGATGATAGAGTTGTATTAGTTTAATTATAGTGTGCTGAGATTTTTCAATAGTTTTCTTATGGATATCTTATAAGATTGTAATGTTGAAAATATATAAGATTACCTAATATTTAATTTGATCTTAATATGGTGAATTTTCTTTGTTTTTTTAATTTGCTTTATTTATGTTTAGAGGTCTTTATATAGATGAAAATCATAAGTAACCACTGTTTTTATTTTTTTAATGGCATCATCGTAGTAGTAGTAGTAGTAGTAGTAGTAGTAGTAGTAGTAGTAGTAGTAGTAGTAGTAGTAGTAGTAGTAGTAGTAGTAGTAGTAGTAGTAGTAGTAGTAGTAGTAGTAATGGTAGTAGTAGTGGTAGTGGTAGTGGCAGTGGCAGTAGCAGTGGTAGTGGAGGTGGTAGTGGTGGTGGTGGTGGTGGTAGTGGTAGTGGTAGTAGTAGTAGTAGTAGTAGTAGTAGTAGTAGTTGTCGCAGTCACTGTAGCAGTAGCAGTAGCAGTAGGAGCAGCAGCAGCAGGAGCAGTAGGAGCAGTAGTAGTAGTAGTCATAGTAGTAGTAGTAGTAGTAGTAATACATTAATAGTAATAATAATAATAATACAAAATGGGCTCACATTAAATGTTTAAATAACTGTAATGCTTGACAATTAGCTAAAAATGTATCATTTTTTATGAGAATTGGTAATTTGTCCAGATTGTAATTAACTGTACTTTATGATTGGTTTAAAACTTTCAGTTCCTTAAGATTTAAAAAACAATCATTGTTTCAAGTAAAAAATAGTTTGCTGTAATCTTATTAGTTAAAAGTTAACTTACAATCTGATGGATTAAAAAAATGCAAGAAAATTCAAAGATTTTTAGCAGCTTCCATCTATACTTATAACTGTTTTCTATATCTACAGATAATGTGGACTCCAAGGTTGGAAGCCATGTTTTTTTTTTAATTATATATTTACAGTGGCATAGTTATCTTGTAACCATCACAAATGCTTTACTTATTAATATTAAAAGTATCAATAAGTCAAGTATCAATTCCTTCTAATTTTAAAAACTAGCAATAAATATATTATAAATTCCATTCCCAGAAAAAAAACAAAACACAAAACTAAGACAATAAATTTTAAATAAAATAAATTTAATAATACAAAATAGAGGAGTTTTTTTTATTTTAAAAAAGAACAGTGATTAAAGAAGGTTATTTATGTGTTAGTAAGATATATACAATCTTTCTCTCAAACATATCAACAAACCACACATAATTTTTTTAAAAAAATGAAGAAGCGTTTGCTATATTATAACGTTTAATATGTATTTTATTATGTATAAAACTTTTACTTTTACATATTTGGATCCAAACTATTATTAATATTTAATTAAATATATTTATGATTTAACTAATGATTATTTTATATTATTGGTCTAATCTCCGAAATTCACTTAATGACGGAGATAATTCTATTTCTACAAATTTTAAAGGTTCAACTGACTTATAATCTTAGCACATTAAGTGATTTTCGGATATTATATCAATAATATAAAATAATCATTAGTTAAATCACAAAATATCAAATTAAATAATAATATTGTGAATCAAAATTTACAAAAATAAAAGATTTACAGGATAGTAAAATACATGCTATAATATAGCAAACACTCCCTTAAATTAAAAAAAAAAAACTTATGTAGTTTGTTGATATGTTTGAGAGAAAGAGTTTTTTTTTAAATACTTGTAGCTTAAATTAGTAAAGTTATTTTATTTAAAATTTTTGACTTAGTTTTGTGTTATTTCCTTGAAAGAAATTTATAATACATTTATTGCTATTTGTTACAGTTAGCAGGAATTTATAATCGATTTATAAATATTTTTTAATATTAATGAGGAAAAACATTCTTTAGGGTTAAGATATAGCTATATCACTGAAACTGTATAATTAAAAAAAAATGGGTGCGAAGCATGGAGTCCCAGATTTATAAAAATCGATTTTGGTGTTGGGATAAACTTCAATGTACGATTATAATAACTGATAAAACCAATGTTATATCATTATGCTTTTAAAGATGAATTTTTCAAATGGTTAAACATATAGGAAGGAATGAATTGAAAACGAAAATCTGATGAGAAGTTAATTGTTAATTATTAAAGGCAATTTAATTTTTTTTAAAAAAAAAAAAAACTCGATGTATATATAAATTGATTTAAAATATTATTCACTATTATATATAATATATATGATAAAGATTCATTTCAAAATAGGGTCTATTTAACAAACGTTTATTTAAATTGCAATAACAGGATAAATATTTAAAAGATTTTTAATTACATTTTATTAGATTAGAAAAGTACATTTTTCTTAACATTAAATACAAACTTTAAAATTAATAAAGTTTAAAGATATATCTGCTATTCATTGTGAAGATTCATAACAATCTCCATTTTTATTCCATAGAATACAAAATTTACATTTTCTAGAAACTACATAAAACTTTTAGTATATTTTAAACATACGATGTAAACGTACAAAAAAAAAAACAAAAAAAAAACAGAAAAGATTCTAATGACTTTTAAAATACATCCTCATTGATGTACCTTATGAATTATTATTTTGTAAATAGCAGGTTTTTTTCTTTTCCCTTCTCTAATGAGAAAAAAATTTATGAATCTCACCATTACCACTCACACAATATACGCTTAGTGTTGTGTCTATGCAGGTTGATGTTAGAAGATTGTGTTCAATCTTTTGATGTTTTCGCGATTTTAACAAATGCTTGTCAAAATTATGTCTAGCAAATTTTTAACGTGTATATATATATATATATATATATATATATATATATATATATATATAATTCTAGATTAACATATAATTGTATTAAAAATAGTTATTATTCCGATGCTTATTCTGATATTTCAAGCAAAAACTTCATGGGTACCTTTATAGTCAGTTATCTAAATTTGATTTTAGGTTTACATGATTCTTTTAAACAGTGCGTCAAGATCATAAAACAATATTGGGACATCTAATCAATAACTAAGATGCAGCATACTTTACATATGTAAATTTTATGTACTTAGACATTTATAATTATTTATACACATTACAATAGCTTTTTTTTTTTACTGTTTAGAAATTAATTTAAATATAAGCATTCTGGTCATTTATATGATTAAAATGTTCTTTTTTAATAAATATATAAATAAAAGATATGATATGTTGGACTATTTCTATCATTTATGAGTGAATGTTGATGTATAGAAAATTTTAAATTTTATTTAAACTTTCCAAATACAAACAACTTGTTAGTAATAACACCCAAATAGACAATACAGGTTAGTAATTACACAACGTTCCGAGTAGTATTATTATCCACTCTTCTGCAGGTGTTGCTGGCCTATATGCACAGTGACAATATTTGCTTAGAAGTTGAATTCACACCTTTAGATTCTTGAATTTTGAATTTAAGACAAACCCTTTACCAACTGAGCTATTCTGTCAAAGGCTCAGTTGGTAGAGCGTTTGCCTTAAATTCGATATTCAAAAATCTAAAGGTGCGAGTTCAACTTCTAAGCGAATATTGTCACTGTGCATATAGACCAGCAACACTTGAAGAAGAGTGGAGAATAATACTACTCAAAGCATTGTGTAATTACTAACCTGTATTGTCTATTTGTGTGTTATTACTAACAAGTTGTTTGTATTTGGAAAAATTTAAATAAAGTTTAATTTTTTTTATACATTCAACATTGACTCATAAATGATGGAAATAGTCCAATATATCACATCTTATAATATGCTATCATTACAAACCTTCAGACAGATATATAAATAAAACTTGTGTTGTTTATTGAGAGTGATTTATTTTTACGTTTTGTTCAGTTTTTGAAAGGAAATTTAAAAATAAATCGAGTGTTTATTATTTAGGTTTATGCATCACAGAACTGTAGCCGTTTTTATCTTAAGAAAGTTGTCAATTTGCTGATTTGTATATCATTGTTTGAAATAAATATATTTTTCAAAGATTTGTATGGAAAAAAAGCCCTTGAAAATTTTATGTCAAAATAATCTTTTTAACAATGTCGAAGTTGAATGACTTTGTATCAAATGCAATTCTCAAAAAGATGATAGATACATCTCCTTAACTATTGCAATCTCATCTAGTTCATAAATGCTGAAAAATGTCTTGGCAAAGCAGCGACAAAGTGAATTTCTTTCTAGCCTTTCCTCGAAATAAATAATTTTCACTTTTAACTTTTATTTATTTGATGTTACGAAGCCAATTTATTTTATTTCTATTATTTTATCCTAATTTATATTGATAAAATAATCAGATGGAATTTGTTATGTGAAACATAAAAAAAATTATGCTAGTTTTTATTTTGACCTTTAATATTGTTTTCTTAACGTTATGACACCTAATAAATGTTCTATTTTGTCTTACTTATTCAGAACCAAATAAGTAATTTAAAATTTTCAAAAATAAATAATACTAAAAATAGCCTGTCAATTACAAGTAATAAGAGGTTTTAAATTACACATTTTTATGTAAATTAATTTGTAAATCAGTATTATGTAATAAAACAAGAAATCACTTTTCAAAATAAAAACTATGCAGAATCTTACATTTCTCAATTAGTTATTTCAATATTCTTTTATAATGTTGACCCAGTGTGTTTAAAAAATTCAAGCAAACATAAATTGAAATGTACCCTATAGGTATCATTGCATGTTTGTATCCAGAAACAAGTAATGTACTTTAAATAGGTATTAAGCATAAACCAATTTAATTTGGATTCATATTATTGGCATGTTACTGAGACATAAATTCCTTTTAAAGTATGTTATGAATGCAAATATATCTATTTTTGATTTCACTAAAAAGATTCATGATTAGTATTCTGACAATAGTTTTACTATTAGTGACTTCATTAAAATAAACACTCAGGTCTTCATAATCAATGTAGATGTATAGAGGTAGAAATTGAATGTCTATCAAGATGATTTAAAACTAAATGATACAGTAATACTGTAAAAAATAAGAATTTGTGCACTTTATATATTATTGATGCATTGAAAGTAATATACGAACCCCAATATGATATCATAATTCTGTAAAATACATCAATCATACTATTATATGTGATTAAATTGATATTTTGATAGCTTAAATGAGGGTTTTGTTGATCAATGACACAAGAATAATGATGGCAATCTTTAATGGCATATGTAATTTATCCACTCATTTAGATTTGTTCAGAGATATGTTTTAGTGAAATAAAAAAAACTCTCTTGAAAATCGTAAAAATGTATGACTGCAGATCATGATGAATTACATAGAGATGTTTTAAAATGTGGTGGTGATATGTTACTTTGAAACAGCTTGTTCTAGCCAAGAATAATACAAAAAACTATTGTCCCAAAATTTGCCGGATTATTTATACCCATGCTACATTCAAACATAAACCTTTTTTTGTTGTTGAATTCTATGCCTTATGACAGGGCAAATCTCAATATCCCACTCAAAAAAAATTAGGAATTCTAATCAGGGATTATTTTAAACAAAAACACAACACAAAATTAATTCTCTGCTTTTAGAATTAACTTAGAACTGATTAAACTAAAAGAGACAGGAATGTAATTAAGCTAGTTTGCTTGTTTTTAATCAATTTGATAAAAAAAAAAAAATCAAAAATAAGCGGAAAAGAAAACTATTTTAAAATCACTTTCATATATAAAAAAAATAAAATGATGTATTTTAATTATAAACGAGTATACGTTTTAATACACATATTCTTATAAACAATTTTTTAGATAGCTTTATAGATTTAAATTTAATCAAACCAAAAGTTAGTTTTGTTTTTAATGAAGCAACTTTTGAGACAGATGCTATCCGGTTCAATATATATATATAACTTATTTCACATGTAATACTTTAAAAATCCAATATGTTGGGATGGTGGTAATAATTTGTAAATGACGATGATTGGAAGTTAATAAGTTTACCAAAACGTTTGGCATTTTAAAGCTTATTCTTATTATATTTTATTTAAACTGATAAACACATAAAATACTTTTTGGAGGACTTGTATTTAGGTTATAAATTAACATCATCATCATCTTATTGGTTAATATTAATACATATTTGAATTGAAGCATTTTATATACATTTTATTAACCATTCAACTTTAATCATATTTAATACTTATTTGAATCAAGATTCAAACCCATTTACATTACATATTTGGTACAAACAACATTGTGTCCTGAATATCCCATTTATTTTGCTTAAATTTCTCATCTATACAATCACATGATATTCATAAATAAATTTACCATATCTTGGTGTATAATGAGTAACATGTAATAAATGTTTGGAATGAGAAATAATATTAGCACATTTGTAAAAAAATTATGTACTAACAAATTGTAAAAGCTGTAGTTTGAATTAGTAAATGTCACTATATAGATATATTGTAACGATCCGGAGAAGGTGATTTAATGTAATCTGCACTACAGGGCGCCATCTAGGCATTTGAACCTAGAAAAATTTATAGAGTAGGCAGATACATAAGTCAAAAAAAATTTTTTTTTTTTTAATTTTGATTCCGGTCGTTAGCCCATGTCACTAGCTCAGTGGAATGCAGAGATTAAATAATATAATATCTTATCTAATTATATTTCAATATTAAAAAAATAAATAAAATAAGCCACTGCCAGTAATTAACATACAAACATTTATTTATGCACATATATATAAGATTTAAAATTATTTTAGTATTAAGTTTACATTTTAACATTTAACATTATTTTTAACTTTACCTTAGATTTTAATTTACATTTTAATTTCTATTATATTATAAGTTTACATTTTAATTAAGTTCGCACAGATGGGATTATAAAAGCTTGTTTTAATATGTTGCTATAGATCGGTTACATAGATTACACGGTTAAAAACATTTCAAAGTAAACATAAACGATCAAAATACAAAATTATTGATTACTGACAATTGCGGAGGGAAATTTATATGTAACCCAATAGTATTCACCATAAGATACTTGAATTGTCACCAATAACTTAAAAGACATCCGAATAAATACATTTTAGATACTCACCGTAAGGTATCATTATTTATTGAATGTCTATATATTTTGATCAAATATGAAAACCCAAAACATACTTAACCGATAACCAATCCATGCAAGCGTCTATAAACAACTTAAATTTAATGCATTTTTATTTAGAGTCAAGTATAAATAGACTACATAGATTTGCATTTGAAAATAAAATATTCTATCCCTATTTAACCTTAGGCTAAAATTCGCAGTCAAACTGGCATCAATTCATCTGATATATCGATGTATTCAATGTAATACGGAATACGACAGCACCAAAAAGATTAAGAGAAGGCATTGACCCTCATCAGATAGGAATATGACATCTATCAGACAAGAAGAGCAATAAAAAAACTCCATAGAAAGGAACTGCGCTCTGCGTCTTATAATTCCTTCCATAGGCAAAACGGGAGAGTGCGGCGTATATATAAACGATTCTTCCAGTAGCGAATCTCCGACTACATCTACTAACTACATCAATATATCCAATCCATTGACCCAATTTAACAACGACACAAATAACCTAAGATTACCCTCCCCTAATATAACTTTACAAATCTATACGACCATTCACGCCCGACTTAAGTTTAACATTGATATATTTTAATTTATCGGAAAACAGAAATCATAAATAAACTTAAAGAACAAAGTTAAATAAATGGAAATGATTTTAAATAAATAAATAACAAATACATCAAATAACATTATTAATGAAGAATTTAGTTTGGTCAGATAGGATTCTATTGCATTATTTACTAAAAAGTTTTAAAATTTAGAGTTCTTATTGTTTCAAGTGAATATAAAGTTCTTACGATTTTTAAAACGTCCAACTGTATCCGTTGCTTGCCATGAACGTGAATTCCCATGCCATCCTAAAATTGGTATTCTGTTGGCCGATTTATTTATCCATCCAGAGGTTTTTTGCTTTAACTGGTCTTCAATGTAGAAAAACGATAGTTCATTTCTTTTTCTTTCTTAGCAAAGCTGAAGGGATTGAATCGTGCGTCTTTTTTCAATCCCTTCTCCTTCACTTCCGCACTAACACATATCTCTCACATCGTAATAAATCAATAACTAACTAATAATTTCCAAACTTGTCCTTTTTATATTAATGTGAAGGATTGAATTTACATTATGTCACCAATGCGATGGTCCTTTCGCTGCGGTCCGATTCCATAGGGATTTCTTCTTATTTGCTAACAGTTTCTATTGTTTTCCTATCTGACCGATGTTTTTACATTTAAATGCCCAAGGCTGGTTTACATTTAACTAATTAACAATCATTTCCATTTCTGATTAATTAACCTGTTTTCCAAATCAAAAATATATTTAAAGATATAATTTTATCTCCAAATCTTTTTAAAATTTAGTTTTAAAATACTTTTTCTTTAATAAAGTTTTATTTTAATAATTTTTCATTATCTGTGCGATTTAACATATACGAGTTTAAGATGATATTTAATTTCAATTTTTAATTCTTAAAGAAAATTTTTAAATGCGAACTTTTTAATTTACTTTCATGTTTAATAAATAAAAAAAACAATGTAACGAACGTCTGTGCTCGTTACAATATATATATATATATATATATATTGCAGAGGCTTTGACTATGTGGTGAAACTGAACTGATATCAGACCCATGTAGCAATCTAGCTTGTTAGGCTGGGTTTGAAGACATTATGTGTCTGAAAAATTCATGCTTGCACACTGATAGGAACTTGTTGCATAAACGCTTGGAGTTAGTGTTTAGATCTAGTTTCTGGCCCCTACCCTTCATTGATGATAGCAAATTAGCTTGAAATCAGCTGATCTGAAGGTGGAGCCAACAAAAGAGATAGTGAATTCTGACTCTTTTGATGTTTATGTAAACAAAATATGCTTGTACAGAGGTTTTGGTAAAGCTCCATCTACTGATCATATATATATATATTTGGAGTATATATATATCCATCTACTGATCATATATATATATATTTGGAGTTTGAATGTAATATCGGGGATTTGAATACACACATGAAAAAGGTAAATGATCTCCAATATAATATTTTGTGCTGAATCAGCTGTCATCAGGACAAATTATCATCTACCATATAACTTCAAATAGATGAATTATGCTTGTATTTCAAAAATATTACAGACCTAGCCTATATCATGCCCATCACTCCTCTGTTTAATTAATGGACAAGGTCCTATAAATGATGATTCAGAGTGATTTAAAATCAACATGAGTATGACAATAATATCAGTATCAACAAGGGAATTTAGGCATCATCAGATTTTCAATGGTAAGAATGGCTGAAGAGTTGAGAATGGAAAAGATTTAAGCTAGTCCATTAAAGGTTGAAGATTTTCAATCTTAATATAAACTTAGCACTCATTACACATATATATGTGGAAAAAGAAGATCTGGACCAACTGATGAGTCCTGGTTCAGCAAAAATATGTATATTAGAGTTTATGTAATTTTTTAACATGTGTGTGGATATGTGAATTGGTTATATCATGTAAAGTAATAACAGAAGCGATCTTGAAAATCTGTGTTCAAACCCTCTGTATTACAAAAAAGAAATAAGTAAATGCTAAGGCAGAGGTATATCACATTATTCTGGAAAGGCTTACATATGAAGGGTTAACTCTAGCATATTTATTTAATGATCATGTATATATAAAAATATTTAAGATTGTAAACCTGCATAAGGATAATCAACAAGAGAATAATAAAACATTTAGCCTTATATACTGATGATAATGTATTTGATACCATTAAGGATGGAAACACAATTAAATATAGATTTATCAGCAATACTATAGCCTGTACCACTAGTAGAATAAGAACAGATAGAGGACGAATCCATTCAGAAAGTACAGACACTTTTGGAGAAGAAATAGGGTATATTTATAATTGAAATGCTGTATGATTTATGGAAAAGGCTCAACAAAGATATATAGACCTTCTACAACAAACATTTAAAGAGATTCATGTAAAATTTGAAAAACAAAAAGTCATTATGAATTTATGAAAAAAATGCAACAAGGTAATCACAAACGGCTTAAAAATGGAAGAAAACTTTGAAGTGGGCCATGAAGAGGAAAAAAATAAATTGTGTAGATAATAAAAATCCTCCTAAAATTATGCAAAAATATGCAAAAATGTAGATAAATCTACAGAAGTTATGACCAATACAGCAGATGTTGAAAATGTTGAAGAAAGTAGAACAAGTATAATTAAAACATCACATTCAGAAACAAGTGTAGTAAGAGATAAATCCAGAAAAATATTGAGTTTGAATTTAGTTTAAAGAAGCTAAAATAGATTTTTTAAAGGAAGAAAAAATTAGAATGTTGCTTTTGGCAGATAAAGTCCAAATTCAGGCATCCATGAAAACAAGTAATGATGTAGTTAATATTTTACAAGATGAATTGTGTTTCGTGTATGTTAAAAAAAGGTGATGAAATAGACCATGTGAAGAATACTGAAGTTGCAAATTAGTTAACATCGCTTAATTAAACAATTATTTAAAATACTATAAAGATTGATTGCAAACTATTGGATTGCACAACTGAAGCATTGATTACTGGTCAACACATTGAATTCAATCTAGACAAGCAGAATTGAAATATTATAAATAGGAAAGAGTCATTGTTGAAATCTGAATACAATAGGCCTATTTTAGGGTTACAGAAACCAATTGTTAAAATATGATTTTGCCATCAATCTCTGTGTTCTACAAAACAATAGTAGAGAATCTTACAAAGCTCATCACACTTTTCATAGTTGGAATAACCTAGTGGATTCCTACAATGTTAATCATACTCTTTATAACTGGAACAAATAAGAGTACATTTATAGGCTTGATTGTAAATCGTAGAGAACTTTGCAGTTGAGTGAAATAAATAGTTATATTGAACATTGATGGAAATCTGCAGTTGATAATAATATATTGGATTTAATGGATGAGGAAGATGAACAATCAACTGTTTTACAGAAATCACTCAATGAATAACTTTTTAATAAGGATTAAGAAATTTAATGAATAAAAGCAAACAATTCTTTTATCAAGAACATAACCACAGACAAATTTAATTGATGCACTGGATGCTAGACATTCCAGCTAGAAATACCATCCTTGTAACATTAATGGATTTTTTGGTGTAGTATTTGTGGCACAGGCCTGCGCTCCTCATTGCTTCCTCAGGGGTCGATGGTGGCAGTCATTGGGAGTCTGGTTATAAGTGTGGGCTTTTGAAAATTATTGCCACTACCCGGAAAACTTGCTGGGAAGGTTCAGGGTCAACGTTTTCAGCACCAATTCTGCTCTCATGGGCTGCTGTCCCCCTTGATGGATTGTATTTGGGCAGTGCAGATCTGTGCTCATCACTTGTTAAACCATTTTATGGATATAATTGTTATCAAGGGTATGTACTTTTTAAACAAATGATTTACATCATGTAGTGGTTGATCAGTCATCTGCATTTTTTTTCCTTAATAAAAAAATAGAAGTGCTCAACAATGTTGTAAAGCCTATATAAAATTAAATAATATATGAAGCACAAAAAGAGCTAATATCTTAAGTTTGAATTAATGCATTACCCTTGTTAGATCATCAAATTCCACTGATGGCACATAGACTGAAAAAGAAAATTAAAAAGAAGAAAGGTGAAAGAAAAAGATCCACTTCAAAATGAAAAGAATATTAACTTTTTTGTCATCCCAAAGGATATCTCCACTACTAAAGAAATGCCTGGGTAGAGGTAAAACTTAATTTTAGAAAAATAAAAGCTGGCATGTTCTCTTAAAATGTTTTAAGAAGAAATAAAATTGTATAATGCGTTAAAGGAATATATCAAGATATTGAAAGTGATATGAAAATTAACAAAAAGAGAAATTACCAGCTTGCTAAAAATCAAGAATAACTCTTATGGAAAATATTGATATAAATTAGTAATCATTTAGCAGACAAATTTAAATGTCAATAACTATAAAATGTATAAACAGAATGGATAAATTGATTTCTGCAAAGTATGGAAATTATTTTTATTATTACTTGTTTAGATATATTCTACTTCTAGCAATGTATTGGGAGTTGGTCCTATACAAGAGCTACTATGTTGACGTGTGGTATTTTGAAGTATATATTTTTCCTGATACTCCCACATAATTTTTGCAAGTGATTTACTTACTCACATATAAGATTCAGAAGAAGCAAGGTGAAATTTGAGTGTTTGGTGAATTTAGAAGCCTCTATGTCTCAAAAGAGAGCAAGACTTATATATGATTTTTAATGTGTTGTGGGTAGCTTAACAGAAGTCAAGCTGAGATCGTTAATTTTTTTATAAATTCTAGAATTGGAATTTTATGCATTCTTTTTATATTTTAAAGCCAATCAAATACCCGTAGAGTGATATCATGGACATATAAATATATACTGTAAAACACTCTTTGTGAAAAATATTGAAATACAAAAATAATTAGAAAAATAAATAAAAGCTAAAAATTTTGCAGGAAGCAAACAAATGAGAAACGAAAATTGCCTAAATTTAACGGGAGTGAATTTGTAAATCTAATAGCATCTTTAATTAGTTATATTAAATACTGCAGGAGAAAATATCTAATAAAAAGTTGTCAAACCCAATTGAGCAATAAATATGTAAACTGTCTAAAAATGAAAACAAAAGTTAGTTTATGTATTTAATCATATTATTAAATATTTGATAAAGTTGCTTTGTAATGAGAGAGTAATAATAAAATGATAAATTGCAATGTAAAGGAAGAAAAAAATATATAGATTCAATATGCAAAGGAATTTGAATCCCATATTTTCTAAAAATCTAAAGCATTTTAAACACTTTTTATTTTGCCTTTTTTGAATGAAATTTTAAACAAAATCTCTCACATTTTTGTAATAGATTTTGAAGCTAATATTTTAAAAGTTCGCAATCAAGTTTCAAAGTTGGAGACAATTCTTTTTTCTTTCTTCCTATAGCTAACTAATGTAAATACAAATACCTTTTTTATTTATTTATCTATTAAATCATGATATAATATCTCTAAATTTGTATCTACTACATGTTGTAAAGTGAATAAAGAAAATGTTTTTCAAAAACACGTAGAAAATATTTAGAGGTTAAATCTTGTCACTAGCTAGTATTGTATTCTACTGTTTGAAAAGCATGTTATTGAATAACACTAAATACTTATAAATAGATTTAAAACATGAAACTAAGGGATTTCAGTTTAGTCTACCTTAATTTATCTGAAAACAACTTAAAAAACAGTGCTAAAATGATCTAATAGTGAGAAGAGAAAGTGCTGGTTAAAACAGTTTTTCCACCATAACATGGATAGATATGTCTTTCTGACTGGTTTAAAAGTATTTTTAATACTTCAGTTATAGCAGCATGTATGATAATTTTATATAGAAGAAATAATCTATCACATGTGGTTAGATAACTAAAACAACATCAGCTACAATACCTGGAAAATGCTATTGGACTCAGAAACTAGTGCTGAAGCTTGCCAAAATCAGCCAGTACCTTTCTAAATAATGCATGAAGAAAGAAATAGATAACATGATAAGAACTATGCAAGACTTACTGATACACTCTATCCCAATATTTATGGATTAGTGTTGTAAGAACTATCCAAACCCTAGTGATACCATACCTATCTAATATGCTGGATTTTTTTCTACCATCTCCAGTGTCCAAGAAGAAGAAGTACAACTTTTGGAGGAATTAATGAAGACAATTATAAATATATTAAAAGAATATTTGCAGAATAGCATGGTTTGGAACTATTTAAATATTGTATTTGGTAAGATATTATCATTATAAATATTATAAGGCCTTAAATATAAACTTAAATTAAAAATATATTTTATGTTTAATATTTTGTATACATATTAATAATTGCAGGTTTATAGTTATATATATATTTCATGCTAGTAAATTATGTTTTATTAATCCATTTTGTTTGTATTTGCTTCTATAATATAATCCAAACCTTATGCTTCTAATATCTAGAATATTAATAATACCCACAAGCCAAAATAAATCATGCAATCCGCTCGGACCCATGTTGGGATGACAGTAATAATATGTAAATGGTGATGATCAGGTGTTAATATGTTTTTTTTTTAAAGTAAATTTTCTATTTAGAAGGTTTTGCATCTGAGAGTTTTATTTTTATTCTATCAAAACTAAAAAAAATTCTTTTGGGAGGACTTGTACTTATGTTATAAAACATCATTATCACATTGGTTAATATTATTATATATCTTGAATTGTTTTTTTGAATTTTATTAACCATATAACTTTCACCATATAAATATTTATATGGGAATCAAAATTTATGATGCATATTTAATATACCATTGTCTATTTTTGATTCCTGGTTCAAACCCATATGCCATTACATATTTGCTATTACAATAAATATACTTATTTTAATAAGAGATAAAACTAACTAAATGCTTAAGCATATAAATGAAAAGATAGAGCAAGTTTTGTATTTTAGCTGCTTTAAACATTATATATATATATATATATAAACATATATATATATATATATATATAAAAATTTGATTGTATTATTGGAGGATTCTATGTATTTTACTTATAATGGTAATTTTTATAAGATTAAAGAATGGTGAATAATAAATTATATAATTTATCCTTTAATTTGTTCAGTTTGTAATAATTATTTGGAAGAAAAAAATATTATTAAGAATAATTGTTTATATTTAACGTTTATTTGTTAGATATGTGAATGATTGTTTGTTTGTAACAGAGAATGATAAATTAAAAGAATTGATAAATGTGTTTAATTATTTTGATCCTTCTATAATGTATTTGGTAGAAGGAAGGGTATTAGATTTTTTAAATTAAAATTTTCAGATCTATTGGTGATTAGAAGTATAAAGAATAATTGTTTGATAGTTGTCATTATGGTAAGAGTAAATAGTTAAGGTAAATAATTAAACCTGACAGCTATCAATCTGTATCACATAAAGTAGCTGCTTTAAGAAATTATTGTTATAGAAATAAAGTTTAAATAATTCTAGTGGGGTAGCTTTGTTTCAAAAAAGTAAATTTTATAAAGATTATTTGAGTGGTGGTTACTCTGATAAATTTGTTAAAAGTATTTTATTTAATAAAAATATCTGTAATAATATAAAGGATAAAGACAATTATGATTTTATTTCTTTGCAATTTAAATTGTTTTCTTATAAGATTGTATGTAAAAGTAGTAATTTGTTTGGAAATAACAAAATTGTTTGGAAAATGGGTATTAAGGTTGAATAATTTATTAAATAATACAAAGGAAATTTTTGATAGAAAGTCTATTACTGGAATAGTGTATATAGTTTAAGCTTAAATGAAAGAATAGAGGAACATAAAAGTAAAGTTAGAAATAAATATTTTATTTCTGCTTTATACATCCATGTAAAAGATACAAACCACACTATTAATTTTGATGAAGTTAAGGTTGTTGTTGTTTTTTAAGAGAGAAATGAAATAAAAAGAAGATTTAAAGAATCTTTATTATTAAAAATTTATAATTCTAAATCAATGAATTTTTTTCTACACTACAGGCTTTTTCATAAATGCACTCCAATAGGTAATGTATAGGGGGTTTGAACTCAGACTTTCACATGACCCCCAACTATCTACACTATCTTATACTGCTGATACACTTGATCACACACATGGCGAAAAGATAAATTATTTAAACGATTTTTAATGTTAATCGTGTAGAGAAGGTAAGTGGAATTGAGACTAATGATTTAGTATAAATATGTTGTTATTTTGTAGTTCTTTATACATTGGAATTTTGCTTGTTGCAGTAAAACTATTGATAGTGGTTTAGAGTTTATTTTCTTGGCTAGTCTGGTTGAGTTCTGAATTTGGGGTAATTTTGATTATATATAACACCTAAACTGCAAACAATGACAACGCTTCTTCTTCCTCTTTTAATCAATCAATTAAATAGTTAATCATACACATATAAATAGTTTATATTCAATAAAATATAATTAGCTCTAATAAATATAATTTAAGAGATGATCTTAAAATAAAACTTAAAATAGTTAAGATATTAGATTAATCAAAAATAGTTTTTTTTTTAAACGTATATAACCGTTACTTAACGTTTTATAGTTTATTGTAAGAATTTCTATGTGGTCTAATATTTCGGCGTGCATTAATAGATTTATTTTATTATCTCATTTTTTATTTTCTTTTATCAGTTTCCTAGACAGATATGAATAATTATCACCTGATGTACAGTCTTGTCTAAAGCCAGTTCTTGGTATTATTTAATTATTAAGCATTTTTTTTTTTCTTCACGTAGAGTAGAGATTTGTTTACATTAGCTTGATCAGGTTCATTACTGTGGAATCACGGTAATGTTTGGCTGCTGTCACTTTTTTTTCTCTTTTTTAGTCCCTCATCATAATGACTGTTTAATAAAAATTGATTTAAAGCAAAAATCATGACTATTAATTTCAAGAAAATTCTGGTTGTATATGATATTAATCTCTTATTTTCAGCACCTTGATGATCTCTTTATTTTATCTAATCTAGGTAACATTAATTCAATTTAATTTAAAATCATCATAATTATTTATTTGATTGAATTTTAATATGATTTTGAATTTCTTTTTTTTCAAATTCAGAATGTAAACTTTAAATTAAAACCATTCTTAATGTTGTAATTACCTTATCTTAATCTATTTACTTTAATATTAATTTTCCTAATGATGTTTTGTAGTAAACAATTCCTTCAAATATGAATTAAAATATGCATTTTCAAATATTCTAATGTTTAATTTCTGATAAGAGAAACTAGCAATACCGTTTTAACCTAGTTTGTCCAATTCATTTTTTAATTTCTCTTAAATCTAATCATGTAGAATAAATCTACTACATTATTTATATTTAGTTTAAAATTATTTTTTTAATAATCAATTTTAAAATTTCAACAATATTTGATTAGTTTTAATGATGCACTTTAAAATGTCACTGCTACTCTTATTATTATGACTTTCAATAATTTATTCTAAGGTATTATTGTGTGTAACTTTTTTTAATATTTCTGTAATGCTATTTTATTAGTTATCCCACAACAACTGTAAACCAATTCTTTGCCAAGTGGAAGAACATTTAAATGACCGTGAAATAAATCAGAGATTCTTCATTTCAATATTTTTAATAGCTATTAACATTAATTTTTTTTAAGTTTTTTATTTTCAAACTTGTCAGGTTACTGTTTCATATAATTTTCCTTAAAAAAGTTTTAGGCTGTTAGGAATATAAATATCTATCTGTTCTTGGATTGAATAAAAGTAGAAATAACTTATTCTCTGTTATTGGATGTATTACTGATGATTTTAATTAATAAAGCACGTGACTATTATCTGTTTATGATTTATACAACTTTATAAGCAATATTTTGCTTTATAGTGAGATGTATACAATGGTAGTTTAAACCTTAATATGAAATATAGTCAATTGATCTTAGAAGTCATTTTAAATTGATTCGAAATGTAATATATGAAACCGATGTCATAATTTATCCGCAAATAATACTTTTTATACACTAATGTTGATGTTTTAGAATGAATAAATGAAGTAAATTAGTCTTGTTTTGGATCATAATACTTAACTAAATTATGTTAATGTGTTTTATAAAGTATTGATATTACCGACTCATTTGAAAATTGGTAATGGCCTTCAGGTTGATGAAATTAAGTTTTAAAAAGTTTTAAAATACCACAAAATTATATAGCATAATAGAAGTATTAAAATTTGAGCAGGTGTATTACTTTCTATTTCTTTGAAATTTTGGGGGAATATAAATTAAAGTATCGTTTCAACCTATAAAATTATTGAAAAGTAATAATTATGCAATGATAATCATCGCATTGTTATCCATTTCAACATATATATATATATTAAAAATTGCATTTAATAGGTTATCTCCAATCACAGTTCACAAAATAGCATGAACTCAGAACAATTTTAAAGAATCAAAAGTTTAAAAAGTCAAACCTTATTGTTGCCTGCAAAATATAGGAAAATACTGAAAAAAAGATTAAATTTATATATTGTTATCCTCGACTTAAGACAATTTGAGATAAGCTGCCCAAAAACTTTATTCGTCTTATGTAGTTTCTATTTGGTTATATTGGAATATAATCATTATTAATCTTGAAAAATGTAATTGATGTCAAAATTAATAACAAATGTGAATGTATATTTAATGTAATTTTGACTTTACTCTTTTATGTAATGACTTTGAAAATAGTTTACTGGTGTTAAGATGTTATATACATTTCTTGATGGAGGGAATACTTTTATTTGAACGAATCAGAAACAAAATTGACCCAGATAACAGTTTAAATTTTTTTAATGCAACTTATAAGAATTCTTGTTTAATAATTACTTTCTAACTCTCCTAAAATGTTGTTGTTAAAATGTCAGAAAAAATTGAAAAGCATTTCTAATCATTTTTTTAAGAAATTTTAATTTGGAAGACTATGAATTTAAAAATGTGAATTTTTAAACTTTTAAACAAAAAGGGAAATTGTGGTTCAGATATTCTGCAATATTTAGAAGATTTAATAAATACTTATCATAATTATATAGATAATATATAAATATTTATATTAATAAGTTTATTATTCATCCCATTTTATTTCATGAAAGTGACTAATTGAATATTTCCCGATATATTGTAACTATTATATATTTTTTTATTAATACATTCCCATAATAATCTACAAATTAGATAACATTATTGGCTATTTTTTAATTTCCCTGATGAACTGACAGTGGATATGCTATTGTAATGTCATTGGATATGGTGATCCAATTCACAATATAAGTATTTTCTAAACTTAAAGACAGTCTTCATGGTAGAAATACTCCTTAATCATATATGCTCTAAAAACACTATTTTTATTGGACAATATGATTGAAAATAGAACTTATATGAGCGACAAACAAATAATATGAGTGAAGTTTTTATGGATAACAGATTACTGCGTAATTTGATATAAAATAGCAAATGAAATGGTAAATAAACGATTAGTCGTTTATTCAGTTTATTTACCATCCCATATATATATATATTCGTGATTCATCTTTTGATTTATAGTCATTCAAAATTCATCTTTAACTTTTTATTATATATATAAAATTATTTATGTTTATTTTTTAAGGTGTAAAATTACAAAAATAAAAAAAATAAACGAAACTCATGCATATTTTATTAATAGAGACCCACTTTCAAGCTGCTTACTGGATGATCGTCCAGGCCCTGCGAATTTAAATCATGAGCAATATAGAGATTGGATAGGTACAATATATGATATGGATAGCCAATGTAAAATGTCTCATGGTTCTCAATATTCATATCCACGATTTTTAGCTCAAGACGTAAGTTATAAAAAGCCACTATAACATACACACATATATACATACTCTCTCTCTCACACACACACACACACACACACACATATATATATATATATATATATATATAATGTTATTATTCGATGTCTATTTTTTCAAAGCAATATATATAATTATATGATTAAATATTTATAAGTACAATAATTAGATAATTCAACTACCAAAAATTATACATTTTACAAAAGTAAGATTGAAATTGGTCATAATCATAGAATAAATGTTATACTGTTTGCCAGCATAAAATCAATATTAATGTAAAAAAAATAAAATATTAACAATTAAAAATAAATATTTTTCCTATGTTTCAAATGTACAAAATAAATTTATTAGAAATATAATTTTACAATTAATAAATACTAAATATATATGTGACATATGGTAACCTGGTCTGATTTATGAGTGCTATTTAAAAGATATTACACATGAAAAAAAAGAAATGAAGGTGAATTACTTCATCTGTGTACATGTTTAATTGAAAAAGAGATATAATAATCTTTAATTAAGGTTTAAAATTTATTTCTGGACTAGAAATAATCTCTAGTTTCATAAATTTTTAGTGATAATCATTATTGTATTTACTTAGAGTGAATCATGTTACAGTTGTGGATTGAGTTAATTTGACCCCTGCAAATTGATGTGTAACAATTTACATATGACAAATCTGAACGTATGATAAGGACATATGTAAGAGATTGTTTCCTATGCCAACTGATGAGTGCTGGTTTAGCATGAAATGAAACTTTGGGGGCATTTGTCTTTTAACAATTTTTTTATTTATGTGTTTCCAGAATATGTGGTGGTGTGGAAGTTAATACTTATATAAAATATATTATGCATGAAGAAGAGAAATGAGTTGGTCAATGCATGCATATTTAATTTAAAACCAGATATATTAATTTTTAATTGAGATTTAAAGGTTATGTCTGGACTAGAAATAATCTCTAATTTGATAATTAGTGATAATCATTACTGTATTTATCTAGAGTGGATCAAGTCAATCTTGTAGTTGGCATAAGCTTGAGTCTTGCAAATGAAAATATAACAATTTATTAAAGATAAATCTGAATATAGTAGAGATGATGACCAATTGATAAGTGTTGGTTCTATAAAAATGCATATTGGGAGTTATTTGACTTTTACAAATGTCTTTATTCATGTGTTTTGCATAATAGTATGTAGGTTATTAAGTACATTTATGAAAGAAATTACAGGCAAAACAGTTATGAACAAGTATACGAAATGGTGGTCATGTGATAAAAGAAATTACACATGAAAAAGTAAAATTACTCTGTGTGTATATGTTTAATTAAAAAAATTGATATTCAAATTTAATCTGAGGTTTAACAGTTATATCTAAACTAGAAATAATCTCATGTTTAATAAGTAATTAGTGATACTCACTACAGTATTTATTTAGAATGAATTGTGTCAAACTTGTGGTTAAAGTAAGTTTGACTCTTGCAAATCAAAATGTAACAATTTACTAGTGATAAATCTGAAGATATATTAAGGATATATGGGAGAGATGATGCCCTGGGCCATCTGGTGGTGCTAGTTTATCTTGAGGATGATTTGTCTGTTAAAATTGTCTTTATTCATGTGTTTCATGAGTATGTCATAGTGTGGATAATGATGAATACATCTATCAAAACCTCTCATGGTACTGCATCATGTTTTTCTCTAATATTAATAGATTTGTGAATAACTTGAAGCATGCCATATTAGGAAAACAAAGTAATATAATAAATATCATATCATGCATTTTGAAATGCTTTATATAAATGAGAATTGACAAATAATATTATGAAACGATTATAAACAACATTAATTTTAACTTAAATTATAAAAACTGGGATAATTTTTTTAATATTAAGTGCCTTCTTTGATCTAAAAAGCTTATGATTTTAGTTTTATTTAGCAGAATATTTAGACTTCTTTACTAAGAATGAAACCATAATGTAAGAAAAATTAGGGAGATAATTTTTATAAATCATAACAAAAAATCATTAATTAATAAGCAAAGAAAGATATTACAATTCATAAATCTTGGAATATCACATGAAAATAGTTTAATTTCAGAAAATTTTAAAAGGATTAGCAGTTGGGAATGGTTATGAAAGTAACTAAAAGTACTTCTGATTTTTTAATAATTAGTATTATCAATATTTGCTTTTAGTACTTAATAAATTTACCTATACTTATGTATTTTAACAGTATCCCCCTTTTTAAAAATTGGTAAAAATCAAGTTAAAAATAAAATGAAAATGACAATATTTGTGAATTAATTTTAGTCCACCAAAATTTAAAGATAACTAATGGGAGACTGTGTATATGGTGGAGTAACTAGACACATTTTATTTTTAATTGAAAAAACTATAATAAGCATAAGTTATGATTAAATTGAACAACCATAAAAAACAATCTCTATGTGAATTAATTATATTTCTTGACCGCTACCCTCCTTCACTTAATACTATTATTATAGTAACAAAATGAAAAATCAGCTTGGACATCAGAGAAATAATCAAACAACAAAATTATTAATATAACAACAATAACTTTAATTAAAAAATAGCATAATAATAACAATAATAATATTTACTAAATCAAGCTGTGTGATTTCTTAGATCTCTTAAGGGAGTAAACAAAATATATTTACTTTTGACTCTTTAATAATATAACATTATGAAATATAACTTGTAAAACTTTTATACAAAATATGATACAATTATAACTTATATATTTGATCTTCACCAATGCAATTTAGGTATTGCTCCACCATGGCCCCTTAGACAGAGAAAAATAATGGCTAGAAGTCACCTGTGACCAAGCCAGATATATATATATATATATATATCTGGCTATGGTCACAAATATATATATATATATATATATATATATATATATATATATAACTGTGACCATGTTTGAAGGACACAGATTTTCTTGGCTGCAGAATTCATCACCTATCATTCAAAGCACTTTTTTGTTTTGGAGTAAACTCCAGGCATCAGTTAGCTACAAAAACTAACATGTTTTGAATGATGGAAAACTAATTCAGCACCTAAGATATCCCAACTAGCTCAATCAAAAGAATAGTATAATATAATGTTACTTTATTTAGTAGTAAAAGAATTGACCGACAAATATTAAGTTTAAAAATTATTTATTTAACTAAATAATTATTCTTGTAAATTTTAACTACTTTTATAAATCTTAACTAACATAAACAATGGTTATTTTATATAATGATCATGCACATACTCTGAATTCTTACATGAGAATATAATATAACACAAGCATTAAATAATACATGGCATTTAAAAACACGCACATCAATAGTTCTTTATGCATGCTATAGAGTTCATCTATTAACTGACGATGGGAGCTTTCAAGGTTAGCAATACCTACATTATTATCAGAAATGAAATAATAAAAGTTATTTGTTACCTATAGGCTTTGGATGTGGACATCTTCCTGTTTGCTGCTTCATGTAAATTTTTCCAACTGGTTGGATTTGGGGTTTTTGTGGAGGTTTAATGCTTACTATTTTGTGACACTATTCTTTAAGACAGTTAGACATCCCTAGCATTTTTTTAATTTATTAGGCAGGAATCATGTTTACTAGGAAAATTGCTGATCTTTCATTAGACTAAGGGCTAGAGCAAAGTCATATGATTCCAGTGTCTGTTAGCACTGTGTTGTTTTGGAAAACACTGATTCTGGATACATGATAGACTCACTGATTGATTGACTAAATTCAACTTGATTGTAACTCAACTGATAGATTGAACTCAACTGATTGACCAATGAAAAACCAGACTATTTATGTGATGACCTGTTGTCACTTTGTTAATTGGTTTTTATGTCTTCCAGCTATATCTGTTGTTGAAATTTCTCCATTGTTTTTGATTACATTCCGTTGATAAGATTTTAATCCTGTTGTCATTTGGTAGCCATTGATCATTTGTTGTTTTGTGGATTTTTTACTTAATAGCCATTGCAAATTCTGTTTTTATATCACTTACAAGCATATAGATATTTAAATCTCTGAGAGACATTCCAATTACAAGCTTTCATTTGTTTTTCTTTTTAATATTTTTAACATGCACACATTTATCATCCCTTTATATTTACATCTCACTATTAACAGACATATATATTTCTTTAAATTATGAGAAAATCCTTTTTTTCTTTAAATTAAATGATGAGATATTTTTAATTTATATAAAAAATTTATATTTTAAGCGTTTAGTTTCTACTTGTCTTTCATTTTTCTTTCTTTAATTTTTTAAACAAAGAGAGAGAGAGAGAGTACCTTTAATTACTTAAAAAAGATTTATTCTTGAACTGTCATACTTTAACTTTTATTTACTTTTTAAAAATTTTAAGTTAATTCCCTCCCATTTTCAATCAATCTTTAAACTTTTAATTTTAACGTTTCCAAAACAACCCCCCCCCCCTCTAAGGAATTGTACTTTTATTGATAATAACTCTAGATTTTTATAAATTTACTTATTTCCCAATGAGATGTTTTTCCTTGTTTATAATTCAATTATTTATGGAAACCAAATTGATTTTATTATTCATTATCAATTTTAAACTTTACATTTATGAATGTCTTTATTTCAATAATTTTTAGACAAAAATTATTATATGTACAGCTAAGGTATCTGTACATTATACTGCTCTCTTTTTGAAAGTAAAATGTGTCTCATGACGATTTTATCTCAGATAACTTTAATTATTAATTCTGAAATATTTACATAAGTTTTATTTCTCTAAGTTTACTTTCTTTATCTAAAACTATACACGCCGAGGGCAATCTGCTTTGACTATGCTTTACTTCCTTTTATGCAGATGACATTGCTTCTAATGATCTAATACTAGATGATGACCTCCAGGACATCACTATTTTTGTGATACAGGGATTTTAAATAATACGAATGCAGAGTTGCTGGATTATACTGACTTAATTCTATTTGACATGAAGCTTCATATGCCGGGCTTCTACTGGACTTTGAAAACAAAAGGTCACTGCAAATGGCTTTGGGATGAAATAGAAATAATACTAAATATGGGGTCTCTCCCCAAAGAAGTGATTTGCTGCTTACTCTGGTTGTTCCCAGTGCACATTTTAAAAAGAATGGGTAGTCTTCCCTGAGAAGTAATCCCTTACAGTCCATTACAGGAGCTGATTTCATCCAGCCAGAAGCTTTAACCTTTCCTAAAACTTATTTCTATGTTTGCTACCCTCCTTTCAATTAATTTTAATCTAGTATACACTCCTAACATCAACTTAGATTTGCATTTCATTTATAATTTTATTTTAAATTCATACCAACATTATGTTAACATATTTATCTATATTAATCTTGCAATATTATTTTTAAACCATTTTTTAATTTGATTTTATTAACATGCATGTATTCAGAAAAAACTATTTTTATTTTATTGTGCTAAAGTATATTTTTCCTACAGATATTCTTATCTTGATTACTTTAAACCATTTATTTAACTTTCTTTTATTAACTTGCGTGTATTCAAAACAAACTTTTATTTTATTACGCTACTTTATTATTATTTTTTTTAGATATATATATATTTATTTATTTATTTATTTAACTTGATTTTGGTATATGTCTTTCCATTATTTTATTCATTTACTTAATTCTACAAGCGTTACTTTAAAGTATTTATTTAACTTTCTTTTATTGATTTTTATTTGAACTGTTTATTTACACACTTTTCTTCTTAATTACTATGTGTGTGACAGAACAAAAAATCTTTTATTCAGTGAAGCCTCATTGTTATTATTTTATGAAAACAATTCATCATCTCCTTTCCCCCTTTGTTTAATTTATTATTTTAATTCTAAATAGTGAACTTTTCAGATTCAAGTTTATCACCTAAATCAAAGTTTTTTTTTTTTTAAATTCATTATCCATTTCTGGTCCTTTGTTTCTTTCCTTTACTTTACTAACTCTTAAACTTTGTCAGGCAGTTCTTTTTTTCTACTAACTCTATAATCTAAAGTAACTTTTCCCTTTTGCCTATCCCTCATTTATAATTTGTTGCCTTGTCTCTTTCCCAATCTGTCCTATTTTCTACCTCGTAAATCAGAAAACCTTTATACTTAGCAAAACTTCTTTAAACTGAGAATATTTTTTCTGTTCTTTCTCTTTGTTTTAAATCTACATTTAAAACGAACATTTACATTAACCTGTTTATTTTTATTTTTTTGTGAAAATTATTTTACATCATCTTCTATCTTTATTATTTTCATTTTCAAATTACTATACTTAATGCTGCCTTGTTTTATTTCAGCTCTCACTTCCTTTATGCTTTCTTCTACTATCACCCTTTCCTTACTTTCTTTAACCATATCTAACTCTATGGCTTCTATAACTATCTGGTTTCTCTCTACATTCCCCATTATTTCAGCCCTCATTTTTCTCACTTCCACACTGAGTTCACTAATTTCTCCCTTAAATTCTGCTTTGATCTCTTGATGACTTTGCCTGAATTCTTGACACATTTCTTTCATCAATTCTGTTTTGAACTCTTGCTGACTTTGCTTAAATTCTTGATGCATTTTTTTTATTTGAGTTTTCATCATATCCATCATCTTTTTGATTAACATCTGTGTCTCAGATATCTCTTCTTTCTGTTTCTCTATTATTTGGGGATTTTTGAAAAATATCATGCTTTCTTCTAGCTCCATTTTTGAAAATTTCAATTTCAAAGGTTTTTTTATGTTAATTAAAACTAACGTTTTCATTTAAAATAATTCAAATACTAACTGTTTATTTATTCTGTTAAACGGAACATACGGCCAACTCTACTCCCTTGTCCTTTTTCTCTACCCATTCTCAATGCCTTAACTCTGACCAATATATCCAACTATCTATAATTCTCTCTTTTCATTTAAAGAAAAAAAGTTTTGCTCAATTCTTTATTTAAATTATATCACTTTACCATTGTTAATTATGATTACACAATTTAGCATTTCTTTAAATTTTTAGTTTCAAACAAGAAAAATATTTATTTAACTTTCCTTTATGATAGTTTGCACCCCTGTTGGGTAAGCTAATTGAACCAGGTGGTGTGTTTTCTTAGATCACTTAAGTGAGTAAACAAAATCTATTTACTTTTGACTCTTTAATAAAATAACATTATAAAATATAACATGTAAAACTTTTATACAAAATATGATACAATTATAACTTATATATTTGATCTTCACCAATGCAATTTAAGAATTGCTCCACCATGGTTTCTTAGGCAGAGAAAAATAATGCCTAGAAGGCAACTGTGACCAAGCCAGAGATATATATAAAATATATATACAGTGACCATGTTTGAAGGACACAGATTTTTTCGGCTGCAGAATTCAACACCTATCATTCAAAGCATTTTTTTGTTTTGGAATAAACTCCAGGCATCAGTTAGCTACAAAGACTAACATGTTTTGAATGATGGAAAACTAATTCAGCACCTAAGATATCCCAACTAACTCAATCAAAAGAATAGTATAATATAATGTTACTTTATTTAGTAGTAAAAGAATTGACTGACAAATATTAAGCTTAAAGATAATTTATTTAACTAAATATTTATTATTGTAGATTTTAACTAATTTTATAAATCTTAACTAACGTAAACAATAGTAATTTTATAGAATGATCTTGCACACATTCTGAATTGATTCACGAGAATATAATATAACACAAGCATTAAATAATACATGGCATTTAAAAACACGCACATCAATAGTTCTTTATGCATGCTATAGAGTTCATCTATTAACTGACAATGGGAGCTTTCAAGGTTAGCAATACCTACATTATTATCAGAAATGAAATAATAAAAGTTATTTGTTACCTATAGGCTTTGGATGTTGACGTCTTCCTGTTTGCTGCTTCATGTAAATTTTTCCAACCGGTTGGATTTGGGGTTTTTGTGGAGGTTTAATGCTTACTATTTTGTGGCATTATTATTTGAGACAGTTAGATATCCCTAGCAGTTTTTTTTAATTTATTAGGCAGGCATCATGTTTTCCAGGCAATTTGCTGATCTTCCATTAGACTAAGGGCTAGAGCAAAGTCATATGATTCTAGTTGCTGTTAACACTGCATAGTCATGGAAAACACTGATTCTGGTTACATGATAGACTCACTGATTGATTGACTGATTTCAACTTGATTGTGAACTCAACTGATAGATTGAACTCAACTGATTGACCGATGAAAAACCAGACTATTTATGTGATGACCTAATGTCACTTTGTTAATTGGTTTTTATGTCAGACAGCTGTATCTGTTGCTGAAATTCCTTCACTGTTTTTGATTACATTCCTTTGATAAGATTTTAATCCTGTTGTCATTTGGTAGCCATTGATCATTTGTTGTTTTGTGGATTTTTTACTTAGTAGCCATTGCAAATTCTGTTTTAATATCACTTACAAGTGTATACAATATTTAAATCTTTGATGAGACATTCCAATTACATGTTTTCATTTGTTTTTCTTTTTAATATTTTTAACACACACACATTTATCATTCCTTTATATTTACATCTCACTATTAATGCACATGTATATTTGCATTTCTTTAAATTATGGGAAAAGCCTTTTTTCTTTAAATTAAATGACAAGAGATACTTTTAATATATATAAAAGATTTATATTTTAAGCTTTTAGTTTCAACTTATCTTTTCTTTTTTTTCTTTAATTTTTTAAACAGAAGGGAGAGAGTATCTTTAATTACTTAAAAAATGTTTATTCTTGAACTGCCATACTTTAACTTTTATTTACTTTTAAAAATTTTTAAGTTAATTCCTTCTCACTTTCAATCAATCTTTAAACTTTTAGTTTTAATGTTTCCAAAGAAAACTCTTTCCCCCCTTCTAACTAAGTAATTGTATTTTTACTGATAATAACTCTTTAGATTTTTATAAATTTACTTATTTCCTAATGAGATGTTTTTATTTGTTTATAATTCAATTATTTACAGACAATGAATTGATTTTATTATTTATTATCAATTTTAAACTTTACATTTATGAACTTGTTTATTTCAATAATTTTTAGACAAAAATTATTATATGTACAGCTAAGGTATCAGTACATTACATATTTACATTTAAAATAATTTGAAGCACATGGGTGAGCGAGAAAAATCTTTGTAGTTTTATAATCACTCATCAAGAAAGTTAATAGAAAGTTTAATTAATTACTTTGATATTTTTGTGAGCTCGATTATATTTCCATCTCTGTAAATTTGGACATATGGCCATTAAAATCATTAATTTTAAATTTCAGTTAGCAATATTATTTTTTTAATTTCTTTTGATTCATTCCATAGCAGTTTTTCCTATGATGGTTTCTATTGTAATTTTTCTATGAACATCAAAATAGATAGATTCATAGATAAATTCATGGAAAAATACTTTTGTGATTATAAATTTAGATGACTAGTTTCCTTCTTATAGCCAATAAATGTCAAATATTTACTTTAGTAATGAACAGATCAACAGGATCAAAATTAATTTTAACACATGTCTTTGCTTACAGCTCCATATTCAGAAATCCATCTTGAAAGATCAGTAAAAGCATTCTGGAGGGTTTTATACTCCATAAAATGCATAATATTCATTGAAACAATCCTTCCAAATGTTATTGGCTTCTCCAGTAAAAGACAGGATGATGAAGAACTCACAATCATTCCCTCTCTTCTTGGAAATGCAGACAATTTTTGTTCACATAGCAATGTTCATTTTATTTAATATAAAATACTTTATTTTTTAAAAATAAAATTTAAATTTTATTTTAAAATAAAACAATAATAACAATAATTATTATCATTTTCAAAATGTTTTAAAATTTATTCACACATGACTTTTAATATTTTGTAATATATAATAAAGAAAAATTTTCATGGAAAAGCATCCTGTAAATTCAGACTCTTTTGACTTGAATAGAAACAAGATAATAAGACTAAAAATATATTAATATCACTAAAATGAGTTTTGCAATTACTATTCAAAGCTACATTTTGACCAGAAAATTTCACATATTGAACATGTTGAACTATTATTGTGTATATTTGATATTTTGAGAAGCTGTCTACTGTATTTTTTGGTAGAAAATCTTCGTTTTGAAATAATTCTATACCATTTTCTACCATTTCTTTTCAATGAAACAATCAACATCGCATTTCTGTAGAATGATTTTGAGAATGTAGTTAAAACATAAATGGAGCGTCCTCTTCATAAAAATCATGATCACCATAAAACATATTTAGGAAGTTTTGCATTGTTCATTTGTTTTAGATATCCAATCCAATTAAATAGTCATTTTGTAATAGTGGACTCTATGGTATTACATCGATCAAGTTGAAAAGAATATTGATTAATCTTATTATTTTGCCATTGTATTTTTAAAATTTTACCGATCATTTTTAAATGAATTTTTTATTTTGGAGACTGAGTGTCCAAATCTTATTACTGTATATTAAATTTTGTAAAATAAAAACTTTACATATAGCTAATTTAATTGCTGTTATTATTTTAATTTACTCTATGTTTAACATGCTAATAATAACTACATTATAGTTTTATACCTCAACATCTAGATCCATCTATCGATTTATAAAGTTTTCAAAATATTTAATTTGTTTTACATATTCTCATGTTGATATTCATTCAGGTTAAAAATTTCAGAAGATTTTCTTTACTCTCTAATTGATAAACTAACTTGAACTTTTTGAACCTTAATTCCTAAATCCGAGGGTTATTGTGTAACATTAACAATATTATTTATAGATCATAGTTTGAAATGACTAATGTAGAACAACCATCACTTTATTGTAATCAAGAATAGACACAGCTTTTATTTTCACTTTTAAGTATTTAAGGATTTTATCAGCAAAGCTATATCACATCTTGATATATGATTCATTATGCTGTTTGTAAACAGTTCTAAATAGTATACTCATAACATTGAAAACTATATAAAGTAGACATTATTGTTTAATATCAGTTACGAATTTCTTTGCATAGTAACATAAATAAATTTTAATGGACAATCAATTATTTCAACCAATACCATGGTTAAATTTAATGATATAGATGCCTTGTTATATTTTTTCTTGAATGTTTATGGCAGCAAACCTGTATGTATATTGCTTTTTTCTTTTGTTCCATAAAATAGCATTAAATACATAGTTACTATTTTATATGATTGGAAGCAATCTATTTATCAAAATCTATTGACAATAATTTTGTTGTAATAGTTAATAATGATATTCCACTATAATTATTAATAATCTCTTGCATTTATTTTTGTAAAAAAAACAAAAAAACAATAAAAGCATCCTTAAATTCAGATGGCTTTACTTTATGACTCCACATATTCTTAAAAAAATTTCAGTAGTTTAAAACTAACATATCACTGCAGCCTTTCCATATGGAAGAGTACAAAGAGCTACTTTGACTTTATTAATCTGGATATTTTTGTCCAAATATAAAATTGGAAGATAAACCATCTTTTTTCTATTCTTTTATTTTTAATCAGAAGTTGATCAAAATACTTTTTTGCCTGTTAAAATATTGTCATTCTATAAAAGATTACCATTGATGGATTTAATGCCAATGTAATACTGTTTTTCAGATCCATATGTTGCACTCTATATATATGAGGAGTGTTTTGATATTATTTAGTTTTAATATTTTATTGATTAGAACTGCTACACCTGATTGGGCTGGGTCTTCAGGTAAATATTGCAAGACTCTGAATTGGCTGAGGGTATCATTTATCTTGTTGTTATAATTCCAATGCAGATTTGTTTCACCTAGGCACACTATGTCCAGGTGAGATTGATCTAGTCATCTTTTAAGAGTGAACAGCCTCAGGAAGGTGTTTAAACCCCTGATGTTTACCCCTCCAATGATCAATGACATTTACAATGATCAAGTGGCAGAGGTCCTCCAGCATGACAATATGCTCACTGAAGCCTGACAAGTTCTTCCATTTAAGTTGGAGATCTGGATGTGATGATAATGTATCTATTTGGTGATTGACTGCCAACAGGCACCAGTCTTGATTATCTGCTACTGGCTTGCTATTCTTGTTGCATTTCTCATTTGCTGCAGTTGTTAGCATTAAGGTTTCAGTCGTTGACTCCCTTTTGTATTTCTTTTTGTCAAGTTTGATTTTTTGTGGCTTGGGTGTGGCCATAGTGAACTAATTGTCACAGAAATAACTGTCTGAAAATTCACCCCGATCCTAGCCTATGTTTACTTAAGAAGAAGCTCCAAAGTGGCAATATCATTAATCAACAAATCAATTTCATTGTGGTATCAACAGTGTCATCAATCATATTGCTTGGTGATTTCAACATGGCCTAAAGCAAATTCATGCTTAAATTCTTGCACTTGATCAATCATGTGCTGCTGAGTAAGGAGGGATGCTTCTCTGAGGTCTCCTATTCCTTCTACACTCAGCAGTATTGTTCACTTACAGATTTGCTGTTTTATAGTTCCGAACTTCATCATATATTACATGCTTCATTCCAATTAGTAGTATACTCCAATCACTTGCCCATGTTGATATATACCACCTAGACTAGGTGCCTTTAACTATGCTACAAAAGTCTAGAACCATCAGAATGCTAAACAAAGTCAAATTCTCAGAAACTTACATTCTGCTCCATAAGATAGGGCTTATGACGTTACCACCAGTATATGCCTGGTCAGCCTTCATTGGTGTGATGAGTGGTCTAATTAACACCTTTACCGCATGCACCAAGGATCCAATCAGGCAACTCAAGGAATTGGACATGCTAGGCAACCAGATCACTCAACTCTCAGCCATGGGAGCTAGTGTCAGGGATATTATGAGTGTAAATATGTCAATATAGAGAAAGACAGAAGATTCTAGCACAATACATAACAGTAAAGAGGGCCAAAGTACGTCTGGCAGCATAGCATAACTGGACACAAAGTTATCTCCAGTGGGTAATTGGTGCTAAAAAGAAACCCACTCTCCATGATCATGGTAAACAAATACAGATATACAGGAAAAGTAATGTTAGATGAAATCTACATATATTTTAAGGATAAGCTGCAAGGTGTACCATTCAGAATAGGAGACTTCTGGTGGGAGGGAGAGGGGATGGGTGATTATGGAATATTGCAAGATCTCATCACATAGAAACTGCTGGATTACTCTGAAAAAAGACATCCTGGCTTGCATGGGATCCCAAGGTTTGTCCTGGTCTACCTAAGCAGGTTCACTCTACCTGTAATACAGGGGCTAATCAGCATGCTGGAAGGGATGTACCAGCCCATCCCTGATCTATATCCAATCACCCTTGTGCCCTTCCTCAAAAGACAATCAAACCCACTTGATTTTGCAAACTTGTGTCCAATCTCTATGATGTCAATCTTGATTAAAGCTGTCAAATCAATAATAAAAGATAAGATCCAGCAGCTGCTGCTTGAAAGGATTTCCAGGCATCATGGTAACACTCAATTACATCACGGAGGAAAGATAATCATTATCAGTGGTTGTCCAATTGTACTTTGCATTTGCCTTTGACTCTGTGGTGCTGACTCAACTCTTCATAGTCCTTAGGTGCTATGGAGTTCTGTTGGTCTATATTACCATTTTTGCTAATTTGCTGCTCAACAGGAATATGTATGTATCTTTAGATGGCTCTCTTGCCCTTGTATTCCAGCCACACATTTTCATACCACAGGGATTATCACTCAGCACCCTGTGCCTCATAACATATATTGACCCCTTCTTAAAAGAAGTAGAGGAAAGGCTGCCCAGAGTATTTGTTCTAGCACTGGGGGGAGGTGATGATGTAGCCATCATCCTCCCATTGTGGAACATCTTCCTCATTTACACATGCTTTTAGAACAGTGTGCCATCAAATACCATCTAAAAGTGAATCCATCAAAAACAGCAGTCTGGAAGGCCAGCAGTGGGAAAACCATTATATCTAACTTCGCAGGTACGCCCCAAATTTTTCTGGGACTGCCAGTGGTGATGTCATGGTCAGCAATGAGGCATCAAATAGAGTCCATGTTACTAGAAAAAAGCAGCAAGGTGGCTGTCACTTATCCTCTATCTCCCTGTTACTTCCAGGCAAGGCGATACTGTTGAATATGTTAGTCTACCCTAGAATTGCATATTATCTATTGTTTATCAAGCCAACCAAGATCTTACAAAATAAAATAGAATCATAGTGTACAAAACTATTATGGAAATCATCACCTGGTAGAATTGTTTGTATAAGCCTCAACAGAATGAGAAAACCTAAGGAATTAAATGGTCTTGGTCTCCATGACATCAGGTGATATTCATGCAGAGGGTGATAGATATTCTGAGGGTAACCACAGATCTAGAAGGTATGAACCAACATTCCCCTTCAGTTGAACCCACTGACACCTCACCACCTAACAAGAACAAGTGGTTAGCAGAAATGGAGGATCATGTGGTAGGGCTCATATCTGCCAAAGATATTTTTGATAGCAAGATTAAGTACTGGGATGCATACAAATATATGCATCCCAGTAGCAGAATAATCCAGTCAGACTAGAATCAACATTATAATTATTGATTAAAAGGATCCAAATACTGTTTGTTGGATGTCAGGCTAGTAAATTTCATTATCAAATTCAGTCTGGATGCTCTTCCAATGAACCAATTCTTGGTAGATCATAGGGGATTTAAGAGCATTTCTCCCAACTGCCCATTATGCGGCCAGGAGAAGGAGGATATTGATCACTTTATTTCTCATTGTTCAAAATTCTGTTATGCAGCCAGGAGAAGGAGGATATTGATCACTTTATTTCTCATTGTTCAAAATTCAGAGACATAGAAATAAAATTGAGATCTAGTATTAGGTTGGGATGTCCTCAAACACTGGGTATCAGCAAGGCACTGATAATTGGAAAAATTTGCTATAATCCAAATGGTGATCATGATTCTCTTTGCAAAGTGGCAAACCAGGTGTCACAGTGTTTTTGAGACAACTTGACAAACCCATGGCTAGTATTCAAGGAACACCTTTGCAGTTTAAAAACAGAGACTATCTTATAACTTCTCCCAGACTGTATATTGATATGGGGGAACAGATCACTTTGAATTAGCTGACAATTATACCTCTTAAACTGACATCTAATTTGTAGAAAAGATATGCCAACTGAAACTAAAAGAGAGAAGAAGGGAGCAATAAGAAAGAATAGACAAGAAAAAAAAAGAATGAAGATAGAAAAAAGGATAAGGAAAGGAAGAATGAGGAAAAGTGGCAAGAACAAAGAGAATTGAATGCAGATAAAGCTAACTACCAAATGGAAAATGGCTTCTGGATTTGATGCAGTGTAACCAAAGACAAAGTTGTAACATAAAACTGCAGAAGATAAAAGAGATATGTAAATTCAAGTTAAATTGTAATCAATGTAAATAATGACTAAAGCATATGTAAATGAATAGAGCTATAATCTAATGTAATCTGTAAAATCTGAATTCCAATAAATATTTCCTAAATAAAAAAAAATATAAAAAAAAAACAACGAAAATCTGTATCTCTTTTGTAGATTTAATCTACCATTAATTTTAAAATTGTCTTCTCAGTCATTTGATTTGCATCTTTATATTATGAAGTTCCATATATAATTTTATTTTATTTGGTCAAATCAAAATATTCCAAATGCACACTTTCTTTTGATCAAGTCATTACTAATAAAATCATTATTATAGTAAATGCAAGAATAGATTTACTTATCCATATATTAAGAGAATTTCAAGTTTCAGCAATCAATCTTGTCAATCTAAATTAACAATTTTAATGTTCAATAAATGTTAAAATGTAATGCGAATAATAGACATTTGTAATGAATGCCCATCAATTTTTAAGAATATGCCTTAAATATGACCTGTCTTTTAATGCAGTTATCTTTTGGAATACCATTTATTATTTAATAATGTGTACAATGAACAGACTTATACGCTATGATTATTTTAATTATTGGATATAATATAATCTATTAAATTGACATTATTTTGTGCATGAACGTGCTCATAATTTTTAAAGCTATTTTTGCCTAAATAGTTAATAAGAATGTAGAAAATATGTCAAAACTATTTTTTTGAGCAAATGATTTGAGAAAATGATATACCTTGCATAACACATGCATCAAATTTCTACCAAAAAAATCGTTCTTTTAGTAATATTGATTTCATAATGTTATACACCAGCCAATAAAGACTTTATTTTTCTGAATTTTCTGAATCTAATGTTGCAGAATTTACATTAAATAAAATGAGCATCGATTACATTGTGCCAGACAAATTTTAAAACATTATCCTCTTCTTATTACAGCGATAATGTCATAGAACAGAAGATAATACTAAATTAGACGTTAACCCTAATTCAATGTCATGCACTTTTGTATCCATCAGTCTCTCTGTTTTATTACATTTTCTTCCTCGAAAAAAACTTGTCACCAAGAGTAGTTACATCAATTTTATCAGCAACCTAGTTACCAGTATTGTTCTCTATTTAGGCTTGAAGAATTTGGGTCAATGCTACTAAATTCACTACAAAAATTTAGAAATACATTTCTTCTGCAACAGTAAATAATCCATAAGCATGGCTATTAACCAGATTCTATGTGATAGTTATTGTTTTGGGATTCTTAAATAAGGCTACCTAAATTTTCAATCTTTGTTTATCTGACAGTCCTTTCTCAAATCCAGTTTTAAACTGACTCATAAATGATTATCTGCCTCTTACAAATATCACAACTAAGAAATGACAGTTTAGTAAATTTGTTACTATTACTGCGTTCTTAAATCTGTTTCTATTATTACCTTTTTAATTTTCTTAGAGATTAAAGTAAAATAATGAAAAAGGAAATAAGAATCAAAATTGTTGTGTGTGAGAGTAAAGAATGAAAATATCATTGCATACACGCATAATCTTATAATATTTAACAAATTGTTTCAGAATACCCTTGACTAAAAATGCCCATCAGTGTTACTTTTAAGAGTTATAATCATCGATGACTAAAATTTATTATTTAGGCCTCTTAGTTTATAATAAAAAAAATAATCCTTAATCAATGAAATCATCCTATGTTTTTACTAACATATAAAGATATAATCTGCATGAAATTATCCCAAAAAAATCTTTAGTAAAAAAACTAATTTTATGACATTCCACATTATCATTATCATCCAAATGCCATTTTTAAATGTTACAATCATCTATGCTTTAATTTCGTGTTATTAGACCTATTATTTTGTAACGAAAACTATTAATAATTAAATAATGAAATTACATTTGTGGGTCTAAGTAAGTAATTAGAATTTTTCTCATATGTTATTTGTTCTCTAAGATACTTTATTATTGATTTTTTTTTCTTTTTCAAAAAAAATACTACAACTTTTTTTTCATGTGTCATAGCATCGACTGGGAAGCGAACCTTCTAAGCCGGGACAACTGCTTGCAAGGCAGCTGTGCTGACCTCTCGCCCACCAACGCTTGACAAATACTACAACTTTCTAATTGCAAATTTTCATTTAAACATATGAATTATAATGATTGTCTAATTTATTCAAATTTTGATAGCTAATCAATATTCCTATAGTAGTTACTATAAAACATGGCATTTGATGATATTTTCTCACTACAACAGAAATATTATATTTCTCTATCATTAAAAAAGTCTTATAATTCTCCAAAATCTGTATTTTTTAATCAGGTCAGTCAATATGCATTTATTAATAGCTTATTTGCTTTGTTATTAATCCCTACTGACAAAAAATAAATATTAATTTATCAATAAGAATCATTAATGCTTTACAATCATCTTCATTTTAAAGTTAGATAGTATAGATATAATAATAAAATTCATAGCATTTATAAAGCAGGAATATTTAAATAAGAATATACATAAAGTTCAACATCTAAATAAGGTATAAAAGTTCCTATCACAAACATAGTCTTAATTAAATGCAGCCATCTATATCTGATTTCAGCAATATTAATTAGTAAACAATTATTCATAACATTTTTGAACACTTAATATTGTAAGGAATATTTTTTCCTCCTCTTTTCTTAGATATATTACCTGATTAAATTCTAACAATCAATCAAGATTAGAAATTGATGTCATCTTTGCTTTAATACCAATACTTATAATTATCGATATATTTTACTAATTTTAAATTAATATATACCAACCTAACACCCAATTGAATATTAACGCATAAATTTAATCATAATTTATGTCCTGATAAATTCTACTCCATTTTTTAAAATTGATTTTAACAACACCTCAGTATATACAGATATAAACTATATGTGAGCGTATTTATGTAATATGCTTAAATTAATGTGAATTATATAACTATATACTATATCAACAAAGAAAATGTTAAAATTAAATATAGAAATTTCACATTTAGAATTTAAACTTTTCGGATCACAATCTTCAAAAACTCTATAAATTTCTATTTAAGCACAAACTTGGCTCATATAGGTCTAAAATGTCTCATATCATTGTACCTTCTTTTGTTATTTTCTACTGCTGATAACATAACAATAACAAATCTACTTTTTCTAATATATCTCATATACTTATCAAAAAAATAAATAAAAGTGAGATAACATTCTCAGATCAAAAATGCATGGATATTTTATTAAATCTCAAAAGTGGCTACTGAAATCGATACAGATGAGCAATCAGATTAATAGTGCCATTGATTAACTAAGATTACAATTTACTTTTATAAACCAAGTATTTTTAATAGTACCTGTTTTGGATAGTATTTTAATAAAATGTAAATTATATTTGTTATAAGAACTTAAAATACTGTCAGACAATTGTCGAATTTAGTTATATAGATATCTAATATACCAGTAACTCTTAGAGTATAAAGATTCCTAATATTTATGTAAAACTTCTCCAAAAGTTAACATTTTTATGTAGTAATTTTATTTTTGGTACCTTGGCTAACGCAATAATTAACACTGACTGATGAAATACTTCCTAGCAAATGTAATTTTATAAGTAAAAAATATAAATTGCTGTTATATATATATATATATTTCTAAATGCCATCTTATTGCGGCATCGTATACAAAAATCGATGCTATACTAGATACATTATTTTTATATATACATAGTGTATACAATAATTTAGTCTTGAAAATAAATGTTTTCCTAATATTAACAATGCTAAAAATAAGATATTAACTTTTAAGTCTATTGTTTGTTATTTAATATAAAACATTGACTGTTCATTATTTAAAGATTAATTTCTGTAAACACGAATATTTGATGGTATTTCAAGACTCCATCTCACAAGTATAAACAATTATTTAATCAAAAAAAAATGATAAAAAGTTATTTCCAAATCCAAAGAGAATTATCTTTTTAAAAGAACTGGGTTTACAATCTTTCTCTAAATAAGTATAAAAAATGAATTGAATGCAATTGGTGTAAAAGATGGAATTTAAATCAACCAGTTTAATGTATATTATAACACTAACTAAATTTAATTTGACATTCTAATCTACCAAAATGAAATTGTATTTTGATATTACGTCTTCAATATTTCTGCAACTCGCATTTATCGAGTGTTGACAAGTTCCTGGAACCTTATTCTTTATTTAATTTTAAAACGTTATTTTCCAAAGACTATTCTTTAATAACATTATATTTATAACATAACGTTTTCTTTCAAAAAAAAAACGTGTGATGTAAATAGGTATATCTTGTCAGATATATATTTTTATTGAGAACATATTTTTATTACTTCATCAAAAATATTTAAGAAGTTACTAATATCATCAATATATTTTATCCTCATACATAATTATTTTAAAAGTTTTAATATTATTCATATGAATGTAGCTAAATTGAACCAAGATATATAAACCAAATTGCAATATACTCTTTTAAATTTACATTCGTATTATGGCTGTGTTACATTTTCCAAATGAACTAAATTTTAGCCTACTGACAACTATTAGAGATAAAATATAACATTCAACAACAGAATTATATTCACAGAATATACATCTAATATATAAAGTGTGATCATATCTTAAAATTCTTTATAATCTTTTCTTTTAAAAACATAAATTATCTAAAATCTCTATAAATATATAGACCCAAAATGAGCATTTCAACAAAATATTGCTATCTCTTTTGAAGAGAAAATAATTAAAACAGAAAATTATAGGAGTAAATAAGTAAATGAACAAACGACAATAAATAAATAAGTGTGAAGTAAAACAAAGTATTCTTTCGGTAAAAAAACTATAATACAATTATACTCTAATGCAAACTATAATAAAAACCAAATGTGCGTAATGTGAATGTTGATTTTCAACAGATTATAAATGTATATATCGCTAAATATTTATTTCCATATATATATATTATAGACTCTTTGTGATATATTATGGTGTGTGGATCGAAATAATCAATACGTCAATGGACCTACTTATGCTCTTGAAGGATCAAACTGTGGACCAAGAATGGTAAGCTTTGATTTATTATTATATTATTAATATCATTAATTACTATTAATACATATTTTTTAACATTGTCTAACGTAAATCATAAATTACAACGTCTTTGAAATAGAAACCACAAATGAACTATGACTACACAAAAAATATTTAAGACCGTTTATCACGATTTGACTAGTAACCGTGCAAGCATTCAATGTCTATATTAATAATGCTATAGCAAAATAATTTCATAATACTGTAATATTCAAATAGTTAAAAGTAATTTGATTGTATATAAAATAGCACTTTGTAAATCACACTTTGTTTAAAACTATTCGTGAAACATTAAAAGTATTTAATAAAGTAAATCTGAAGCACTTTACTATAATTTGTTTTAAAAAAGAGCATTTTCAATTTAGTATTACACCCTCTAGAAATATATACAATAAAAATGCAATATAATACGATATCATAATTAAATAAAATGCACTTTTTAAATCAGCAAGTACTCTATAAATAAATAATTATATCACTTTTTTGAAAATGTTTCACCCATGAATATTAACATTATTTTCGGACTTATTGCTAATCTTTGAAAACATTTACAATTTGGTTGTGCTATAGATAACATAAAATGAAATGTTATAACTTTCTCTTTTATATTATTAATTATTAGTTTGAAGACAATATAATATATGAACTATACTGACATCATTAAAGTTTCGAAATAAATCACAATTCATTTAAATACTTATATAAAATCATGTTTCCCATATCATTTATAAACTTTAAATTAAAAGCAGCTCAATGTATATGTAAACGAAGGGAATAAATCACCATCCCACAGAATTATTATTACATTAGCTGCTAATGGAAAACATTAAAAGCCTAAAGCTAACATAGGCAATAATATAATCAACATAAGCCCAAACCCATAATTCAACGAGACTAGCCAGAAAAAACAACAAAAATGGTTTCACTGTTACTAATATATCATCTTGAATATTAAATTAGAAATGACCAACTCATAGCTTTACAGATTAGAAAATGCTATTGTTAAAATTAGGTCACATAGTTTCAGCTTGCACTGTATTTTTAATTGGTGATTGGCAGGTTGTATAATAGCTGAGTTTTAAATTAGTTTATTACATACAAATGAATCTGTTATATTTCAATGATTATATCTTATCATTTTCTCTCTCTCTCTCTATATATATATATATATCGCAAGCTGAAATAGATAAAAGAACATTCAAATCACCTAACACGACGTTAAGATATTTCAGCAACGCTCTTTGTGAACAAATATAAATTTTGAAATTCAAACAACTAAACTTAACTCTTTGAATTTCAGAATTTATATTTTTCCACAGAGGCCGTTGCAGAAATATCTTAACATCATGAGTGCTGATTTGAATATATATATATAATGCCTTATAATACTTTTTGCTATTAATATGCTATAGGCGTTATTGTTAACATTATTATTTGAAAAAAAAAAAACAAAACTGCAAAGTGTAGGACCTACTACTTTAACAAATATATATATATATTGATTCTGTAGTAATAAAAATTTTAAAAATATCACTTTCCGTATTGATCTTAAGACTTTACACAAATATATAATTATATATTCACCGAAAAAAAGATTTCATTTTTCATTTAAGTGAATTTATTTTGATCCTAATTAATAGTAATTGTTTTTTTTTATATATATATTTTTTAGTGGTGTATCAAGAAGAAATGTGTTCCAGCACGTTACTAAATTTTATGACTTTTATCAAAATTCATATAATTATTGTATTTTTAATTTAATTTGTTTAAATAAAACTTCGATATTAATCGATGGCGAATTACTTTGTATATTCTTTTAATAAATACACATTCATTTATTGTGATAAATTATATGGAATATTATCAAATAAAAATATTTAAAGTAATATTGTATTTGATATATAAAGCTATTACAGTAAATTCAAGTCATTAATGGCATAAAGCTGTTTGTTGTATTCATAGTAACAAAATAAGTGTATCTATATATCAAAGTTAATTACCAAATATATAAAAATAAAAAAGCTTGTGGTACATTTATTTATCTATAAATTTAAAACAACTAAATATTACTAGTAAGTGACTAAATGTGACTTAGAAAAATAAAAAATAAAAATGAATTTAGTTAATCAGAGAATTTTACAAACTTTTTATCTTTTTACATTTTGAAAGAAAAAAAATGCATTCTACTTTTAAACGCCATACACGCACGCGCACGCACGCACACACACACATATATATATATATATTGTGACCTTCTGGTTTGGTACCAGAAATAGTCATTGTAGTAGTGTAGTAGTATATCAGATATTATCTGATATAATCCTCTTTTAAAAAAAATGAAATAACGTGAAATTTTTAAAAAAAATTTATTTTGACTTAAAACTGTAATCAATAGTAAGTGTAGGTATAATTAAAAGATTTCTTAAATGTTTAGTATCTTGTTTTGGGGTATAATCAGTAATAGATTAGGGGGTGGCTTGTTATATGCATAATCAGTACAGTCTGAGTTGATACTTACTTGTTTTATTTGTTCATAAAGCAGTATTCAGTTTTCTTAGAATGATTTTCTAGTCCATTTGTTTTGTACATTTTAAATTTATAGCATAAACAGTAAAATATGTTTCACTCATCATCATTCACATTGTCATTTCAGTTATATCAGTGTAATACCTATAGTATATTACTACTGAATATTCATGCATTATCCAACTTCATTTTTCATTCACATGTTTCATTAAGTCATTAAATATCCCACATTACATTCAAATATTTAATTATATCAATAACAGTATTAAAAAAAAACTAATTAAATTACATTTTAAATAAATCAATAAATTATGGACTGGTGGATATGACAAATACTGTAAAATATTCTATTTATTAAAACAATTGTCATCAATTTTATTTTACTGCTTTAAAAACATTTAATTATTAGTTCAATTTTTTTTTTTCATTTATTTAAAAAACGAAATAATTTTTTTTTCATCTCTATTTTTTTTTTACTGTCTAAAGTTTTTGCATAATTAAGTAAATTTGCCAGTGGGAGGAGTGATTGGCGATTTTTTTTCTGGTGATGTAATGTGACATTATCGTAAACAATTGGAAGAGAACAATATGATGTAATGATTATTAAAAAAGTTTATAAAAGGAATACTTATTATTTTTAAGTAGTCAGTCAATTATTACTTCAGTCAGTCAGAGTCAATTATTAGAACTTTTATGAGGGCAGTTATAGCTAACCAAAGACAGCTATAACTAAGTTATTTAGCAAAGTTTAATAGTGAAATTATTTTTCCTCTTCCAGAGTTCAAGTTAAAAATTTAATTATATTATTTTGTTTGCAAAATGTGCACTTAAAAACCACTAAAAGATATATCAATTTTGCTCCAGCTGATCATTTAAATTGTCCCAACGTTATGCTAAAGTATACGTAAGTGTTATGTTCTATTATTCAAGATAAATTATTATTTAAGAAATGGGAATGCTTAATAGGACTGTTAAATTGTTTTTATTTAAATTTAATATTAACAGGGAAGGATAAAAGAATATTTGTTTATTTTATAACAATTAAGGTTTTAAGCTTTAATTATACTATGAAGGGAACAATTGCCACGTGCTTCATTTATGTGTGTGAAAAATGTGAACTGTCATTGAACGTTCTCAGAACTTTAATGTACAAATTTCATGTCAAATATAAAAGAAAACTCAAAATTTAAAATATACACAAGGAATATAATTTTATTGTCATATGTCTTAGAATAACGGTGTAATTATTTATATTTTTACCTTTGGAAAAAAAAATATAAGATTAAATATGTCATTAAATGTACTTTAATAATTATTTGTTCTTCTGAACTAGTAGGATGAATGAAATTATAAATGGATAAAGTTATGTGACATTGCTGTATTAATATTACCAATGAGTTTATCTAAATAAATAGTATTAATTGAATAACTACATATATTTCTGAATGGCTTTATGATGTGTGAAATTAAATGTTAAGTATATCCTAGGAATAAAATACAAACTTCTATTTTAGTTGCGTCATGAAATATATTGTTTAATTAAGAAAATTCATTGTTTACAACATCAATAGCAATTCATTAGTTGATAGCTAAAACATTGAATATGCTCATATGGATTCAACAACGAAAAATAATATTGTGTTGTTTTCTCCTGCAGGAATTGTTCCATTCTGTGTTAATATTTGTCTTGTGCAGTATAATTATTTTCCTTATCTATTTGAAAACATGACAAGGAAAGTCATGTAAAAATTTTTATAAACTTTCATTTCATTTCGTTTGGAAAGAAAAAAAGAAGAGAGCTTTATTTTATGTAATGGTATTTTAGATAGATAGTATTAGTTAAGGAATGTTTTATAGTTTTAAATATGTTTATTATATGTATTATTATTATTATATTTTTCTCCAAGAACATCTCAAATTAGCATAATATAAAAATACATTATGCTGGTAATTTTACTTTTATTATTGTTATTATTTTAATAAGATAAGTTTGGTCATGCATGTGTTAATGATCCATGCACATAATAAATGAATGGAAGAGTCCATTCAAAAGGGTGAATAATTATTTAAAAAAAAATAATTATTATATTAAATCTTACCGAATATATTTCTTTTTATAAATTAGAAAATAATTATTTTCAATAGTTATTTTATCTATAACATACAATATTATTACTTATTTAGGTTCAATTTAACTACAGATTTGTGCCAATATTAATGCATTGTATTATAAAAAATTATTCATCTTGCTTTGTCCATAGTAATTAGTATTTTATTCTCCAATTGTTCTTTGAACATTACCAGGTCCTAAATATTGTCAGATATGAGATATTTATTCTTTATTAATTCTAGCAGTAATAATTAATATTTTAACAGTAATTCTTTGCTTACTGCAATTTTAAATGGTCTGTATATCACATGCTTATACATGTATGTGTCTATTATTAAACTTATTTATAATTATATGTAATTACCAGTGAAAATGATTTTAAATCAATCGGATTTGGAAGGAAAAGAGGATCAATCATTTGAAGAATTAGAAAGTTGTTTAAGAGAGAATTATTATTTCTTTGTTATGACTGAATGAAAAGTATTTTGTGGCTATATGCTATAAAGTTTACAATGTTTATAATATTTTATGGGATTGAGTTAGTATGTTTGTTAGTTGAATATTTAATATGGGTAGTTGCCCAGTGTATTGTAGTATATAGGATTGAGTAATCCTTTATTTTCCATGTATTGGAGTATTTTAATAGGAGTGGATTGAGTCCTCCTTTTATATTTGATATATTGAATTAAAAGTGTATGAATCTAGAGAGGTTTTCTCCCTGATTTTTATTTGGTGATGAGTTATTCCACCAATTATTTAGTCTTAAAGATAGACTTGGAAGTTATGGTTATATTACCTGTTTTGAATTATATAAATCTGTTATTCCATGTGTGTATTGGATGTTTTCCAGCTTATGCTATAGCCTAGTGTTTGATGGTTTATGATAAAAAGAAAGAATAAAAGGAAAGTATAGTGTCTTATAAAACAGCTGTATTGTAGTTGATAAATAAAGATTGATTGATCTTCACTTCCAACCGTATTATGATTATATTGAAATATCATAAGCAAACCGATTAGATTGATTAACATTATTTATTTATTTTCTTTGACACACAGCATAATACAGATTCATGCACAAATTGTTAATTTTGATATAAAAAAAATCATTATTAATGTAGAACTTTACTTATCATGTTAAAACATTTTGTAGTAATCATTTAAGCTTCATCTCATTGATTTTTATCATTTAATCATAATTTACATAAATAATTAAGCAAAGATAGGATATAGTTAATGCATACAAGGATTTACTTTATTTTGGCAAAGCAGAACCTAATTATCCAATAGAATACTTTACTTCAAAACTACAAAGGAAAATACATTTAATTAATAGAAGCATTTATTTTCTTTGGTAAGATGGTCTAATATTATTCTTAGTTTAAATCCCCTTATTTTAATTTTATTTAAGATATTTAAAAAGTAACAATGCAAAATCTTAATTTGTTCAGTAATTAGAATATTAATCTATGTTGTTGTTATAAACTTTTAGTAATAAATGAGTGATATTCAGCAAAAAGGCTGAATAAAAGTTACTTTAGTAATCAGTTACTAAAAGTGTAAGGTCATATTTATTTTGTTTTTATTGTTGTATAAGTCTATCAGAAATCACTGATAGCTAACGAGACATTTCTTTATAGTAAATAATAGGGACTTATTTAGTTCATTTAATGTTTCAAATAAAATGTTTACCAATTTATCAAAATGTTCTGATGAAAATATATAGTAGATGTAAAAGTTAATGAATCATGTTGTATTATATCTTCTTGTATAACCTGTACTCAATAATATTAAATCCCTTTGGAATTTGTGTTAATAATAATAAAAGAAAAGTAAATGTTGATTTAACCATTTTCTATTTGATTAATAAATATTTTGTTATCTAAATTTGTATTTGGAGTTTCTTCTATAACATTCATTCGTGTTTCACACTTCCACACATGCTTATACATTTATTTTATTTAATGTAACATAATTGTATTCTATTTAATTATAATAAATCTCAAGATATGATGATGTTGATTTCCTTGATTCAAACACTATATGAGATGCCAATTACCTACTGATCATTTTAAAAGGGTTTTGTTATTTAATTTTTTGTTTAGATGATGAATTGAAATCAAAGCCCGGTTTCTTTGCATTATCTAACTGCAAGTATCTAATTAGGGTATTGTTTGGTTTATAATATTATTTTCATAGTGTTAAATAATAATTTGAGGTATAGAAATGTTAGGTCAAGCCATACCATAAGTTAATTCCCTGAGATCTTCAATATATAATTTAAATTAGATAATAAATTCATTTAGCCAGATTAGATTAGTGAGTAGTTAAAATTTAGTGATGATAAGTTTAGTTTGAGTTTAGATCTAGTGAATTATACATTACAATTTCTGAAATATTATTTTTTTATTTTATTTTAGTTATTAGTTTAATTGTATAATATGGTAGAGGTTGTTCAGTGCATATGGATGATGGGAGGACGTGAAGTAGAGAGTATTATTAGTTACATTTAGCTGGTAGAATTTTACCAATTTAATTTTGTCTAGCATAGAACTTAATAGATGTTTATTCCTATTAGTAATAATATTTTCTCCCACATGTAATGTACATTGTACACCTCATACACCTCTGTATCCCTCAACTGAGTTAGTTTTAGGTGAAAGCTTTAATTAAGAGCCTCATGAATAGATTTAGGTAAAGTTAAATAAATATTTTATTCTATGATCCATAGAATTGGCGCCCCCGGGTAATTGTTAGTGTTGGTGATAGGTGCGAGGGGTTACAGGAGGGAGGGTTGGATGCTCAATGTGGTGGCCTGATTGATTAATGATAGATGTATTTGGGCTTTGATTTCAAACCCTATACTAAAAAAATATGAGAATTAATTTGCTAATAATTATGTCAGTTTAAATTATTTTATTTATATCAAAAATAACTTAGTCTATCATGTATTATAAATGAAACATATAGGTCTTATTCCATAAAATCATATGTGTTTGGATCAATGTCATCTGTTCATGAAATACAATATTTTTTTTCCCTTATCATTATTTTATTTTCAATGTGTGGAAAAACGAATGTTATGTTGGAGAATTTGGATAGGCATACTAAAGTGTTTTGATGTATTTTGGGTGATGATGGGGTGTTTGGATTGTTGGTTGAGGGTAGGATTGATGTATCTTGTTTTCTCTATTAGAAATATATTGACAAATTAAGACTTTGCTAAAATGGAAAATATTGATATGTGTATTGATTTGGGTGAGTCCCAAGAGATAATATCCCCAGATGTAATCGTGTCCTCTCCTAATATGGATTCAGGAAATGAAACAATGAATGTAGTCAGGAAAGAAGAGAGTATGGTAGAAAAGGTCCCAGTCAGAAGAATAATTGGTTACTCAGAATTTATAGAAATAATGTCAAACATGATGTCAGAAATGTTTGATAAGCAGCGCCAAGAAATATCAGAAATGGTAAGAGATATAAGGCAGATAAGATTAGGAATAAGATCAGAAATGTCAGAGATAAAACCAGAAAAATCAGAAATGTTAGAAACAAATCCAAAAATGTTAGAGATAAAATCAGAAGTATCAGAGGGATAGAGGAGAGGTTGACAGAAAATGTTCAAGTATCAGAAGTGAAGATAGAAGAAGTGCAAGATAGTGAGAGTCAAATATCTAAGTCAGACATTACCAAATTAGATATTAAAAGTCAGATACCTCAGAATAAGTTAGATGGTGATGACATAGTATTACCAATTATGAAGAAAAGCCAACCAACTGCTAAATTAATTTGTAAGAATCATAATTTTCCTAGAGATGAATTAAAGGCATACAAAAAGAAGAAGTAGTTAATGAAGAATTAGAATTATATAAGAAGGAAGTTATAAATATTTTTGAATATATCAGGAAACGTTATGATAAAAAGGATGAGATTATCAAATTAGCCAAGTTGGGAATGGTTTCTTTAGGCATAAAGTGCCCAGAAATTGTTGAGAATATATTGTTTAAAGTTAGTGATTTTACTAGCAATAAATTTAAAAATAAAACCCAAAGAATAATTTCAGAGTATGTGCTTGATTATTTAGACTATAAGATGAAGGAAATTTTTTGTAGGAAAGTATTTTTTGGAGGTGTTGAACATATGATGTCTGATATGGAACAGATAATGAGAAATTTTCATCAAAATCAAAAAGTTGATAAGTTAAAAATTAAATGTAAATTTTAAAATGCACATGAGTTTAGTATGGACTTTTTAAAAAAAATTATGGATCTAAAAGAAAGATTAATAAGGACTAGGTTCAAACTCAAGAAAGAAAAGAAAAAGTTAGTGAATACAAACAATCATAAAAGATTAAGAATAAAGAAGAGAATAGGCAAAAAGTTAAGATTAGATCTAGAACAATGAACGTGAATTCTAATGAGAAAAGATCTACTAGAAGAAGAAAAATCAAGAATGTAAGTACAAGATTTAGAGGTATCTACAATGCTCGCAGCCTGATAGCCTTTCCAACCAGAGTTTAATAGCTGGCATGAGGTTTATAAAGTCTGAGTGTTCAATATATATATATATGATAAATTTTGCAATAAAAATTATAGAAATCCTATGATATAACTTTTAAAACGAAAGGATTAATTTATGCTACTGATTTAGATTTAAAAACAGTTCTTTTTTACACTTAGAAAAATATATTTTCATCCCAAGTTATACGGGTTGCCCTAGATTCACAAACCATATATTCTATTGAGACCGATTATCAATGCAGTTGTTTCACCAACTCAGACACTAGCTCATTTTATATTTTTTTCACAGAACGGTTAACAAAAATGCAATCTTAGGTGAAGGATGCAAATGAACTTCTCTGATACATTAAATTATCTAAAAATGATATTTTGGTAAATTTTGATATTGTTTCAGATTTTACTAGTGTACCTGTAAAGGAAGCTATTGAAGTCTTAAAAAATATTAAACTGCCTAATTTTATTGTTTGATTGAACACTGCTTATTAAATATGTTTCTTTTATTTCTGATGGTCAGATGTATGAACAGACATCAGGTTTAGCTATGAGTTCACCAATTTGTCCAGTATTGGCCTCTATTTTTATGGAGAACTTAGAAATTTTGATATCAGCAGTTAACAAAACATCTGTATGGTTGAGGTATATTGACGATATCTTTCTTATTTGACCTTGTGGTAAGCATGCTCTTGATGAATTTTTATTTTTCTTCAATTCTTTTCACAAGAACATCAAATTTATCTTGGAAGTAGAAAATAATAGCACACTTCCATTTTAGATGTTTTATTTAAAAGTAAAAAGGATGTTTCATTAAACCCATGGTATATATAGAGAGAGCAATGACGTACTGGGGAATATCTACATTTTTCTTCTTTTCACTATCCAGCCCAATTATTTTCAGTGGTAAAGACATTGTTAGATACATGTAAGAGACTTTCTGATGACAGCCATTTTCATCAAAATATCTATGCTATTAAAATGCTTCATCATAATAGTTTGATCATAGTATTATTAATATGGCCTTTTTATATCATAAGAAAAAAGATTTTGATACTTCAAAGATTAAAAGTGTTCTGCTATATATAAAAACAGTAACTGATAAATTTGATAATGTTTTTAAAAAAAACAATATTCACACAATTTATACTCTATTAAAAATTGATCTTCTTGATCATTCAATTTTTTAAATATTTAAATAAACTTAGTTCGTTTTCCAAATCATACCTTTATTCCCTCCTACCTCTATTGTGTGTGAATTCAGAAACACAGACAACTATAATGCAAGTATCATCCTCCAAAGTTTTTGTGTTAAAATCATTGGATTATCAATATACTGAACACCTTTAACTAATACAGACAGGCATTTATCAGAAGTTTTATCTGCTTCATTTACCCCAACATTTTCTTTATTATTTTCTCTAATCTCATTTATCAACTGGATTTTATCATCTTTTGCTTCTGTAAACAAAATTTGCGATTTCTCTTCAGTTCTTTATTCTTTTTCATAACATCTATGAAGTTTTTAATTTCTTTATTTTGTGTTTGAAAATCTTCACTTTGTTTATCAAACTTATTATATAATTCTGAATTTTGTTCTTCTATTCATTTATACATACTTTCCATGTGATCTTTATTTCATTTTTCAATTTTTTTATCCAATTCTGTGAAGATGTTCATGATCATGTTCTTTATAACGAGTCTTAGTTTTACTTTTCTGAACTTCTATTTTAACTTTAGCTGGGGTAATCTTATATATAATTTATATATAAAAAAATTAGTTACTCAGATTTTTATAAATTATTTTTACAAATATATATAAAAACTCTAGTATTTCTTTCATTTATTTATTAACTACAATGCTCATCCCTTTTTCCAACTACAAAGTGCTTTAATTTTAATGCCTTATTTTATTGATTAGCATATTATTACCATGTCTACCAATCTATTTCTATCGCTATTTTTGTCTAAAACATCTATGAGTTTATTGATTTATTTATAACAACTTAAATGATTATATTTATTTTTCAACCAAGTATTTATATTCGCTATGTAAATGACTAATTTATATTTTTCCGAATTATAATAATAATAAAGAATATACTTTAAAATTAATCTGGGTGCAATCTTTATTTGTATTAACCAAGATAATTATGGACTGGCCCCAAATGGAATGATACTCACTCTTTCTACAATGGATAATGAATCCTATTAACTATAAAATTAAAAAAAAAACAATATTCATCTAATTAATTTTTGTCTAGGCAGTTTGAAGAAAACTAAAGAACGACTGTGTACATCAAAATTATTTTTAATTGACAAATCAGTTTTAGTTATAAGCAATGATCAAATTAAATCCACATAAAAACAAGTTTTCATGTAGATTCAGTTATATTCCCTAATCATTATATCTATCCACCTAATAATTTAATATATTAACAAAATAAATAATCAGCTTGGTTGAGATCAGAATGACAAAACAGTAAAATTATTAAGACCAAAAATAACTTTAATTAAAAAATAGTAATAAAATGTATTTACATATTTACAATTAAAACAATTATATGGTGATCATCTATGAGAAAAAATCTTTATAATTTACAATATCTTTTTGAATATGGCTACATAAAGTTCAGTTAATGTCCTATAATGACTTTATGATATACCACCAACATGCATTAGCCAGCGTGGTGAGTTTATTGACTGTTTACCTCCGAGTTTAAGAATATTTTTTCCAATATATACAATCATGATAGACAAAAATAAATTATGGCCCTTATTCCCAGGAGGCTGTAAAGTCACCAACTAAGGCTGCAGTTGGTGGCCAAAGGTGGAGGGTGCTAAGAATCCTCTGATTAAGGACTCAGGCTGCCATTTGATGAGACTTTTTATTTAGGTACTTGTAACTGCAGATCACTTTCATGTGAAGGAAGATTGCAAGAATTAGCAGAAGAGTCTTATATTAAATGGGACAAAATTGGACTTTGTGAAGTAAAAAGAAAAGGTGAAGAAACAATTGATTTAAAAAGTGGACATATACTCTATTATAAAAGGCACAAATATTGAAAATACAAGTGGAGTAGGATTCATTTTAATTAAAAAAATGGAAGGATAACATTGTGGAGACTGATGGTGTATCGGACAGAGTGGCAAGATTAGTTTTACAACTTAATAGCAGATACCAAATGCAGATAATTCAGGTTTATGCCCCAACAAGTTCTCATAGTGATGAAGAAGTAGAAGATTTTTATATGGATGTACAAAAGGCTTTTGATCAGAGTAAACAACATTTTAAAAATGTTATGGGAGACTTTAATGCTGGAATTGGTAAACAAATAAAAGATGAAAATGTTGAAGGTAGTTTTGGTTATGGTAATAGAAATGAGAGAGGACAGAGACTTGTGGAAGTTGCAGAAAAAGAAAAACTTTATATTATGAATTCTTTTTTTGAGAAAAATATTAAAAGGAAATAGACATGGAAGCATTCAAATGAAGGTACAGCAGAATTGGATTATATTTTGATTAACAGAAAATCCATATTTCAAGATTGTAATGTTCTTAATAAATTTAACACAGGAAGTGATCATCGATTAGTAAGATGTAAAATACATGTTAATGTAAAACTAGGGAGACAAAAATTATTAAGAAAAACAATAATTACCGTTAGTATTCCTAATCTTCAGAAACATTCTAAAGAATTTAAATTAGAACTTACAGATCGGTTTCAAGTATTAGTTGATTTTGAACATGATTCAGATTTGAATGAGATTAATAGGAAAATAACTGATACACTTAGTAAAACTGCAGCAAAGATAGCTGGCAGAAAGAAGCAGCAATTGACTAATAAATTTTCTACTGAGACTAGAAAATTTATGAAGAAAAGAAGGAATATGAGGATATACAATAATGATGCATTAAAAAAGATTGAATATCTCGAATTTTGTAAAATAATGCGAAAAAGAGTTGAAAATGATATTAGAAAGTATAATTTTAAACTAGCAAGGAAAGCTGTAGAAGAGAATAAAGGTCTAAAGAGTGTAAAACAACATTTTGGTATTGGTAGGAAATTTATATCTGCAATAAGAAAAAAAGATGGCATTATTACTAAAAAGAGAGATGACATCATGAAATGTGTAGAAGACTTCTATCAAGAATTATATAGTATTAAAGAACAAGTGCTTCCTATACCTATTATATCTTCCGAATTGCCCAAAATTATGAATGAGGAAGTGAGACATGCAATTAAATTTATGAAGAAAGGGAAGGCTCCAGGTAATGATGGAATTATAATTGATATATTAAAAGAAGCAGGTGAAGAAATAGAATTTTTTTAGCAAAGTTATATACCAAATGTCTAAATGATAAAGATGTACCAGATGATTGAAAGAATGCAGTATTAATATTAATATTTTAAAAAGGTGATAAAGAAAATATTAGAAATTAGAGACCTATCTGTCTTTTATGAGTTTTATACAAAATTTTCACTAAGATAATTACAAATCGTCTACAGAAAACACTGGATTTCCATCAACCAAGAGAACAAGCTGAATTTAAAAGTGGTTTTAGTACAGTAGATCATATTCAGATATTGAGAGAAGTTATAGAAAGGACAAATGAATATGAGTTGCCATTATGCTTAGGATTTGTAGATTATGAAAAGGCATTTGATTCTATAAACATTTCTTCAGAGGTTAAAGCATTGGATCACCAAGGTGTACATCCAGGATATTGTCATATATTAAAGAATATTTATAAACATGCACAGCAACAATTAGATTACATAATGATAGTAGAAAAATCAACATTGAAAAAGGCGTAAGACAGGGTGCCTCCATATCTCCAAAACTTTTTACAGCAGTCTTGCAAGAAGTATTTTGTGGATTAAAGTGGAAAGCTAAAGGAATGAAAGTAAATGGAGATTATTTAAATCATTTAGATTTTGAAGATGATGTAGTTGTTTTTTCAAATAATGCTTTAGGGCTACAAGAAATGTTGCAGGAGTTATTATATGAAAGTAGGAAAGTAGGACTAAAGATAAATGTTAAAAAGACTAAAGTAATGTTTAATAGATTTTCTCAAAATATGAAAATAAAGATTGACTATGACGAGTTAGAAGAAGTTAACAATTATAAATACCTTAGTCAGATTATTAATACAGATGGAAACATAATGGATGAAATTAATCATAGAATTAAACTTGTTTGGAGTGCTTTTGGCAGAAATAAATTGATACTAAAAGGAAATATGCCTATGTGTTTGAAAAGGAAGGTTTTTAATAAATGTGTTTTTTCCAGTTCTTACTTATGGATCTGAGACTTGGACACTTAATCACTTAATATAAAAGCAATACAGAGATTTTGGACTACTGAAAGAATCATGGAGAGATGCATGTTGGGAATAACAAGAAGAGATCGAAAACACAATGTATAGGTAAGAGAACAAACAGGTATTACTGACCTCATTGCAAAAATTAAAAGACTGAAGTGGAGTTGGGCTGGATATATTGCTAGAAGAGATGATAATAGATGGACAATTGAAATTTTGTACTGGATTCCAAGAGATTGTAAAAGACCCAGAAAGAGATCACAAGTGAAATGGATGGATGAAATAAGAATGTGTGCAGGGGTAATGTGGAGAAGAGAACCTAAAGATAGGAAAAGATGTATTGAACTTAGAGAGACCTTCATCCTGCAGTGGATTTATAATGGTTGATGATATATATATATATATATATATATATATATATATATCATCAATATATACAATATATATATATATATATTGTAACCCCTCACACCGATCGCCAACACTAACAATTACCCGGGGGTGCCAATTCTATGGATCATAGAATAAAACTATCAGTCTAACTTTATCCTAAATTTATTCGTGAGGCTCTTAATTAAATTTCATCTAAAACTAACTCAGTTGAAGGATACAGAGGTGCGTGAGGTGTACAATGTACATTAGATGTGGGAGAAAATATTATACTTAATAGGAATAAAACATCTATCAAGTTCTATGCTAAACAAAATTAAATTGGTAAAATTCTACCAGCTAAAATTAACTAATTATAATCTATATTTCACCTCCTCCCATCATCCATATGCACTGAACAACCTCTACCATATTATACAATTAAACTAATAACTAAAATATAATATTTCAGAAATTATAATGTATAATTAACTGGATCTGAACTCAAACTAAACCTATCATTACTATTTTTTTAATTAAACACTAATCTAATCTAATTAACTGAATTTATTATTTGATCTGAATTAAATACTAAAGATCTCAGGGAATTTGTTATATGGCATGGTTTAAACTAAAATCTCTCTCTCAATAACTATTATTCAATATTATGAAAATATTAATACAAACTAAGCAATACTCTAACTAAATAATGGAAGTTAGACAATGAAAGAAATCGGATACATTTTGATTTCAATTCATCATCTAAACAATTACTAAATAATAAAACCTTTTAAGACAATCAGTAGATAATTGGCATCTTATACAGTGTTTGGATCAAGGAAATCAATATCATCAGATCTGGATGTTTATTATAATTAAATGAAAATACAATTATATTACATTAAATAAAATAAATGTGTGAGCATGTGTGGAAATATGAAACAACGAATGAATGTTATAAAAGAATTCTAAATACAAATTTTGAGTAATAAGATATTTATTAATCAAGCAAGAAAATAGCTAAACAAACATTTAATCTATTTCACAATTTCCATAATAATAATAACATAATATGCTATTGAATTTCAAATTTACACATTTTATCTATCCAAACATCTGGATAGGTTTGTGAACAACTGATATTTATAATATCAAGTAATAAAACCAAAATAAAACCATGAATTTTACTATAAAGGAAATAATTTCTTAGTTATCAACTTCTTCTGTTACCTATAAAGCTGAAGAAATATAATCCTGTGCTTTTATTAATCAAATACAAAATTTATCGTTTGTTCAACATTTGGTTTTATAATACTTATTTATTGATCAAATTAATAAATCTAAGACAAACAACATGGATTAGATATTCTAATTATGCTATAAAATAAAATTAATATTTTGCATTTTACTTCAAATGCACAGTAAATATAACTAAAATATAGAGGTTTGAAACCTAAGAATAACATCAATTAGGTTTTGCAAAATGAATAAATAGCTCCATTATTTTAACACATTCTCATCAAATTATACCTTGCAAAATAACATAAAGAATTACATTAATCAATATATTCTTATAAAACCATATCTTGCAAAATAAAATAAATAATGTCACTAATTAATATATTTTGCCCTTGCAACACTGAAATAAAGTATTCTATTACATAACTATTTTTTTTATTTTGCCAAAATAGAAATAACAATTCTATTCATTAAGTATGTTTTATCTTTGCCTGCTTACTTAATTCAATGATAATTGAATGATAAAATTAATGATATGAAATCTAAATGTTCACTGTAAAATGTTTGAAAATGATAATTAAAATTATACATTAATAATGGATTTCCCTCTTTCAAAATAACACTGTATACATGGGTCTGTATTATGCTGTGTGTCAAAGAATAAATAATTAATTCTAAACAATGTAATTGGTTTGCTTGTGAAGTTAAAAATATGATCACAATACGGATGAATCAATGGTCAATTAAGCTTTAATTACTAACTTTGTTACAGTTGTTTTGTAAGAAAATCTGTTCTGCCTTTATTCTTGTTTTATCAATAAATTATCTGGCACTTGGCTATAGTATATGCTGGAAAAACATTCAATAACACATGGGGATAAAAGACTTCAACAATTCAAGTTGGATAAACATCAACACAATAACTTTCAAGTCTACTTCTGAGACTAAATAAACAGGTGGGAATAAATATATTCACCAAATAAACAAGGGGATAATATATTCAACTTCAGATACTTTATTTCATAATAAATATCATCAAAATTGGAGGATTCCATCTACTCCTATCAAAACATTTCAAAACACAGAAAATAAGGGATTGCCTGATCCCATGCCTACTACACTAGGCAATCAACCCATGTTTAAAGATTTAAATAACAAAAAAGGAGAGCTTACTCAATTTAACAAATACTATAAAACATTGCATATAGCCACAAAATACTTTTCCATTCAAACATAATAAAGAACAACAATTATCTTAAATAAATTACTAATCCTTCTAAACAATTGACGATGCTCTTCTTCCAAAACTGATTGATTATAAAACATTTACACTTGCAATTAACATATTATAGCTAAGTTTAATAATGGACACACACATATATAAGCATAATGATACACAGACCATTTCCAATCACAGTAGCAAATAACTACTATTAAAATATTAGTTACTAATTCATAAAGATGATAAAGAATAAATATTTCATATCTGATAATATCTAGGACTTGGTACCATTCTAATAACAGTTGGAAAATAAAGCAATAATTTATTGGCAAGCAAGACAAAATAATTTTTTATATAGTGCATTTAAATTAGCACACATCTAAAGTAAAATTGAACTTAGATAAATAATAAAGCTGTATATTGTAAATAAAATAATTATTGAAAATAATGGTTTTCTAATCTATATAAAAAAATATACTGTAAAATTTAATACAATGAAACTCTTTTAAAATAATTGTTTAGCCCTTTTCAAACTATAAATGGATTCTTCCATTTGTTTATCATGCTCGAGTGTTATAATTTAACACACAACAAAACAAAAAAAAAACTTATATTAAAATAATAATAATAATAATAATAATAATAATAATAATAATAATAATAATAATAATAATAATAATAATAATAATAATAATAATAATAATAATAATAATAATAATAATAATAATAATAATAATAATAATAATAATAATAATAATAATAATAATAATAATAATAATAATAATAATAATAATAATAATAATAATAATAATAATAATATACCTTGTACAATTTTTCTTTATCATACATTCAAGGAGACGTTCTAGTAGAATAAATATAATAATATACATAATAAACATTTCTTAAATTAGCACTAGGTAACTAAAATACTATTAAATAATAATAAAGTTCTTTTCTTTTTTCTTCCTAATTGTAATGAAAAGTCTATTAATAGTTTATGAATGATATTCCTTGGTTATTTCTCCAAAATGAATAATAATTATTTTCACTCAAATATCAATATTGATGAATATATAAATCACAAACACATTTCCTGCAGGACAAAACAAAACAATATTATTTAAATTCATAAGAGCAAATTCAATGTTCTCAACTATCAGTTGATGAATTGCTATTAACATAATATGAGGAATTCAGTTAATTAAGCAATATATTTTAATGATGCAAATAAAGGAGTACTTTCTTCCTAGGACATTCAGATGTATTATTTAATTTTTTTAAAGTTATTCTAATTAATCAATATATTTTAGCTAATAATATTTGTATAAATGAATTCACTAGCAATATTTTTAAACAGAAAAGTTTCACAATGAGTGAGGAATGCATTTAACTCTTTGCCCGCCTCTTACGAGGCTCCTCGTCGACATCTGACATCACTCTAACTCAGCCAGTTTTTATACGAAAATATTTGTTAAACACGTATTGAATTCATTTTTAAAAGTTCTGTAAGATAGTGCCATCTTCCGATTTATTTTACAAGTAAAAAATATAAAAAAAATGCATTTAAACCTAAACAAAGAAGGAACATTATTTGTGATTGGTTCTTAGCATGCTCTCAGCCGAAAAAGACATTCTGATTGGCTGGAAAGAACAAAGAAACTGCCTGATCAAAGAAAATAAAGAAAAACGCTGAGGTTTTCATTTCGAATACGATTTAAATTATTATAAAGAATATTTTGAGAAATTAAAATTATTTCAGAGAGAATAATAAAAAAACAAAATTATTTTCGAAAAATATTGAAGATTTAAGTAAAAATATTGAAGATGTAGTAAAAGAAATATTTACTTTTCTATAACGTAAAAGTCGATCTTTTTGTTTATATTATAGCTTTTATGTTGCCGATATTGAATATTTTAGAATAAATAAATAGCAATTTATTTTTGAAAGAACTTTCGTTCTCTTCATAACCTGAAAAATTAATAATATACTTTTTATAACGTATCTGAGTTGAATTTAATATTATAGGCGAATATGTTTTAACAATAGGCTTTGTCTTCAGTTTGTGAGTTGGCCAATTAAAAGATTTGATTTTTATCTGATACAACCAATAATAAAATTAGCGGTTAAAAGGTTAATCATACAAAGTTATACAATTTGTCTATTTAATAAATTCATTTCTGTTATTAGTCTGGAAACAGGTAAATATGAACAACATATTCACTTTGCACATTTAAACCTGTATTTTTTTTAAATAAGTAGGAACAAAAATAGTTATGGAAATGTTCCAACAATAATGAAGATAAAATTAAACAATTCATACATGTTCTTTAAATATTCTTTTATAATTAGCATAAAAAATTTTAGAAAGAGTTCTGAAAATGTTTAATAACAGTTCTGCAATTATTCCCTTAAAAATATAATTAAAACTTGAGAAAAATGATTTTGACAAATAAACATACATTCTTCTTTCTTCTCTTTCATTCAATTTCAAGTTTAAATTAGGCAAATTTATAATACTAGTCTTCATTACCATTATTATTTTCAACAGTAGCAATTTAAATTTAAAGAATATAATATATAGGGACTTACATGTATCTTTGACGATGGTTGAAGAATTTAAATAGTCAGCCAATGATAAGACCAATGTATCTTTAAAGGTAGTTAAGTATACATATTTTTGCAACAATAAAATATGTTACTTTCAGCTTGAATTTTGGAAAAGAAAAATTATACTATTAAACTTTGTTTAAAATTGAAACGTATTAGAAGATCTTTTAGCAGTTTAAAGTTGTAGCTGGCCTAGTAGTCATAAGGTCAAAAGGTAGGAGTGGTGTAGAGTCATTTTTATAGTTTTTTTTAAAAGATTACATCATAACTTTTCTCATCCAATAGTTCAAGATATGAAAGTTCAAAGGCCAACAGACAGAAAACACGATTTAATTTATGCATGCAACATTTGTTAAAAAAAATAATAAGTGGGGAAAAAATCATTCTGTCTTTTAAATAAATAAAAAAAATATTAGTATTAAATTGAATTAAGTATAAAATATTCTGTACTTTTAAAACAACAGAATAAAACTAATATCAATTGTTTTAATTAATAAAATATTTTTAATATAACTATTATATAATAATTCATTAGTTCAGTGCTCCATCAATTCACTTAAAATGTAGTTAAGCTGGTTTTAAATACTATTATCTATGAAATTAAATAATTGGGTATGAAATGTGATATATAATGATTTAATGAAACATATGAATGAAAAATGAAGTTGAATAATGATATTGACATACATGAATACTTACTAACAATGCCCTTTAGACACTAAACTGACATAACTATTTTAATGATGATGAATGAAACATACTCCCCTGTTTATTCTATAAATTAAAATATGTTAAGCAAATGAACTAAAGAATCACTCAAAACAAGTCTAACTATTTATTTGTGAACAAACAAAACAAATTAGCATCAACTTGACTGAACTGACTATGTTTATAACAAGCCACCCCCTATCCTATCATTAATTATCCCTAAAGTAAGCCACTAAACATCTAATAAATTTTAAATTGCACCTATAAATAGCTGGGTTTGAAGACATGTAGATGTCTGAAAATTTCAGATTTTCCACTCAATAGATAACTTTTAGCTAAGTGCTTAGCTTTGGGTTGGTATTTTTAGATCTAGTATCTGAACCTACCCTGACACCTCTCTGAGGAGTGCCAAAGCACGAAACCATGGTCAGGAGTTTGGGGAGGGGTTCCTGACAGGGTATTTTAAGTGCTGGCTCTGGCTAAGCATTTATCATAAAGCTTGTAGAGGAATTGGCAATCCTCACTGTTTATAACTTACAAGCTTAAAAGATAGGGTCATGTGATCTATGACTCTTATTTTGACTTTCAATCCTAGTTTTAAATCATAAATAAAAAATGTTTAAAATTTCACATTTTTTTTTAAGTAATATAATATCAGATGTTACTGATACAATACTATACAATCACAAATATTATTTCTGGTACCAAACCAGAAGGTCACATATTATATATATATATATATATATATATATATATATATATATATATATATATATATATATATATATATATATATATATATATATATATATATATATATATCTTGTATCTGTAAAAATAGAAATAGGGCCATTCATCATTAATTTTAATGGCTGCTGGAAATATAATATTTTAACTTCTTTTGGTTCATTCTAAGGCAGTTTTCTTAAGAGAGTTTCCATTGCAATTTTCTTCTGATTATTTAAAATAGGTAGAATAACATGTTAATTTATAGAAGTATATTTTTATGGAAATATTACTTTAGATGAATATTTTCCTGGTAATTGTTTTATAGACATCCATGCTGTGTGATGGCATGATTTATGGGCTAAAACACATAAAAGTGCCATTTATGCAGGTGAATGTATTTTCATGTCCATGTGTTACATTATACAACATTTCTGTTGTACTACACATTGCAGGCTGCATTGTTACATCACAGTAAATTATTTTGGTGAATTCGCACACTTCACACTTTTTTTACGGTGTCGTGAAAGGGTGTGTCTTACAATTATGTATAAATGATTAATTGTAAATAAAGTTTAATTTTTTAAATTGAAATCACATGATTTGAGCAAGCAATAATTATCGGAGGGTTTACACACTTCTGTAGTCAAGTTTTAAGGCACAGAACCTTATCAAAGGGTATGTCTGAACAATACTTTGGAGGAGGTAATGTGTCAAATAATGTATTCCCAATAACCTCAATAAGCCAAAGAACATGGAAAACCTAGATGTTGTTTAATTCTCACAACTAATGATGACTTTGTTCAAGCTATGCATCTGATATATTACTGTAGCCATGAACAGCTTGTTTTTTTAAATTTATTTATACCAAAAAAAGAAACCGTAATAAATGCAAAATTTGTTGATGCATACATTAATAATTAACTCTAGTATTAAAGAATTTAATTAAGATTTTGAATGGACTATGAATGATATGCAACACATTGTTTATAATTTAATATATTTTAATTCTTAAATATAGATTAAATAAATATAAGTGCATTGAATGACACATGCAGGTGGGTTATAAAGTAAACATATATACAACAAATATTAGCAAGTAATAAAATAATAACTAAATAAATTATTATTTACCAAGCATTTAGAGATTTAGAATTTAATTTAAGAAATAGGCAAACATTTAAAAATTTAATCCCAAGTTTCATTAATTGCTATCTTAAGAAATTTTTGATTTCTAATTATTGCTCAAAGGTTGCAATGAATATACTAAATAAGGAATACATAAGTGGGGCCAATGTCTATAAGACCCTAAGGATAGGTTGATTTTGGTTATTGCTGATTGCTTACTGATGGTTTCCCAAGAATTGACAACTTTTTTTTATATAAAAACATAACTTTTTTTAAAAAGAGTTTGTAAACATTTTATTATATATGTGTGTGAGCCTATCCCAGGAATGGAAATTTATATGCTGATGCATTTAAATAAAGAGGTTTTAACTGAGAATATTTCAAATTTATATTATTAATTTAAAAGATTTGTAATGCTTCTTTAAATGTATGGCATTACAGCTTCTCTCACATATATATGTAAGTGGTTACATACATATAATAATGTTCACACAACTTAATTTAATTAGATCATTTCATTAATTTTAAATTTATAACTGCAAATACATTACACACATACAGACATCAATATATATTAAATGTGCCCATATATTCACACATACCCATAAATATATGCTATTACATATCGAAATGAAATATTCTGATAATATACATGGACTGTGAGGGTTCAAACTGTTGGAAAAGATATTAACTATGATGAAACATAGTAGGTGAAATGGGATGATGGCTAAATGATACCATTTCAAGTGAAACCAAAAAAAAAAAAACCTAATAAGTTTTAATTTTTTTGATGTTGTTTTAAAAAAAAACAAAAAAAAAAACAAAGTGAAAACAAAAAAAAAATCAGAATAAGTTTTAAATTTCTTTATGTTATTTAAAAAAAAAAGCAAAACCAAAAATACAACCATAATAAGGGTACTAAATTTTACATTTAAAAAACAGAAAGAACATCCCCCCCCCCAAATAAAATATCCTGAAAAATGTTAATTTTATTTTATATTTATTTATTTTGTTTATGCTAATAAAAATAAATGTTTACAAAAAATAAAATAAAATTTGTGTTTAATTTAATTGTAAATAAATGAAAAGTAAAAAAAAAACAAGAAATAAAAAAAAAGGCCTGAGAATCTTCATAAGTTATATTTTTTCAATAAAACAATGCCCTCATGTGGTGTGGATGCCTATAAAACAACTACCTTTTTCCTTTTATAGCAAGTAATTGTCAAATATTTCTTCAGCATTCATTAGTGAGAAATATTATTGGCAGAAGCAATGTTAATTTATATGGCATATTTTGCCTGCTTTATATTCAGCTAAAATACCTGAAAAATTGTGACAGGTTCTCTTCTCCATAAACATATGATATATATTTTAAAATCTTTACAAAATTTTATTAACTACTATACAGTAAAAGATATGATGGTGAAGTGTGTTGCAATTCTTTCCACACTTTATTGGAAAACAGATAATTTATAAAACTTCTGTAGGTTCCCATAGCAATGTTTTTCTTTTAAAAAAGTTCTTAATTTTTAAAGATAAAACAACATATTTTATCTTTTCACTTTTTTTAACATTTCAAAAACACATATAAAATGTATTCTATATCCATACCTTCTAATATTTTATTATACATAATAAAGTAAAATATTAAAAATATTAGCATAAAAGCAACATCAAACACAGACATAAGGGTGTATATATATTGATATTCTCATGGATAAATAAATTAATAGTATTATTTCCAGGAGCTCTTAAGTAATAAAAATATAATAAATAAATAGGTGATGTTTCACTAACATATCAAGTACTTTCCTCCAAGCTTTTTCTTTCTTAAATCATGCACACACATTCTTATAATGTCAAAAACAAAAAGCTCTGAGGGAAGTATTGTACTGAAATATCAGCTATTTAGTTACTGTATTTTATTACTCGGAAGCTCCTGAAAATAATATTATATATATATATATATATATATATATATATAAAGCACTAGAGGTATTTTATTATATTTTTCATTTGTTTAAATTACTGTTGACAATGTTTATATTAGAAAAATGTTCAGGCTTATCTACTGCTGAAATAAATTAGTTTGAAACATTTAAATACATTTTATAGCTTATTTAAATATTATTCTTTAACTAAAGTATTTGAAACTAGTGCCTATATTAATAAGGGAGGCTGCTCTATCCACACCCACACTCCCCATATATATATATATATATACTGCTCTATCCACACTCCCCATATATATATATAGTACTCATCAATGCCTACCCTGTGAAATTATCCCATGCCCACAAGATTGAATATGGGGTTATTGTTGTGCATCAGAATATGGCATCCATAAACTCAATATTAAACACCAAAACGAATTTATTAAAGCTATTTAATTGAAATTTTAAATGAGAGAGATCAGCCCAAAGTGGGTTATATTTCCTGATTTCTCCTTACCAAAATTCTAATGGCATGCTAACTGATATCTTGATGCTGTCTGTAGCATACCTTTAGGCAGAATTTTAACCTTGCCTTTACACACAACTTTCAGAACAAGAAATCCCACTCCCAAATGGATATACATCTGGGTCTCATTTTATGCGGATTATTTTAATGCGATTTTGAAATTATGTGATTCATCTTTCTTCTTAATATCTTTCATATTTTACTATATTTATTAGATATCAAGAAATTTAAATTATTAATAACTTATTTTCACTTGAAATACTTTTTTTTTTCAAAAATATAACGTTATATTGGCAGCTAACGTGAATATGGCCTGAAGCTATATTTAGAATTTTAGCTTCTATGTAAATAACCTATTTATACCAATGAGTAAATAATAATAATAGATTTATACTTACATAAAGAAATATCGCAATAAATATTCAAAAAAATTAAACTTTTCAAACATATTTTGTTATATATAACAGAAATAAATAATCTTTTAGATTTTTAAAATAAAAACCAAAGATTTTATAAACTGAAAATAATCTTTCTAATGGTAATGTATACTTTTTTGTTTTGATTTCAATCTCATTTTTTTAAATATAGGAACAGAAAACCATTAACACAGCATAAGACTGAAAATGGTGCTAGTTGTACATCACATCACAAATAAAAATAAAGTGGCTAACAGGTTTCTCTGGGAATAATTGCTGAGAGATTCTTGACTTTGTTTAAAGAGAAGCTACAATACATCACATCACATCGAATCTGATTTCTTTCCAGTTTACACATGAACATTAATGGTATGATTAAAATATGTATGAAAAATATAAAATTAAATACTGTAGTTAATAAAAAAGTAAAAAAAGTTTGTCTTGTATTAATTTTTTTCAAATATTTGAAATTTTTGATTAGTCATACTTTATTTGCTTATTTTTTTAATGCAAATTTTAAAGTAATTTTTCTTTGTTGCTTTGCTTTTATGTGAATTCTGAAAATTATAGACCCTATCCCTTATTTTTCAAGGTAAAATAAGTCTATTTTTGTGTGATTTTTTTAATGCAGGTTTTCCATGGAATCTATCCACAGCAAAAAATGAGACCCAGGTGTACTACTCTTAACAAAACATACAAAACAATAAATTAAAGAAAAAATATCAGCATGTCAACAAACTTTTAATAACCCAATATAGCTTATTCCTATAGACAATATGCAGTCAACTCTTGATCTCAGGCAAATAGCGGATTACAATATTATTGGAAATTTTGTATAATTTTGTTGGAGAGAGAGTTAAATAAGATGAAAAAAATACTTGCAAATGAACAATTTAAAAAATATTTTTCCCCAAATAAACTCATCACCATTTACATACATGAATACACCATATTTGATAAACATAAGCATTACAATAAAGAAAAATCAATACAGATCTGCCCTCCCTATTTTTTTCATGTAAATACCCCAGAATAACATAGTCTCAAGTTCCACACACACATACACATATAAATTAAGCATTACTTTTCATACAAATAATCAATATATATATATATATTTATACAAATAATCAATATATATATATATATATATAGTAACCATCTCTACATAAATAATAAAAATATATACATGAAAATAATGTTAAAATAAAATATTATTTTTTAAAAATCAATCTGGCTAGAGTTAACGGTAAATATTTGGAAGGTTATAATGTTTCCATGAAAATAATAACTTGTAGTATCAACATCAGTTAAACTAGTTTTAAAATCTATAGCAAAATATTATTAGATAAATTTAATATTTGTAAACCAATAAATAATTAATAAGCAGGTTTATGAAATGAATATGGAATTCGAATTATGAATTATGTAATAAATAGATGATGGAAATAAATAATAATTAATAATGAAAATGAATGAACTTTAGAGATAGAAAATGTGTTAGGATAATGAATGATTGAGATGATGATAGAATAGGAACCAATGAAGGATTAATCAATTATGATGATGAATTAAGATAAAATGAAGATGAAAAAGTAAAAGTAATAAAAATCAAGATAAAATATGAAAAGAATGTTGATGATGGAAAATGAGATTAAATAACACTAAGATAAAATAAAACAAAATATGGATTCTAAGCTTGACAAAACCACAATATTTAACCATGAAGTTAAAATAAACTATAAGTTTTAAAAATTAGAAAAGAAACTTATATTTAGAGTTAAGCAAATTTAATTAAATTGTGAAGATAAACATAACTCAAGCCAAAGCACTATAAATAACTTTTTTTTTTATTTAATAGCACACCGCGGGACGCCCCCCCACCACCATCCACCACCCACCTCTTTCCTCCACGGCCCCCGCGATACCCCTCGGCTAACAATGCAAGACACTATAAATAACTTTAAACATAAAAATTACCATAAATTCAAAATTACGACTGTGAATTAGTAATTTATTTTCTCATGATTCAAATAACTTAAGTAGTATCATATTACAAGACATACATGGGTCAGTGACAGGAACTTTGCCACCACCCAAATATACCAAATAAAACAGGTCATGAAACAAAATAGAATTAATAAAGACTATTAGGCAATCCCAATACCAACAGTAATATGAATTTTAAGCATATGGAGTACAAATGCATTCTTAATAAAGTAAGCACAATAACTTACAAACTGTCTTTTTATTAAGTAACTATGGGCAATATGATTAAGATCAGTGAATGATGTGTCTTATGGTTCAAATAAACAAATTAATAAAAAACCAATAGATCATGAAAATATTATTTAAAATAAGACATGGGATTAATATCCACAATGTTCTGGTCAATAAGCCACCAATACTACATGCACTTTAAATTTAAAAGTTTAGCAAAATCATTATGAAATAGTAATGTGCAAGGTAATATACTATATTAATTGATGATGATTTAAGACAATTAAATAATGTGTTTACAGCAATAATAATAATAATAATAATAATAATAATAATAATAATAATAATAATAATAATAATAATAATAATAATAATAATAATAATAATAATAATAATAATAATAATAATAATAATAATAATAATAATAATAATAATAATAATAATAATAATAATAATAATAATAATAATAATAATAATAATAATAATAATAATAATAATAATAATATGGATGATGACTAGCATAAGACCACAGACAACTAAATATATTTTCAAAACAACAGGATTTATTTACTCTATTTACACCTTTTTAAAATAATAAATAATTGAAAACATATATCTTTTAAAAATAATATATAAAACAAGACATTTAGGTACAGATATATCCCATGTAAATTTACAAACAGTTTTTATGCACTGATATATCATGTAACATAATATCTATTTATAGTAAGCTATTGAGAGCATTAAAATATGCCTAAACTTTATTAGTCAATAATATAATAATGGCAATTATTATGTAAAACATAAATAATAATTATTACTGTTTAACATAAAGAAATTTGTCACATAAATATGGAAAAAGACACCAGAATTCAAGTGTCTACAGGATATTAAATGTTGCTATGTCCATAAAACAATCACTCTAACTATTGAAATTTTTTACCAATACATAATCAGACTGCTGCTTTATGAAAATAAAATGACATTGCACATGTGTATCTCTTATTATCCGATACATAAGATATGTTTTAAAATTACTAGTAAGTTTTGTTGGTTTGCTTGTAATCTGTTTATGAGGTACCACAGCACAATTCATACCCCATTTTATTTAGCTAAACAATATAGATAAACAAGTATCCCTGAAATTAACTCTATATTATCATTGTCATATAATTTCAAAGCACTAAGAACTTTACATGATACTGAAAAGCAATTGATATCATCATGACAGATCAGTCAGAAAAGAGGGGCACTTTGAAACAACTTTATATAGTTGTATAATAATATGGCAGATTCAAATACATTTTAGGTATTAAATATGTGGATATCACCTCAACACAGGGAAACAGAATGCATGCCATGAAAATAATCCTCTCTAGGGATGAAACTATGCTAGATAAGCATTAACTAATTAGCAGCCTCAACAATATAATTCTCTCATGGAATAAGCAATGGGAGAGTATATTTCATATATCCATGCACAATATCAATGATGCAGTATTTAATGAAATTATATGTTTCTCAGATATAAATTGAAACTAGCACAAATCCTCATCAAAAATGGCTAAATAAAATAAATGTCAAGTAAAAATTAAAAGATAAATATTCTACTTAACACAATGCATATACTAAATAGTGTATGAAACCAACAAAGATACTGTAAGTCAAATGACTATAAAATATTTTTAAAAACCATAATAAAATTTGCAATAATAAAAACACACAGTCAATAGAAATTATTGTAAATTCTACAAACTAAAGTGGACATGCTGAATTATAAGTAAAATATAATAAAGCAGTAAAATGAATGTATCCTTGCATATATGGAAAACTCCATATAATAGGATAATTGTGTCACTATAAAAATACTATGATCCTTCTGATGAATTATTCTGTCTGTTTACCCATAAATAAAATATCAATAAACTATTCTCATAACTAGAGGAGATGAGTATATCTCTCTCTCTATCTGGACAAATTTTAGATAATATTAATTTTACCTTAATTTATTTCCAGAGTAACTATATTTATACCATAAAAATTATATATACTTTAATAATATATCTAAAATTAATATAAAATACTAATAAACATAAACAATAATAAAAATCATTGTTATTATGTTTTATTTCATTCTTCTAGTCCATAATTTAAGTTTTTTCATGATGAGCTGACTGATGAGGGAAAATGACATCATTGTCAACCGATACTATATTTTATAATGTGATGCATTCATATTTTTTATCCTGGTAAAGTAAAACAATAAAATACTCATTACATTATGGAGACATAATTAATAATGGTATAGTAGCACTTACAAATATTTTCTGCATAATTTTTGATCCATTATAAACTAATTATAACTTGATAACAAGAGCAAACTTTTTTAAAAGCATTTTTTTATTATTATTATCCATGATAATATATTAAAATAGTTTAAAAATAATTCTAGTAATTTAAAATATTTTAAGATCTTTTTATTAATAGTTGAAACTAATACTTGCCACATTGTTCCATAATAGTAATTGAAAAATTGTTATTTATTTATTTTTTCTACCAGTAATTCCAAACATTTTTATAATACTATGATCCACTGTTATTATTTTTTTTCTATCAAGATGTGGATGAAATATATTTAATTCAACTATAAGTTGGACATTCTTGGCATTTATTAATATGGTAAACATATTCTAATATCCATTTTAATAGAGAAGCAAATCAGCATTAAAAAATTATCAGAACATTTTTTCTTCTTTTTTCTTTTTGTTCTTGCCATTCTAAAGAACTCAGCATAATCTTTAATTAGATATAATGATTATAATATGTAAAATAAAATTTTATGCTTACAATTTCTTGTACAATTTCAAATACTTATTTTCAAAAATGGTTTCCATTTTTCTGTTAATGTAAAGTCCTGGTGATTGTCAATGGATATATAAGTAAAATACATGCAAGGAAGTGAAATACCTCTAGTCTATAATTTAAGAATCACAATATATTATGATTTAGGTTAATTCAAACCCAGTGTTATTACTTTTTTTAGCTCCTTCTTGGTTTCTTTAATTTGGTTATAGTTCAGATGTTCTTATCTTTCCTCTTATTCTCTTGATAATTCCACCATTACAAACTCTGTTAAGTTATTTATATCTTTTATTATATTGAATTGTGGTACAAAAAATAGATGAATGACATTGTGGTATGTGCATATAATTAAACTTATCCCCCTATATTCATTAGTGATAATTAATTAGAATGTTTAATATTATTTTAAATCACAATAAAATATGCTTAAGGATTGATTACAAATATATAATTTGAAGGGTCATGAATTTAAATCTTTCTAATCATTATTTAATAATAATAAAATATAAAACATATTTTGGCTTTCAAATTAATAATAACACTATTATATTATTATTTTAATATTATTAAAAATTAGTCCACCTGACAAACTGCATATGAAATCTCATATACATCCTGCCAGAGGGCTTAGCATATCTTGAACAGACTGAGACTTTATCACTGCCAGGAGATTTACTGATAAGATTTATTTAATTTTAGAATACAATTTGGCAACTACTATAATATACCATTAATATAATACACTGATTTAATTTATTTCAATTATTGTCAATTAATATTTAAATTTTTTCACATTTGACCAGTTAAATAAGTCTTGATATAATCGAACCCAATAATAAGGTTACCATATATATATATATATATATATATATATATACCATATATATATATATATATATGTGTGTGTGTATGTATGTGCTAGTTCTAATATATATATATATATACACACATCATTTTTACTTCTGTGTTAAACATTTTATAAGTGTGCATTTTGTATACATGTTAAATGCACATGGAAACAAAAACAAATAATATAATTTCCAGCAATTTAAATTTCTTTCTCATATGCACATATATGTGTTACAAGAAACAACAAAAATAAAAAGAAAACACACATATATACGGAACATATATAAGCATTTTAAAATTAATGCAGGAGGATCATTTAAAGTAGGAAAATCCATTTCACTTTGTGGATAAACAAGATAATAGACATGTAATGCAAAAATGTGTCAATAAACTTTCTCTCATCAAGGCCTACAGAGAGTAATAAAATAAAATTAAAAAATATACCATTTGGCTTCTTTTTGCAGATTTCAGAACTTCTGATGTGCTATAAAACATTGCAAAATGGACATGAGGACTCCCCTTCTCTCAACTGAATGTAGGGTTTGAGATGTTCATCATCAACAGCTGGTGTTGGTGGTGACATGGCAATGATGTAAAAAATTTTGCATTGATACACTGATGTGCAGAGTTTACTCCATTGGCATTATGCTTTTTAGCATTCTCTCAAAAATGTTTGTAATAATAGCAGCATCCACCATAGGATCACTCTCATCACTCTAAGGACATTATAATTTGAAGATCGTAGCAACTTTTCCTCCTTTCATAATATTCTATACAGTTTTTGCCTATAATATTTTCCCAGTTCAGCCAACACTGTATCATCTGAATACTTCACATCAGAACTCACACAACAGACCAAAAGTGAATAGTAGCAAAGTGTACAAAATATATCTAATTATAGATCAAAAAACAGAACTCTACAAACCTGTTGAACAGTATTATAGCAGACTCATCACAATATAATTTGAGTACCCTCTTGTCACTTTTGCAACAGCTGCCTTTAATTTTTTGGCTAATTGATTGCAACAATGAGTACAGCTTTTTATAAATTATTATCTTTATGTTACATTTTTATCATTAATTTTTCACTCAGACCATCTTAATTGCTCACAGAGTTCTGTTTACATCAAAGCGTTTTCACTTTTTCCCCTTACAAAAGATTGAAACAAACAACTGTAAAATAAAATCACTCTAGATTTTCTCTTCTGATATGGGCATTACATTACTTTACATGTTTGTTTTTAAAAATAAAATCCAAAATACAGGATGATAGTTTCTATGCATTAGTTTAAATTAAAATTTGGTCAAACAATAACAATATGAATTTGCTTTAACTCATTAACAGAAAAGATGTATGTTAAACATAAAAAAATAAAGGATTAGAACATTTTCAATCACTTTGATCATCCATGTTTCTATACATAGTGTAGCAAGTAATCAATTTAAAAATGCAAATTGGAAACATTCAAGATAATTAAGACTAATAAAATAATCATATATGAAAATTATAAATCATAACATTTTAATATTTTATTACTCTTGGGTGTGGGTAAAAATGTATGCAGGTATCTAATTTAAATAGCCATATGGGACTGAAACAAGTTCAGATACACCATATATTAATAAAATCACCAAAACCAAAATAGCAAAAAATAAAAAAAAATAAAAAATCCAAGTCGTATTCCACATGACCTAATTTAACAAGCTTGTATTACAAATGTTATATACAAAGACCACACAAATAAGCTATAACAATAGAAATGATTATATTTCTCATCCGACTAAATATTTATATTCCATATTTCAATGACTAATTTATATTTTTCCAAATTCTAATAAAAAATATTTTAAAACTAAATTGTGTTCAATCCCTCTTTGGTTATATATATATATATATATATATATATATATTTGCGAGCTCTTTATATATATATATATATATATATATATATTATAAAGAGCTCGCAAATAAGCTCTTAACAAGCTTTGTAGAATATCCCTAACCCAAGACCAGTTTCTGCTACTGGATTCCTCAGTGAGGTGTTAGGATATTTAAGCATTAGACTAAAAATGCCAGGACAAGCCCAGCACTTTATCTAAATGATAACTATTAAGTAGAATATCTGAAATTTCCAGATATTTATACATCTTCCAATCCAGCTATCTAACATAAATTGCCATATGAGACTGAACCAAGTTCAGATAGACCATATATTGATAACTTTAGAAAAATAAAATTACCAAAGCCTTAATAGCAAATAGAAAAATTACATGACTAATTTAACAAGCTGTATTAAAATGTTATATTTAGAGTTCACTAAAAAAGCTCTTAACAAGCTTTGCAGAATATCCTCAACCCCAGACCAGTTTCTTTTACTGGCTTACTTAGTGAGGTACTAGGATATTTAAGCATTAGTTTAAAAATACCAGGACATGTCCAGCACTCTATCTTATGGATAACTGTTAAGTAAAAAATGTAAAATTTTCAGACATTCATATGTCTTCTAATCCAGCTATCTAATTTAAATAGCCATATGGGACTGAACCAAGTTCAAATACACCATATGTTAATGACTTTAGCAATATAAAATTGCCAAAACTTTAATAGCAAAAAATAAAATTAAAAAAAAAGTGAAGTCATATATCACATGACCTAATTTAATAAGCTTGTATTACAAATGTTATATATATATATATATATATATATATATATATATATATATATATATATATATATATATATATATATATATATATATATATATATATATATATATATATTATCAGAAATAAACTCTTAACAAGCTTTGCAGAATATTTCCAATGTCAGACCAATGTTTGCTACCAGCTTCCTCAGTGAGGTGCTAGAACATTCAAGCATCAGATTACAAATACCAGAACAATCCCAAACTTTATTTAATGTTTAATATTAAGTAGAAAATGTGAAACTTTCAGACATTCATATGTCTTCCAATCTAGCTATCTAACTTAATTGACTATATGGAATGGAACCAAGTTTGGATACATTATATATTAATAGCTTTAGCAATATAACATTGCCAAAGCCTTAATAGCAAAAAATAAAACTAGAGAGAAAAAACAATTCATATGTCACATGACCTAATTGAACAGGCTTGTATTACAAATGCTATATATAGAGCTCGCAAATAAGCTCTTAATGAGTTTTGCAACTCTTTCTCAGTGAGGTGCTAGGATATTCAAGCATTAAATTACAAATACCAGGACAAGACCAGTACTTTCTTTTCAATCTAATGCTTGAATATCCTAGCACCTCACTAAGGAATCCAGGAGCAGATACTGGTCTAGGGTTGAAAATATTCTGCAAAGCTTGTTAACAGCTTATTTGTGAGCACTATATATAACATTTGTAATACAATCTTGTTAAATTACATCATGTGATATATGACTTGATTGTTTTTTGTAATTTTATTTTTGGTATTATGGCTTTGGCAATTTTATATTGCTAAAGTTATTAATATATGGTGTATCTGAACTTGGTTCTGTCTCATATAGCTATTTTAGTTATATTTCTGGATTAAAAGACATATAAATGTCTGAAATTTTCAGATTTTCTACTTAACAGTTATTTATTAGATAAAATGCTGGGTTTGTCCTGATATTTTTAATCTAATGGTATATCCTAGCATCTCACTGAGGAAAGCAGTATCAGAAACTGATCTGGGGTTGGGTATATTCTGCAAAGCTTGTTAAGAGCTTATTTTCGAGATCTATATATAACATTTGTAATACAAGTTTGTTAAATTAGGTTATATGACATACAACTTGATTTTTCTTGTAATATATATATATATATATATATATATATATTATTTTACTTATATATATATATATATATATATATATATATATATATATATAAGTAAAATAATAAATTTAACAGTTTACAAACAATTATACACAATCCTTAAATCCACAGAAGCACTTTTAGTTAATTTCTTAAACCTGCTTCAACTGCCATTAAATTAAAAAAAAAATGGAAGCAAACATCATCAATTCAAGTCCCACAAATCTTGTATTTTAATGTTAGCAGCTTGTCTATTTATTAACTGCATTTTATTTCTATTTATGGGAATTAGCTATTTTGGAATTTTAATGGAGATTGAAGAATGATAATGTGATTTGTTTGAAAGAAGATAAAGGGTTGTGTATGTGTTTGTTGATGAAATGTCAATATATTGATAAAGTTAAAATGTAAATGGAGTAACTTGGTTTCTTTTTTGATTAAAGAATATAATATGGATGGTCAAAGAATAAAATGTATTAACAATATTTTAAAAAAGTGCTAAAAATAAAGCTTTATGTAATAATGTATACTATATAATATATCCTTCTTGTGCTGTATGTCCTCATATTTTTGCAAATATAAAATTACATAAGGAAGGTAATCCTTTGTGAGGTATGATAGATTTTGATGGTTCATTCATGTATCAGACTTCTAAATATATTGGTAAGGTTTTACAAATTTTTTTAGGATTTGGAGAAAATACTATTGCTTCATCATTTGACCTCGTAAATAGTATTAAAAATTTGGTGATTGATGAGAATGATGTTATTGCTTCATTGGATGTTACAGAAATGTATGGATCTATTGATAGAATGAATTCCATAAACATAATTGAACATGCATTAAAAAGTAAAAGTATTTGTAAATATATGATAAAGTTTATTGTTGATTCTTTAAAATGTTTTAATGATAATATTGTTGCATCTTTTGAAGGTCAATATTATAAAATGTCTAAAGGTTGACCTATGGGTATGCCTGTAGTTGCACAAGTTTGCAATTTTGTTTTATCTACATATGAGAGTAGTATTTTAAATATGTGTAATTTTGGATATATTAAAATTTACAAAAAATATGTGAATGATGTTTTTGTTTGTGGAAATACTAATACTATAAATTTGCTTGTAGAAGAATTAAATAAGTTGAATGGCTTGAAATGGACTATTGAAAAGGAACAGGACAAAAATATTAAATATTTAGATTTGATTATTACAAGAGATAACACTATATTAAATTATAAATTAATAATTAAGCCACTGCAAAAAAGAGGATATATAAATTGTAAATCAAAAGTACCAATGATGAATAAGCTGGCAAGTTTTCGATCTTTTTTGTTTCGGAATGAAATATTATGTAGTTATCAAAATTATAAACTGAAAAATATTGAAATATTTTCTAAGTTATTGCTTGATGTTGGTTATAAAATGGAACAAATAAACAATACTTTATGTCAATTTTAAAAAAAGTTATAATAATTTAAAGGAAATGAAGATTAATAGTAAACAATGGATATCTATTCTATTTATTTCAAATCCACAAGTGAAATTTTTTAAGGATATATATAAGAATGTGTTTAATGTTTTATTCTATATTCCAAACAATATTAATAAATTAGTCAATAATTCTAAGGATGTCATACCTAACAAGCAGAAAAGTAATGTCATATATCAATTTTTTGTGATTGTATTCTATCATATATAAGTGAATCTAGGTGCAGTAGTGAGAAAAAATTGAGGGAGCATGAATTGTTATATAAGCATGTACAAAGTAAAAAAATAATGGTGATTTAATGTCTCCTTCAGTTTTTTTGATCATGAAAAAATATCTAAATATACATTCAAATTTGATTTTAAAAATGTGAAAATTCTTCATGAATAGAGAAACCATAAAAAAAGAAAAATTAAAGAGGCAATTTTTATAAATAGGAATAAAATGCAGTTAATAAATACACAAGCTGCTAACATTAAAATACAAGATTCATGGGATTTGAATTGATGACATTTGCTTCCATTTTGTTTTTTTGAATTTAATGGCAGTTGAGGCAGGTTTAAGTAATTAACCAAAAGTACTTCTTGCAGATTTAAGGATTGTGTATAATAGTTTGTAAACCGTTAAATTTATTATTTCGATTATAATTACAATTTTGTTTTAATTAACAGACATTTTATTTATATTACATATATACATTCGAATATTCTTAATTTAAATATTCCCACAGATAAATGATGAATTTATAATACTATTTTTTGCCGCTTCTATTTAATAGAAATAAAATAACTAAACAATGGATGTTTCAGTACAAACGAAATATTTTTTTCAAAGATTATTCTTTCTCAAATTATAAAAATGTGTATGGGGAGATTTAAAATCGTTATTTTTTATTTTTTCATTTTCAAATTCTATCTATCTATCTGTCAGTCTATTTGTCTACCTACATCCCTACCTACCTACCTCCCTATCTATCTATCTATCTATCTATCTATCTATCTATCTATCTATCTATCTGTCTATCTATCTATCTATCTATCTATCTATCTATCTATCTATCTATCTATCTATCTATCTATCTATCTATCTATCTATCTATCTATCTATCTATCTATCTATCTATCTATCTATCTATCTATCTATCTATCTATCTATCTATCTATCTATCTATCTATCTATCTATCTATCTATCTATCTATCTATCTATCTATCTATCTATCTATCTATCTATCTATCTATCTATCTATCTATCTATCTATCTATCTATCTATCTATCTATCTATCTATCTATCTATCTATCTATCTATCTATCTATCTATCTATCTATCTATCTATCTATCTATCTATCTATCTATCTATCTATCTATCTATCTATCTATCTATCTATCTATCTATCTATCTATCTATCTATCTATCTATCTATCTATCTATCTATCTATCTATCTATCTATCTATCTATCTATCTATCTATCTATCTATCTATCTATCTATCTATCTATCTATCTATCTATCTATCTATCTATCTATCTATCTATCTATCTATCTATCTATCTATCTATCTATCTATCTATCTATCTATCTATCTATCTATCTATCTATCTACCCACTGTAATTTATTTTTAAAATAAGAAAATAAAAAAAAAATATTGTAAAATAATATTTAATTTTTTATTTTAGGACAAACAACTGAACAACATTTTTTAAAAAGAAACTGTGAAAGATTAGGGTTACACACTGTTGTGTATTGATGATTTAAGATTTCACTTATTTTTTAATTTGTAAATAATAATAAATATTCATTTATTGATTAATATTTCGATGGATACTGACTAACTAAATTGGATATAGAATGTCTATCTGAAATAATCCTCTAACTCATGCCTTTCTAAACAAAAACGAAGTTTGATTCAAATTTTTATTTGAACCCTGAAAAGAGATTATGCAAATCAGTAGTTCTAATTTCTAATCATCTATTTATCTTTTTATCTATCTATATATCTAGCTATTTATATACAATGATAAATAATTTCCACATAGTGTATATATATATATATATATATATATATATATATATATATATATATATATATATAAAAAAAAAAAATGCCATTGGAAACCAAACAACACTTAGATAATATCAATATAGATAACAATGAACAATCTCAGACTGTTGTCAAGACAGCAGTGTAAGATTATTGATTGTTATCTATATTGGGATTGTATAATTATTGACTGATTTCTAATGGTTAGTTATAAACCCATTTAGCAGGTGTCAGAATGACTTCAAGTCAACATGGGCATCAAAACTATATTGGCATCAGCATGGGATTTGGGAAATCTATCATGATATGAATGGCTGAAAAGTTGGATATTGGAATAGGTTGAAGCCTATCCATTAAAGTATAAGGATTTGCTATCTTAATACAAACAGATCACTCATTATATATATATGTATGGGAGATGGAAACTGGAAGAACTCATGAGTGCTAGTTTAGCATGAAATACATATATTGGTGATTATTTTTTTTTCTGTTATGTGTGTGGTCAAGAGTATCAGTATTATGAGATTATGTAGATAGTAAATGAGCTTGAAAGTCTGAGTTCAAATCCCCTATATTTATTTATTTTAAGATAAAAGAGAATAATAATTAAAATTACATAACGGTGTCAAATCAGTAATTATAATCATTACAATTAATATATTTGTAATTATTAACAATGAAAAAAAAAGATATTTATCTATTGTTTTGAATTATTCAATTAAAATGATAAAACAAATGAAAATGGGTTGTTGATAAGTGTGCACACACATTCATGTGATAATTAATTATTTTTTTTTTTTGCTCTCATCTTGATTTATTACTTGTTTAAATTAAATGTTATATTTTATTTAACTATATCAATTTTATTTAAAGTTTCTAAAATAAATTGTAATCATAAGCTAAATGATAAATTTTTATGTATCAAAATTTAAGTTGAAGCAAAAAGCATTTTTCGTAAAAATACATTAAAATGTTATATTAATATAATTAAATATATTATTTAATAATTTTAGTTATAAAAATTATTTTAAATGACTAGACAAAAGTAATTAAAATGTAAATTTCGATTTGATGTGATGCACTGTGACTTCTCCTTATATGGAGTCAGGAATCTTTTGGCCACTATGCCCAGATAAACCTGTTAGCCACATTACCTTCCCTTTCCATTCCCCACTCTAAGTTTTTCCATATTCTTCTATATCCTACTCCATCCCATTTCCACAACATAGTCATCGTCAATTCCATAGCCTTTATATCTAAATCCCCCTTATCTTTTCCCAAACACAGCATGAAAACCAATAAACCACTTTCTGTATAATCACTTTGATTATATTTATTCGTCCACAATGTTTATTATTTGTATTGTTTATGCTTTCAGACATTTACATTCAATTAACAGATGCCTAATATTTTTTATGCCTTCCTTACACAACTTGCAGACTAAATTATTCACATTTTTCATTTATGTGTATATTCCTTTGTTGCTAAAGCAGCTCCCTCTTTCTATTCTTTATATAATTAAATCTATTTTAATAACATTTTTTTTTCAGGCTGAAATGTCTATTTAATCCTGGCTTAAAATTATTAATATAAATAGCATCCTTTATTTTTATCTCTTTTATTATTTGTAAAATGTATCATCTTTACACAATCTTTTTCAAACTCATGCCCTGTTTCTAATGTATGTAAATTAATCAGCCAATTTTTACCATACTTATGTCATAATAGTCTTCTATTTATTGAATTCTTTTTTTCTCCTACATAATTTACTTTTGTATTATTAATTTGACACTTTTTACAATTAATTTCATATATTCCATTTATTTCATTATCTGAATTTTTTATTATAATCACTAATATACTAATGTTCTAACCTTTATTATATTATTAATTTTTTAAATTAATTTTACATATAACTTTATTTAATTTCTAAATTTTATAATTGTTCCCTGTCTTTGTATCTATATAATTAATTTTATCTATATTATTATTACTACTTTTTTCTGCTTCATTGTTATTTATATAATCCATCTTATTTTTTATTAACCTAATATTATCATATGTAAATTGATATGGATAATCATTATTTATAAATTCTTCTTTTATTAAATGTATTTGTTCAACATAATCTTCTTTGCTTGAACAATAATTTAGTGCTCTATGAATCCTAGAATGTATTGTATTTATTTTATATTTCATACTTGTATTTGAGGGTCAGTTAGTTATATGATTTTCTATATTACTTTTCTTATGACTTAATCAATTTTATATCTAAATATGAAAGTATATTATTTTCTTCTTTTTCTATAATAAATGTAATATTTTATCCATCTTATTAATACCATCTATAAATAAGTCTATCATTCTTTGTGTTTTATTAAGTATTAATAAATAATCATCTACATAACTTTTAATTAAGATTGAAGCATTATTATTCACTAGCATTATCTTCTCCAATACTTCCATATAAATTTAGGACATCACATTGAGTAGTATGACATTTGATTAATAAAATGAACTTCATTTCTAATGAATATGGATTATTCATACTAAATAAAATTATGAATCATTACTATAAACTAAATATTTACTATTATATCCATAAAGACATTTGATTGTGGCAAAAATTATATTTTCTAAATCACTAATCTCACAAATCTAACATATATTTTTGGCTTTACATTGTAATCAAGACAAATTCTTATATCCCCAGTCAATTTATCTACATTTATGACTGCATACTTCATGGTGATTAAACCATTTACATTTCAAAGATTTTACCTGTAATGACCCAATTTTATATCTATAACCACTACTCAAACTTGTGATGCAATATCCTTTGAAAGAAACATGGTCATTTACTTTACTATGTGCCACAAATAATTTAATATCATAATACAAATGATCTCACTCTAATCAAGTTTCCAAATTTTGAATCCCTTATTTTTGTCTATTCTGTACTTTCCCCGATTCTTTATCATTAATTTGCTGATATTTGTTTAACCTAATTTCTAGGAATCTGTCTTTATACTGGCATTACAATCTATACATTTCTGTATTAGTTTCTATCTCTTGAACTCAATTTTGCCCTTTTCTATACTAGCTTCTAAATTGTTGGTCTTTGTTTGCATATGATTTTGAATTGATTCCATTTTAATCGCTAGTTCATTAAATTTAGCTCTCAAATTATTGATTTGTTTTGAGTCAATAAAAATCACTATTTTTATTTCATAAATTATCTCTGTATGCACATGTTCAAGTCTGGCTTCAATCTATTTCTAACTCATATTTACCCTCTTCCATCTTCATGACAAACATGTTTGGGCCTTGTTTCAATTCTTATTTAAAATTTGTTGATTCTTGTCACAATTTTTTTGGTTTTTATCAATATTATCCAGTAGATGCTTTCATAATTTATCCTGAATTCCATTGAGTTTATTTATGAAATCTCTAAACAAATTTTGTTGGCCTTTCACCCTTTTTTTGGTTTTCTATCATTTCTACCATTACACTTTGCAACACTGTCATTGTAATTCATTTTGATCAATTTTTGATGTGACACATATTTTAGTTGTTTCTCTTCCCTGACCTAATATATCTAACTCTTTATCATTTCCCATAATTTATATCAGATTTGTATTTTTGACTTTATTTTAAAAAAGAAATAACATTATTGTTCTTCTCAATTCAATATCTCAAACCAAATGAAATGACCAACTTTCTTTTTCTACTATTATTGATATACTGAACCCTATAAATTCTTATTGACACACATTTCAACTTACATAATATACCCTTTTAATATAAAATACTGCAATATCACCATCTCTCAATAGTTATTGATCTATGGATCCACAGTATTATCATCTCAAACTATGTGTTTAAATTTATTTATTTATTTTAAATTTAACTTATATTGTTTACATCATAGTGTAAATTTCATGACTATGTTCAAAAGACTTTGCATTATGACATTGTTAACAAATTCAAACAATTACAATTATTGTTTTCTATAGATTTTCTAAAATAACAAAGATATACCTTCATTAAATTAAGATAACTTCAAATTACTTTTTATTATTTATTTTAAGTTGTTTTATGAGGAGAATTTTATAATATTATCAGCAATTATTACATATTCCTTTGACATTTTATTAGCATAAAGCACATATTTAGTGCTTTAAAGTCACAAATATAAATTCTAATTTTTATTACTACATGGCAAGTCCATGCATCATCATCTGGTACTTTACCTTTGTGTGCTCATTTTTGTCATATCTATAAAACATTTTATATATAAAACATTTTACAACATCGCTTTTTTTCAACGTGTATATTCTTAAACTTCTATTTTTCAAAAACAAATTCAATAATCTTATCTAAATTCAAATCCTTAACAAAGCACAACTACAAATTTAAAATTTATTACATATTGAGTCAAATATCTATTTAATATAACACTAGTATACATGGAAATATCTGATATCAATTATGATTATTAATCAAATATTTTATTTATATCAACCTATTATTATACAGCTTTAAATCTCTCATGGATCATGGTTAAATACTCAAGCCTTTGTTGGGCAGTCAAAATGTGAAAGAATTTATTTTTAACACCTATTAACAATGCTAAGATAGTAACATTATCTCGTGAATATCATATTTCCTTGCTTGATGAGCCAAATGCAAAAGAAAAACTAATAAAGACTGCTAACATGTAAAACTAAATTAAATGCTGTTCACTGAATAACTTGTATATTGGGGTACTCATTAAAGTAATAGAAAATATTCTAATTGAGTACACTACCTATCCAGAAGGTACTTCATAGATTTGGGATACCACATATAATGAATAATATCATAATCCAAGTGGCTTTCTCCACATATGCATTAACACTTTGTGTATTCTAAAATATATTACATAAATGTTATACTATGCAACTAAAAATATATAACTAAAATAGATAAATAAATATGTTGATTCACAAATAGTTACATGGAAGTTTAAATTTCTATGTACAATAGACTCGTGAATTTTGTAAGGCACCAATGTTCAAAATTATGAGTTTCTTGCCTGACAAAGAAGATATAATTTAATAAATGATGACTTATTTGATGATAAAGTATAGAATGAGATATAACATTGAATTATTTTAATTGTAAAATGCATTAAAATAATTTTATAATGATTGATGCAATAGGCAAATGAAAGGACAGGTTAATAATATGAATGTAAATTTATTGCAATAAGTGTTAAGCCATTAAATTGGATACAATAAAAATTCTTATTCTAATTTACCAAATAAAACCTAGTACTATTATATATTTTATAATTTACCTCCCTTCCTTTTTTATTTTATAATTGCTGATGATAGATGTGATATATATTTTAATTTTAAAGCATACAATTATAAAATGGTTAAATATAAACTTTTTATACACAGAAATAAAAAAATGTTAATATTGCTACTATTTCATATCATTTAAATGATAATGAATGTCAAGTAAGTGATAATAATGAAAATTATTAGTAAAAAAAAACCTTAATAAATGTTTACCATTAAAATTATCATTATAATTTTTTTAACCATTTCTTTTTTTAAAATGATATTTATTTTGTAGGGTTACTTTAACAAGAGTTTTTTTAGCATCTAGTGTTACAGTTTTACATGTATATTACTTCAGCTGATATTCCTTCATTATTTGGTGATGTTATTTTGTAGCCTTTTTTGCAAGCAAAAACACAAAGATAGGGATCCATAAGTAATTTGAATCATTAGATGATATCAAATTATTATGGATTTTGATATTACAATCCAAATTAAATTTACTTATCTTTATGGCAGTGAGCATACCATTTATGATATTCATTTTGTTTTAAAGATAAAGAAATCAAATGAAAAGTGGAAGCTCACGTTCCCTCTAATTATTTTACTCACAGCGCATATTTCCTTATTGTATGTTCAAAATATATTTTTAAAAGTAAGTTAAAAATAAACACAAATTTTTCAGCAAAAGAAAGTAGATGTGTTGTAACTAAAATTGTTTCTGTAGATATGGCAACACAAAAACACAATCCTTTGTCTTTTTTAAATATTGGTTTTTGATCATGTGACTCTTCCTTCTAATTTTAATAAAGTATTGTTATTATTTGCACAATAATAACTTAAACAAAATATTTCATTGTTTAAATTTAATATATAAATAGTTCACTTATTTTATATCCATTCAAAACAATAAATATTTTATTTATTAAATAGGTGACCTTTAATTGTTTTATCTAATTACGTATACATTACAAGGAAACTATGAATGGCAACATGTGTATATCACATTCTATTATAAATTATATTATCAAAATAAAAATAAAAGAAAAGATAAACTGGCTCTCAACTGGTAAAAAATATTTATATAATAGCTGAAGAGATTACACTTGTGTCTGTTGTTATTGATCAGATTCACTTAAATTCAGGGGAATTTATTCATTTATATGAGGAAAGTCTTCCACTACTATGGAAATTGCAATATTTTCTCACATATGTTAATACAATTTGGATCTTTTAAAATTTTTATAGCCTCTTTAAATACTCATTGATGATTATTGTTTTATGCGGATATGTTTTTAATATTTGAGAAATCTACACAGTGGTCAGTTTAAAACCTGGAGAACAAGTTCTGAGGATATTGAGAAGTATTTTAACAACCATCAGGTGTTCATCTTTTCTAGAAACCATAAACTGATTTCTCATTTATATATATATAAATGAGTTATCTATTATTCATTTCAATATATATATATATATATATATATATATATATATATATATATATATATATATATTGAAATGAGTTATCTATTATTCATTTCAATGTTACACATGATTTTCAAAATAAGTGAGAGTTTTTTTTTAAAAATAAAACGATATTTAAAACTTAATTGTCAACAGAATGCAATCAAATAAAAGATTAAAAAAATTTCAAGCAATTAAAGATAAGCAAATTAATCAATTGAGTTCAAAACAAAAAGAAATATATCTTATACAAAATCATTTTTTTCTTATTGCATTTAGATTAAATTTTCACTTTATTCAAATCACATTGATCTTTATTATGCTTATTGAATAAAACAAGAAAAATCATCATCTGCTAATTTAACATAGCCAACTGAGAAATTACTTATGCTATGTTTGAGTAAACCTGGGTGGGTAAAGAAACAATGCTAATTTTAACCTGAAAAAAGAGATTTTTAAAATATATTATGGACACAAATGAACTATTTTTATATTCCATCAGGAAGAAATCAGACAACTGTTATTTTACTTTCTAAGTGTTATATTTAAAATGGAATTATTTAAACATCTTAATGATTTTAGGTTTATATTTGATACTAATATCTTATATTTTATATTATTAATTGTTGAAAACTGGAAACAAAAGTTTATCAAAGAGGAAAAATGAAAGTTAGTTGCATTTTATTGCAGCTGTTAACCACATTAGACATGTTTAATTAACCTAAAACATTAACAATGAGAAATGTGAGCAATTAGATGACTATGCAATAGATTGGAATCCCTTCACAATCAGCTAACAATAATAATATTCTTCATTAGTAGTTTCAAATATGAATTGTTTTAAAATATTTAAGAACAAGCAAGCTATCATATACTAAGTCTGTGCATAAATTAATTTAAATTAAAAGAATAAGATTTAGAAAGTTAAGTTTATCTATGATAAATTAATTTACAAATTAATTAGCTAAAGTGCCACCAGTGTGTGTTATTATGTATATTATGTTTATCTCATTATTTTTGGTAGTTTGTTATCATTATTTGCAATCAATAACTTTAGTAAAATAGTTAAAAGAGTTTATTGTTTCTCCCTGATGTTAGTGGGCTGTAAAAGAAAAAAGTTATTCTTCTGTAAGGTCAGAATGTGGAATGCACGTGTGGACTGCTCTTCAGTCATTTTCATTTGGGATGTGCAATACTGTTAGTTACAGTATATTTTTAATAAATTAAACATGTTTGGATGTGTAGTTTTTTTTTACAATATGCCCATGAAATCCGAAAAAAGAAAGAACCATTTGAAAAAAGACCAATAGATTTACCAATGAAAGGTGTTTCAACAGAATCATCTTCTTATAAAATAGGAGGAGTAGATGGAAATAAACAAATTTATCAAAAACCAGTTTTATTGGAGCAGCAAGATTTTGAAGCATCCATGGCAACAGGTAGTAAGTCTCAAGAAAACAATATGGACATCCCATTTGACTTAAAAATTTTATCACAGAATCCTTACATAAATGCTTTACAAAAAGATGTATCATATGAAGCATCTCTTGAAAAATCAAATGAAACACTATATCCTGTTGACTATGCCAAGTTTTGTTATGTCTTAGCTCACTAGTCCATGGAGTAATAATAACAAATTTAATACAGAATATATATTTCTTGAGAACACAAAAAGAATAGTGACTCAGACTTCAACTTGTACAATTTAATATATGTTAATAAATACAAGAATAATACATAGAGTCTATGTACATGAATCAAAATGCTATTCAAATTCATATAACTTAATCACTCTTAACTAGGACTATAAGTCCTTGCACTTATTAAGTCTATTCACTAATATTAATACTGACAGCAGTATATTTGCCTTTATCATCATCACCAAATCCTATCATCCTTTAAGGCATTTAAAATAATAATAAGATAAGGTTGATCTGTTATGACTCTAGTTTATTCCATCAAGTTTGCTATGTAATAGCTCACTAATCTCCAGAGTAAGAATAATGAATTTAGTATAAAATATTATTTTAAGGAGTACAAAACACAGTGAATCAAACTATAATTTATACAATTTAATAGATACAGGTATAATATACATAACCCCATTATCATTAATTAAGAATATAAGCCCTTGCACTTATTAAGTCTATTGTCTAATATTAATAATAAAGACAGTAAATTTACCTTGAACTTCATCACCATCCTTTTAGCCTGACAGCCCTTAAGGCATTTAAAATAAAATAGAGTGAACTGTTGTAAGTTTCATTCACGTATTGGCCTTCAAGAGATGAGATCCATAAAATATAAGATGTCCATCACTGATCTCTTCCACTACTTCACTATGGTGACACAGTTGCCTCAAAAATGACAAAGAGCAAACACATGTTGTTTATTTTTCACAGTTAATATACATTCAGTCATTTTGTTTTCTCAACTATTATCAGTTTAATCTTATCTCTGTAAATTTAATTACGATTTTAACTAGTACTAATTAAATTTCTTCCATTATCTGATTTTTTTATTTTTTATTTTGGATAATAACAACTATACACAATAGGTTTTAATTAAAAAAATTATTTTACAGCCATTCAATTAATCTCATTCCAGCTATGTATTATTTATCTATTTGTTTATTTTATCTCTGTAAATTAATTTCATAATTTATTAAAATATGTATATTTCAGTAAATATTAATAATGTTAGATGAATCTGTAGGATTTTGTGATTATATATCATCACTATTAAACTTAAATTTTCTATTAGCCTGATTTTGTTGGGTACTATGTAACACCATTCATCAACATAAATAGAAAATTGATGTGATGTGATGTGATGTATTATGGCTTCTCCTTAAACGAAGTCAAGAATATCTCAGCAATTATGCCCAGATAAACCTGTTAGCCACTTTCTTTTACATTCCCCACTCTAAATTTACCCATAATCTGCTCTATCCCATTTCCACAACATAATTTTTGTCAACTATATAACCTTTATATCTAAATCCCCCTTATCTTTTCCCAAACCCAGCATAAAAACCAATAATTCACTTTCTGTATAATCACTCTTTTCATATTTATTTTCCCACAACTTCATTATATGTACCCTTTCTGTTTTCAAACATTTACATTCAATTAACAAATGCCTAATATTTTCAATTCCTTCCTTACATAATTTACAAAATAAATCACCCATATTTTTCCATTTACATGTATATTCTTTTGTAGCTAAAAATCCCGTTCGAGCCTTAAACAATAAACTACTTTCCTTACTATTATTATATATTAACTCACACCTAATATTCTGTTTATTTCTATATATATATATTTAAACTTTTTTTACTCTCCATACTATTTCTCCATCTCTCTAACTCCCTAGTCTTTATTAATAAATTTATTAATGTGGTTTTAATTTCTCCTTATTTGTAAAAATGAAAATACTTAATTGTAAATTATTAGAGAAAAAATATAGTTAGTAATAAATTTGGCTGAACGTTTTCGAGGAACCGTGCCTCATACTCATAGCCTTCGTGAAAATGTACTTGATATATGTAAATGAGAATATTCAAATGAGTTACTGTTAAGTAGCCCATTTTTTCGAAATGTCAAAGCACGTGTCTCTTCTGTTGATTGCATGGATGTCTCTGTTAATGTAGAATGCCTCTTTTATCTTTCTCCTGTAGTCGTTTGGTTCTGAGCATAAAATAACGGGGTTAGCGGGTATGAAATTGTGCCCTGATTGTTTAGTATGTTCAAAATAGGTTGATCAATAACTCCAAAGATTACATTGATCCAGCGCTCACCCCACATGTGGTGTACTCCATTTCCTGCCCCCAGGCCAGATGCCACGCCACATATTATGGGGAAACGAAAGCCACAATTAACACCAGGTTGGCTCAACATCGGTACACCTTCAATAGAGCCCAAACGAACAGCATTACATCTTCTGCATTTTTTGAACATACTAAACAATCAGGGCACAATTTCATACCCGCTAACCTCGTTATTTTATGCTCAGAACCAAACGACTACAGGAGAAAGATAAAAGAGGCATTCTACATTAACAGAGACATCCATGCAATCAACAGAAGAGACACGTGCTTCGACATTCAAAAATGGGCTACTTAACAGTAACTCATTTGAATATTCTCATTTACATATATCAAGTACATTTTCACGAAGGCTATAGAGTATGAGGCACGGTTCTCAAAACGTTCAGCCAAATTTATTACTAACTATATTTTTTCTCTAATAATTTACAATTAATAAATTTATTCTTTTATCCCATTCCTTACTACTATAACACTCAATAATCCTCTTACCACAATCGTCCCATCTTTTGTACAAATATACTGATATAAATTCTTTATCCAAATCTTTTGCATACCGCATTACCTTTCTCACCCATCTTGTTACCTGCCCTTTACTCATAACCCAATTAAATACTATTTTAGCTATTCTTTTATTATCCATAAACTGCAATCTACCAAACATTTTCATTTTACTTCTTGCATCTCTCATATGAAAACTTGACCATCCCATTTCTCCTTGAATTGCCTCCCTTGCTGTCCATACTTCTGCATCCAATGATATTTTTTAAAAAAATATTCATTAAATTGACATTTCATTCCTGCATGCATCACCATTATTAGTAACTTTCAAAGGTACCCAGCCTCACTGCTTTTTGTAAAATGCTAAAACAAACTTAATTTAAAATTATCAGTCCACAAGTTTTATAATATTAAAAACTCACAAACCACATTACCACATGAGTCTTTGGAAATTGTCAAACATAAAAGCATGGTAACACTTTTTATTCCTCATCAATTCAGAGGTGACATTGAAAAAATATGGAAAAATGTTTAGCAATAGATACATCTTGGAAAACAATATCCATAAATATTTATACTATCACTAGTATTTCTGACATAGATATCTCTGAAACAGTTCTAAATGCATGAATCCAATATCAAAGCACAATAAAATATCATTAATGATTCACAGAATAACTTATTAAAGTAAAATTGTAAACAAAAATTTTTAAATAGAAAATCTTCAATAGTCCAAAGTTTGAAGAAAGTAATCTGCATATTAATTTTAATAAATCAAATATGAGCTCCTACAATATAGTTTAATATTCATATAAAAATTCATTTTTGTCTTGCATTGGGGATCGAGAGGTCAGCACGACTGCCTTGTAAAGAGGCAGTTGCCCGGGTTGCAGGTTCATGCCCCGCCAATGCCATGACACTTAAAAAAATCCATTTATCTAATAAAATGAAAAAAAAAATACTGAGCAAAAATTAGTTATATGAAAATAAATAAATATAGAAAATAAAGTTCTTACTTATGAAGCAAACAATTTAAAATAACAACTCTCAATTTTATAAATAGGAAAAGATGTTTTTTTTTTCCTTTCTAGAAAATTCAAATTATATTTATGTGGAAATCTTAAATGTGTGTAGTAATCCAATTAAATCATCTTAATTAAAAAGCACTTAACGTAGAATAAATATCCCAGGCCAAGACTCAAAGTAAGCTGACAGACTGATGCATCCAAAAAAAGGAACCATCAGTGTGTAACTTTATTTGACCTGGGATTTGGGCAATTGTTCTGTATTAAGTGCATTGTAATTAAGTTGATTTAAATGTATTACTACACCCATTCAATTTTTATCTAAACCTTCATTACACATATTGTATTACAATATATATAAAACAGCTATAAGATTTACACTTTATATTATATATATATATATATATATATATATATATATATATATATATATATATATATATATATATATATATATAAATAAGTCATTTAGATTTCACAGATGATGTAGTTGTTTTTGCAAATAATGCTTCAGAGCTGCAGGAAATGTTGCAGGAGTTATCAGATGAAAGTAGGAAAGTAGGACTAAAGATAAATGTTAAAAAGACTAAAGTAATGTTTAATCGATTTGTTCAAAATATGAAAATAAAGATTGATTATGATGAATTAAAAGAAATTAACAGTTACAAATACCTTGGTCAGATTATTAATACAGATGAAAACATAATGGAGAAAATTAATCATAGAATTAAACTTGGTTGGAGTGCTTTTGGTAGAAATAACTTGATACTAAAAGGAAATATGCCTATGTGTTTGAAAAGGAAGGTTTTTAACAAATGTGTTTTACCAGTTCTTACTTATGGATCTGAGACTTGGACACTCAATAGAAGAGCAATACAGAGACTTCAGACCACTCAAAGAAGTATGGAGAGATGTATGTTGGGAGTAACAAGAAGAGATCGAAAACGCAATGTATGGGTAAGAGAACAAACAGGTGTTGCTGACCTCATTGAAAAAATTAAAAGATTGAAGTGGAGTTGGGCTGGACATATTGCTAGAAGAGATGATAATAGATGGACAATTGAAATTTTAAACTGGATTCCAAGAAATTGTAAAAGACCCAGAAAGAGACCACATGTGAGATGGATGGATGAAATAAGAAAGTGTGCAGGGGTGATGTGGAGAAGAGAAGCTAAAGATCGAAGAAGATGGATTAAACTTGGAGAGACCTTCATCCTGCAGTGGATTGATAATGGTTGATAATGATATATATATATATATATATATATATATATATATTCTAAACATGTTTTCCTTTTTTATTACAGGAGAAATTTTATATCTACATAGAGGATAAACTGTACATACAATAGCACCATTCATTGCAAGCCAGAGTAATCAATGGATGTGAGAGAGTTAGCACATATAAATCCACATCTAGTACTTACTCATCCAATATTCCCAGACTAGTTTTGAACTTGTGAATTTCATCAGTGAGAAGTCTTAGATCTGAGGGCATTGCACCTAGATCTTAGGATATAATGCAACCCTCCAAAAGCCATTAATAGGCTTTTTGTACATAAACTTTCTTGCATCCATTGATCAATTGGCTAGCACTGAGTGGCGCTATTGTATTGAGAGTTTAGCCTTTGAGTAACCAGCTTTCATAAATATAGAGAATGGTGATCATGTGATCTTTAGAGTTTAAATTTTATATCTACACGAATTTTATAAATAGCTTTCATATTTAAATCATCTAATATCAAAATGTAGTCAAATTTTGGAACTCATATGTATCTTCCATTATTTATTTATACATGTTATTATTATTTATTAATTTCTATTTCCAATTATTTATTTATATTTGTGCATTATTATTTATTAATTTTATCCACAACGAAACTTACTTTAAAACTATAAAGGATAATGTTTACATTTTGTATCCTTATTAATATTTTTGCCCCTAAGAATTTGGGCAATTAACGTTATGAATAAAATATAAAGTGTTTTGGAGTAGCACTATATGTTGATCATATTTTTGTTAAATATGATTATTTACTTTATTATTGACATTTGTTTCATCGAAACAAATAGTATTTATTGCTAATTAATGAAAGTGGATATAAAATTAAATATAATCTCTACTGTATGAATTATATTGTATTTTTTGTCATGTTACAATATCTTTGTTTTAATTATTTTTTTTTAAAAAAAGTAAAATCCATAATTTAATGCAAATATTACTTATTAGATGTTTCCGAATTTGAGAAACACTTGCCTTAAAATAAAAAAGGGTCTCTCCTATTAAACAAAAATGAATAGGAAATTTTAGGGTGGCTAACGCATATAGCCCCTAAAATTTAGTAATTACGAATATTTAAAATGTCCTTTACTTACGAGTCTCTAAACTTAGAGATCAAACACACATATAATCAAGTATCTTTGTATTTCTTTTTTCTTTATATATATATATATAATAGAAAGTAAAAGTTCTGATTATTACACAGATGCTAAATTCCTTTGTTATTTATATATTTATCATGCAATTTTATGAATGTTGGCCGTTTTCCATTGTTTATATAGATTTATATACTTTTATAATCTATTTATAATTTTATGCGTGAACAATAATTTTTCAATAGATAATCTTTCCAGACCAATGATTATTTACAATATTTTAAGAACGTTTTAAAAATGTACAAATTTGACGATTTTATATATATATATATAAATGTTTTTTTAAAAAGAAATATATATATAAGACGTATATTTCTAAATAAAGATTTTGATTATTAATATACATTTGTCTGTATATTTTTTATTTGTTTAACATCTCATGTAAAAAGTAGCAGATAAATACTATTAACTTAAAATAAATGTCATGTTATGACAGCTGAGAATGTTGTATGATAACTAAACCTAAACCCTAGATTGTTAATGGTATTTTAATTATGCCCTTTATAAAACATCTATGAAACTTTCGATCTTATATTCATCAGTGTTTGATGAAAAAAAAAAATAAACTCCTACTTTTAAGAGTTGTGAACAATTGGGTACTTAACATAGGAGTGTTGAGATATAAAATGCGTAGAAACGGTTTAGAGTAATTTATAAATTTCTTATTTAAAAATATGTTTATATTTACACATAGGGGAGAGGGCAATTAGAAATGAATGTGATTGCTGAAATGAGATGCTTCCAGTATCCATTGTCTGAGGGGGGTTTATCTGTTGGTGTAACCTTTATTACTATTTTAAGTTGTAGAAATATTTCTGAGCAAGAGGACATTACGTTCTTTGTATTATGAATATATTAACATTGTGAAAACCCAGACCATTTGCTGATAGTGTACATTGAAGGCATTTCAGTAATATGATTTCTATCCTTCTACACCAGTTGTGCTTTCTACAATGCAAATACACAAATGTTGTGAATGCTTTATGTTAATGTTGTAATAGGTGAATAATATGTAATCCTAATTGTTGTTGTTGTTGTTGTTGTTGTTATTATTATTATTATTATTATTATTATTATTATTATTATTATTATTATTATTATTATTATTATTATTATTATTATTATTATTATTATTATTATTATTATTATTATTATTATTATTATTATTATTATTATATTGTTTTAAAGTTCCACTAATAACTCATAATATTTTTAAGTATGTATATTAATATTATCTACTAGATAACATCAAAATAAATAAATAACAAAGTAAAAATTATGACCAAGTTAAAATATCACATGATACTTTATCATTTACTGCTACCATTAACATATTTTAAACTATTATTAAGATTTAATGCTGCATAAAACGTTCAAAAATCATAAATTTGGTTTATTGTATGGGATAGTAATTATTCAGAATGAACCACATTCAATTTGTTTTTAAGAGTGTTCATTAGTATGATGGATTGCTTCCATATCATTGTTTATCATCCTTTTCTTTTTGTCTCAAAATACTAATTACAGGTAATAATATTTATTAAGCATGTCTATGAATATTATCTACTGGATAACATCCAAATAAATAACGAAAAAATGAAAACTATGACCAAGTTAGCACATTTTATATAATGTTGTACTTCATCATTTATTGCTATCATTTAACTTACTTTAAAACTACTTTGTGTATATCGGCCTATCAAACTATAAGTAGAACCTAGCAAATATTCCTTTAAACTGTACACCATATTGTATACTTTTATTTTCATAAATACACCATTTTTATATATATATTGTGTTGGAAATGAAAGTATTCATTTATTATTAACATTCATAAAGTATGTGTACATTAGCTTGAAATGCTGATCTTTAGTTTATTACAATTTATATACATCATGCTATATAAATAAATATCTCATTTACATATATTTAGTTACATTTAAGAATGACGTGTCATAAAATCTAGAAAATCTCGTAGGTGTCATTCATTCATACATGATAAACAGTAATTTAAAGTGATTGGTTTATCTTCATGCTTTCATTTCAGTGCTTAAAATTTGCCCAAACTTAAGTATTTTGGAGTTGCAAGAATAGGTGGATTCTTTCTATTCTTTGGCAAAGACTTTATCTTGTGTTGGAAATGAAAGCATGAAGATAAACCAATCACTTTAAATTACTGTTTACCATGTCTGAATGGGTGACATTCACGAGATTTCCTAGATTTTATGACACGCCATTCTTAATGTAACCTAAATATATGTAAATGAGATATTTATTTATAAGCACTGATGCTATATAAATTGTAAATAAATAAAGATCACGGCATTTCAAGCTAATGTTACACATACTTTATGAATGTTAATAATAAATGAATACTTTCATTTCCAACACAATATATATAAAAAAAGGTGTACTTATGAAAATAAAAGTATACAATATGGTGTACAGTTTAAAGGAATATTTGCAGGTTCTACTTATAGTTTGATAGGCCGATATACACAAAGTAGTTTTAAAGTAAGTTAAATGATAGCAATAAATGATGAAGTACAACATTATATAAATGTGCTAACATTGGTCATAGTTTTCATTTTTTCGTTATTTATTTGGATGTTATCCAGTAGATAATATTCATAGACATGCTTAATAAATATTATTACCTGTAATTAGTATTTTGAGACAAAGAGAAAAGGATGATAAAACAATGATATGGAAGCAATCCATCATACCAATGAACACTCTTAAAAACAAATTGAATGTGGTTCATTCTGAATAATTACTATCCATACAATAAACCAAATTTATGATTTTGAACGTTTTATGCAGCATTAAATCTTAATAATAGTTTAAAATATGTTAATGGTAGCAGTAAATGATAAAGTATCATGTGATATTTTAACTTGGTCATAATTTTTACTTTGTTATTTATTTATTTTGATGTTATCTAGTAGATAATATTAATATACATACTTAAAAATATTATGAGTTATTAGTGGAACTTTTAAAACAATATAATAATAATAATAATAATAATAATAATAATAATAATAATAATAATAATAATAATAATAATAATAATAATAATAATAATAATAATAATAATAATAATAATAATAATAATAATAATAATAATAATAATAACAACAACAACAACAACAACAACAATTAGGATTACATATTATTCACCCTATTACAACATTAACATAAGCATTCACAACATTTGTGTATTTGCATTGTAGAAAGCACAACTGGTGTAGAAGGATAGAAATCATATTACTGAAATGCCTTCAATGTACACTATCAGCAAATGGTCTGGGATTTTCACAATGTTAATATATTCATAATACAAAGAACGTAATATCCTCTTTGCTCAGAAATATTTCTACAACTTAAAATAGTAATAAAGGTTACACCAACTAGATAAACCCCCTCAGACAATGGATACTGGAAACATCTCATTTCAGCAATCACATTCATTTCTAATTGCCCCTCCCCCTATGTGTAAATATAAACATATTTTTAAATAAGAAATTTATAAATTACTCTAAACCGTTTCTACGCATTTTATATCTCAACACTCCTAGTTAAGTACCCAATTGTTCACAACCTTAAAAAGTAGGAGTTTATTTTTTTTTTCTATCAAACACTGATGAATATAAGATCGAAAGTTTCCATAGATGTTTTATAAAGGTCATAATTAAAATACCATTAACAATCTAGGGTTAAGGTTTAGTTATCATACAACATTCTCAGCTGTCATAACATGACATTTATTTTAAGTTAATTATTTATCTGCTACTTTTACATGAGATGTTAAACAAATAAAAATATACAGACAAATGTATATTAATAATCAAAATCTTTATTTAGAAATATACGTCTTATATATATATTTCTTTTTAAAAAAACATTTATATATATATATATAAAAATCGTCAAATTTGTACATTTTTAAAACGTTCTTAAAATATTGTAAATAATCATTGGTCTGGAAAGATTATCTATTGAAAAATTATTGTTCACGCATAAAATTATAAATAGATTATAAAAAGTATATAAATCTATATAAACAATGGAAAACGGCCAACATTCATAAAAATGCATGATAAATATATAAATAACAAAGGATTTAGCATCTGTGTAATAATCAGAACTTTTACTTTCTATTATATATATATATATAAAGAAAAAAGAAATACAAAGATACTTGATTATACGTGTTTGATCTCTAAGTTTAGAGACTCGTAAGTAAAGGACATTTTAAATATTCGTAATTACTAAATTTTAGGGGCTATATGCGTTAGCCACCCTAAAATTTCCTATTCATTTTTGTTTAATAGGAGAGACCTTTTTATTTTAAAGGCAAGTAGTTGCTCAGAATTCGAAAACATCTAATAAGTAATATTTGCATTAAATTATGGATTTTACTTTTTTAAAAAAAATAATTAAAACAAAGATATTGTAACATGACAAAAAATACAATATAATTCATACAGTAGAGATTATATTTAATTTTATATCCACTTTCATTAATTAGCAATAAATACTATTTGTTTCGATGAAACAAATGTCAATAATAAAGTAAATAATCATATTTAACAAAAATATGATCAACATATAGTGCTACTCCAAAACACTTCATATTTTATTCATAACGTTAATTGCCTAAATTCTTAGGGGCAAAAAAATATTAATAAGGATACAAAATGTAAAAACATTATCCTTTATAGTCCTAAAGTAAGTTTCGTTGTGGATAAAATTAATAAATAATAATGCACAAATATAAATAAATAATTGGAAATAGAAATTAATAAATAATAATAACATGTATAAATAAATAATGGAAGATACATATGAGTTCCAAAATTTGACTACATTTTGATATTAGATGATTTAAATATGAAAGCTATTTACCAAAATTCGTGTAGAGATAAAATTTAAACACTAAAGATCACATGATCACCATTCTCTATATTTATGAAAGCTGGTTACTCAAAGGCTAAACTCTCAATACAATAGCGCCACTCATGCTAGCCAATTGATCAATGGATGCAAGAAAGTTTATGTACAAAAAGCCTATTAATGGCTTTTGGAGGGTTGCATTATATCCTAAGATCTAGGTGCAATGCCCTCAGATCTAAGACTTCTCACTGATGAAATTCACAAGTTCAAAACTAGTCTGGGAATATTGGATGAGTAAGTACTAGATGTGGATTTATATGTGCTAACTCTCTCACATCCATTGGATTACTCTGGCTTGCAATGAATGGTGCTATTGTATGTACAGTTTATCCTCTATGTAGATATAAAATTTCTCCTGTAATAAAAAAAGGAAAACACGTAGAATATATATATATATATATATATATATATATATGATCATTATCAACCATTATCAATCCACTGCAGGATGAAGGTCTCTCCAAGTTTAATCCATCTTCTTCGATCTTTAGCTTCTCTTCTCCACATCACCCCTGCACATTTTCTTATTTCATCCATCCATCTCACATGTGGTCTCTTTCTGGGTCTTTTACAATCTCTTGGAATCCAGTTTAAAATTTCAATTGTCCATCTATTATCATCTCTTCTAGCAATATGTCCAGCCCAACTCCACTTCAATCTTTTAATTTTTTCAATGAGGTCAGCAACACCTGTTTGTTCTCTTACCCATACATTGCGTTTTCAATCTCTTCTTGTTACTCCCAACATACATCTCTCCATACTTCTTTGAGTGGTCTAAAGTCTCTGTATTGCTCTTCTATTGAGTGTCCAAGTCTCAGATCCATAAGTAAGAACTGGTAAAACACATTTGTTAAAAACCTTCCTTTTCAAACACATAGGCATATTTCCTTTTAGTATCAAGTTATTTCTACCAAAAGCACTCCAACCAAGTTTAATTCTATGATTAATTTTCTCCATTATGTTTTCATCTGTATTAATAATCTGACCAAGGTATTTGTAACTGTTAATTTCTTTTAATTCATCATAATCAATCTTTATTTTCATATTTTGAACAAATCGATTAAACATTACTTTAGTCTTTTTAACATTTATCTTTAGTCCTACTTTCCTACTTTCATCTGATAACTCCTGCAACATTTCCTGCAGCTCTGAAGCATTATTTGCAAAAACAACTACATCATCTGTGCAATCTAAATGACTTATATATATATATATATATATATATATATATATATATATATATATATATATATATATATATATATATATATATATATATATAAGTGTAAATCTTATAGCTGTTTTATATATATTGTAATACAATATGTGTAATGAAGGTTTAGATAAAAATTGAATGGGTGTAGTAATACATTTAAATCAACTTAATTACAATGCACTTAATACAGAACAATTGCCCAAATCCCAGGTCAAATAAAGTTACACACTGATGGTTCCTTTTTTGGATGCATCAGTCTGTCAGCTTACTTTGAGTCTTGGCCTGGGATATTTATTCTACGTTAAGTGCTTTCTAATTAAGATGATTTAATTGGATTACTACACACATTTAAGATTTCCACATAAATATAATTTGAATTTTCTAGAAAGGAAAAAAAAACATCTTTTCCTATTTATAAAATTGAGAGTTGTTATTTTAAATTGTTTGCTTCATAAGTAAGAACTTTATTTTCTATATTTATTTATTTTCATATAACTAATTTTTGCTCAGTATTTTTTTTTTTTCATTTTATTAGATAAATGGATTTTTTTAAGTGTCATGGCATTGGCGGGGCATGAACCTGCAACCCGGGCAACTGCCTCTTTACAAGGCAGTCGTGCTGACCTCTCGATCCCCAATGCAAGACAAAAATGAATTTTTATATGAATATTAAACTATATTGTAGGAGCTCATATTTGATTTATTAAAATTAATATGCAGATTACTTTCTTCAAACTTTGGACTATTGAAGATTTTCTATTTAAAAATTTTTGTTTACAATTTTACTTTAATAAGTTATTCTGTGAATCATTAATGATATTTTATTGTGCTTTGATATTGGATTCATGCATTTAGAACTGTTTCAGAGATATCTATGTCAGAAATACTAGTGATAGTATAAATATTTATGGATATTGTTTTCCAAGATGTATCTATTGCTAAACATTTTTCCATATTTTTTCAATGTCACCTCTGAATTGATGAGGAATAAAAAGTGTTACCATGCTTTTATGTTTGACAATTTCCAAAGACTCATGTGGTAATGTGGTTTGTGAGTTTTTAATATTATAAAACTTGTGGACTGATAATTTTAAATTAAGATTGTTTTAGCATTTTACAAAAAGCAGTGAGGCTGGGTACCTTTGAAAGTTACTAATAATGGTGATGCATGCAGGAATGAAATGTCAATTTAATGAATATTTTTTTAAAAAATATCATTGGATGCAGAAGTATGGACAGCAAGGGAGGCAATTCAAGGAGAAATGGGATGGTCAAGTTTTCATATGAGAGATGCAAGAAGTAAAATGAAAATGTTTGGTAGATTGCAGTTTATGGATAATAAAAGAATAGCTAAAATAGTATTTAATTGGGTTATGAGTAAAGGGCAGGTAACAAGATGGGTGAGAAAGGTAATGCGGTATGCAAAAGATTTGGATAAAGAATTTATATCAGTATATTTGTACAAAAGATGGGACGATTGTGGTAAGAGGATTATTGAGTGTTATAGTAGTAAGGAATGGGATAAAAGAATAAATTTATTAATTGTAAATTATTAGAGAAAAAATATAGTTAGTAATAAATTTGGCTGAACGTTTTCGAGGAACCGTGCCTCATACTCATAGCCTTCGTGAAAATGTACTTGATATATGTAAATGAGAATATTCAAATGAGTTACTGTTAAGTAGCCCATTTTTTCGAAATGTCGAAGCACGTGTCTCTTCTGTTGATTGCATGGATGTCTCTGTTAATGTAGAATGCCTCTTTTATCTTTCTCCTGTAGTCGTTTGGTTCTGAGCATAAAATAACGGGGTTAGCGGGTATGAAATTGTGCCCTGATTGTTTAGTATGTTCAAAAAATGCAGAAGATGTACTGCTGTTCGTTTGGGCTCTATTGAAGGTGTACCGATGTTGAGCCAACCTGAGTGTTAATTGTGGCTTTCGTTTCCCCATAATATGTGGCGTGGCATCTGGCCTGGGGGCAGGAAATGGAGTACACCACATGTGGGGTGACGCTGATCAATGTACATCTTTGAGTTTTGATCAACCTTTTTGAACATACTAAACAATCAGGGCACAATTTCATACCCGCTAACCCCCGTTATTTTATGCTCAGAACCAAACGACTACAGGAGAAAGATAAAAGGAGGCATTCTACATTAACCAGAGACATCCATGCAATCAACAGAAGAGACACGTGCTTTGACATTTCGAAAAATGGGCTACTTAACAGTAACTATTTGAATATTCTCATTTACATATATCAAGTACATTTTCACGAAGGCTATGAGTAGAGGACGGTTCCTCGAAACGTTCAGCCAAATTTATTACTAACTATATTTTTCTCTAATAATTTACAATTAAGTATTTTCATTTTTACAAATAAGGAGAAATTAAAACCACATTAATATATATATTATATATATAGGGGTATATATATGGAGATATATATGGATAGTATAAAGTATATATATATATATATAGAAATAAACAGAATATTAGGTGTGAGTTAATATATAATAATAGTAAGGAAAGTAGTTTATTGTTTAAGGCTCGAACGGGATCTTAGTACATGTAAATGGAAAAATATGGGTGATTTATTTTGTAAATTATGTAAGGAAGGAATTGAAAATATTAGGCATTTGTTAATTGAATGTAAATGTTTGAAAACAGAAAGGGTACATATAATGAAGTTGTGGGAAAATAAATATGAAAAGAGTGATTATACAGAAAGTGAATTATTGGTTTTTATGCTGGGTTTGGGAAAAGATAAGGGGGATTTAGATATAAAGGTTATAGAGTTGACAAAAATTATGTTATGGAAATGGGATAGAGCAGATTATGGGTAAATTTAGAGTGGGGAATGTAAAAGAAAGTGGCTAACAGGTTTATCTGGGCATAATTGCTGAGATATTCTTGACTTCGTTTAAGGAGAAGCCATAATACATCACATCACATCACATCAAAATTTTCTATTTATGTTGATGAATGGTGTTACATAGTACCCAACAAAATCAGGCTAATAGAAAATTTAAGTTTAATAGTGATGATATATAATCACAAAATCCTCACAGATTCATCTAACATTATTAATATTTACTGAAATATACATATTTTAATAAATTATGAAATTAATTTACAGAGATAAAATAAACAAATAGATAAATAATACATAGCTGGAATGAGATTAATTGAATGGCTGTAAAATATTTTTTTTAATTAAAACCTATTGTGTATAGTTGTTATTATCCAAAATAAAAAATAAAATAATCAGATAATGGAAGAAATTTAATTAGTACTAGTTAAAATCGTAATTAAATTTACAAAGATAAGATTAAACTGATAATAGTTGAGAAAACAAAATGACTGAATGTATATTAACTGTGAAAAATAAACAACATGTGTTTGCTCTTTGTCATTTTTGAGGCAACTGTGTCACCATAGTGAAGTAGTGGAAGAGATCAGTGGTGGACATCTTATATTTTATGGATCTCATCTCTTGAAGGCCAATAAGTGAATGAAACTTACAACAGTTCACTCTATTTTATTTTAAATGCCTTAAGGGCTGTCAGGCTAAAAGGATGGTGATGAAGTTCGAGGTAAATTTACTGTCTTTATTATTAATATTAGACAATAGACTTAATAAGTGCAAGGGCTTATATTCTTAATTAATGATAATGGGGTTATGTATATTATACCTGTATCTATTAAATTGTATAAATTATAGTTTGATTCACTATGTTTTGTACTCCTTAAAATAATATTTTATACTAAATTCATTATTCTTACTCCGGAGATTAGTGAGCTATTACATAGCAAACTTTATGGAATAAACTAGAGTCATAACAGATCAACCTTATCTTATTATTATTTTAAATGCCTTAAAGGATGATAGGATTTGGTGATGATGATAAAGGCAAATATACTGCTGTCAGTATTAATATTAGTGAATAGACTTAATAAGTGCAAGGACTTATAGTCCTAGTTAAGAGTGATTAAGTTATATGAATTTGAATAGCATTTTGATTCATGTACATAGACTCTATGTATTATTCTTGTATTTATTAACATATATTAAATTGTACAAGTTGAAGTCTGAGTCACTATTCTTTTTGTGTTCTCAAGAAATATATATTCTGTATTAAATTTGTTATTATTACTCCATGGACTAGTGAGCTAAGACATAACAAAACTTGGCATAGTCAACAGGATATAGTGTTTCATTTGATTTTTCAAGAGATGCTTCATATGATACATCTTTTTGTAAAGCATTTATGTAAGGATTCTGTGATAAAATTTTTAAGTCAAATGGGATGTCCATATTGTTTTCTTGAGACTTACTACCTGTTGCCATGGATGCTTCAAAATCTTGCTGCTCCAATAAAACTGGTTTTTGATAAATTTGTTTATTTCCATCTACTCCTCCTATTTTATAAGAAGATGATTCTGTTGAAACACCTTTCATTGGTAAACCTATTGGTCTTTTTTCAAATGGTTCTTTCTTTTTTCGGATTTCATGGACATATTGTAAAAAAAAACTACACATCCAAACATGTTTAATTTATTAAAAATATACTGTAACTAACAGTATTGCACATCCCAAATGAAAATGACTGAAGAGCAGTCCACACGTGCATTTCACATTCTGACCTTACAGAAGAATAACTTTTTCTTTTACAGCCCACTAACATCAGGGAGAAACAATAAACTCTTTTAACTATTTTACTAAAGTTATTGATTGCAAATAATGATAACAAACTACCAAAAATAATGAGATAAACATAATATACATAATAACACACACTGGTGGCACTTTAGCTAATTAATTTGTAAATTAATTTATCATAGATAAACTTAACTTTCTAAATCTTATTCTTTTAATTTAAATTAATTTATGCACAGACGTAGTATATGATAGCTTGCTTGTTCTTAAATATTTTAAAACAATTCATATTTGAAACTACTAATGAAGAATATTATTATTGTTAGCTGATTGTGAAGGGATTCCAATCTATTGCATAGTCATCTAATTGCTCACATTTCTCATTGTTAATGTTTTAGGTTAATTAAACATGTCTAATGTGGTTAACAGCTGCAATAAAATGCAACTAACTTTCATTTTTCCTCTTTGATAAACTTTTGTTTCCAGTTTTCAACAATTAATAATATAAAATATAAGATATTAGTATCAAATATAAACCTAAAATCATTAAGATGTTTAAATGATTCCATTTTAAATATAACACTTAGAAAGTAAAGTAACAGTTGTCTGATTTCTTCCTGATGGAATATAAAAATAGTTCATTTGTGTCCATAATATATTTTAAAAATCTCTTTTTTCAGGTTAAAATTAGCATTGTTTCTTTACCCACCCAGGTTTACTCAAACATAGCATAAGTAATTTCTCAGTTGGCCATGTTAAATTAGCAGATGATGATTTTTCTTGTTTTATTCAATAAGCATAATAAAGATCAATGTGATTTGAATAAAGTGAAAATTTAATCTAAATGCAATAAGAAAAAAATGATTTTGTATAAGATATATTTCTTTTTGTTTTGAACTCAATTGATTGATTTGCTTATCTTTAATTGCTTGAAATTTTTTTAATCTTTTATTTAATTGCATTCTTTGACAATTAAGTTTTAAATATCGTTTTATTTTAAAAAAAAAAAAACTCTCACTTATTTTGAAAACCATGTGTAACATTGAAATGAATAATAGATAACTCATTTCAATATATATATATATATATATATATATATATATATATATATATATATATATATATATATATATGATATATATATATATATATATATATATATATATATATAAATGAGAAATCAGTTTATGGTTTCTAGAAAAGATGAACACCTGATGGTTGTTAAAATACTTCTCAATATCCTCAGAACTTGTTCTCCAGGTTTTAAACTGACCACTGTGTAGATTTCTCAAATATTAAAAATATATCCACATAAAACAATAATCATCAATGAGTATTTAAAGAGGCTATAAAAATTTTAAAAAATCCAGATTGTATTAACATATGTGAGAAAATATTGCAATTTCCATAGTAGTGGAAGTCTTTCCTCATATAAATGAATAAATTCCCCTGAATTTAAGTGAATCTGATCAATAACAACAGACACAAGTGTAATCTCTTCAGCTATTATATAAATATTTTTTACCAGTTGAGAGCCAGTTTATCTTTTCTTTTATTTTTATTTTGATAATATAATTTATAATAGAATGTGATATACACATGTTGCCATTCATAGTTTCCTTGTAATGTATACGTAATTAGATAAAACAATTAAAGGTCACCTATTTAATAAATAAACTATTTATTGTTTTGAATGGATATAAAATAAGTGAACTATTTATATATTAAATTTAAACAATGAAATATTTTGTTTAAGTTATTATTGTGCAAATAATAACAATACTTTATTAAAATTAGAAGGAAGAGTCACATGATCAAAAACCAATATTTAAAAAAGACAAAGGATTGTGTTTTTGTGTTGCCATATCTACAGAAACAATTTTAGTTACAAGACATCTACTTTCTTTTGCTGAAAAATTTGTGTTTATTTTTAACTTACTTTTAAAAATATATTTTGAACATACAATAAGGAAATATGCGCTGTGAGTAAAATAATTAGAGGGAACGTGAGCTTCCACTTTTCATTTGATTTCTTTATCTTTAAAACAAAATGAATATCATAAATGGTATGCTCACTGCCATAAAGATAAGATAAGTAAATTTAATTTGGATTGTAATATCAAAATCCATAATAATTTGATATCATCTAATGATTCAAATTACTTATGGATCCCTATCTTTGTGTTTTTGCTTGCAAAAAATGCTACAAAATAACATCATCAAATAATGAAGGAATATCAGCTGAAGTAATATACATGTAAAACTGTAACACTAGATGCTAAAAAAAACTCTTGTTAAAGTAACCCTACAAGATAAATATCATTTTAAAAAAAGAAATGGTTAAAAAAATTATAATGATAATTTTAATGGTAAACATTTATTAAGGTTTTTTTTTTACTAATAATTTTCATTATTATCACTTACTTGACATTCATTATCATTTAAATGATATGAAATAGTAGCAATATTAACATTTTTTATTTCTGTGTATAAAGAGTTTATATTTAACCATTTTATAATTGTATGCTTTAAAATTAAAATATATATCACATCTATCATCAGCAATTATAAAATAAAAAAGGAAGGGAGGTAAATTATAAAATATATAATAGTATACTAGGTTTTATTTGGTAAATTAGAATAAGAATTTTTATTGTATCCAATTTAATGGCTTAACACTTATTGCAATAAATTTACATTCATATTATTAACCTGTCCTTTCATTTGCCTATTGCATCAATCATTATAAAATTATTTTAATGCATTTTACAATTAAGATAATTCAATGTTATATCTCATTCTATACTTTATCATCAAATAAGTCATCATTTATTAAATTATATCTTCTTTGTCAGGCAAGAAACTCATAATTTTGAACATTGGTGCCTTACAAAATTCACGAGTCTATTGTACATAGAAATTTAAACTTCCATGTAACTATTTGTGAATCAACATATTTATTTATCTATTTTAGTTATATATTTTTAGTTGCATAGTATAACATTTATGTAATATATTTTAGAATACACAAAGTGTTAATGCATATGTGGAGAAAGCCACTTGGATTATGATATTATTCATTATATGTGGCATCCCAAATCTATGAAGTACCTTCTGGATAGGTAGTGTACTCAATTAGAATATTTTCTATTACTTTAATGAGTACCCCAATATACAAGTTATTCAGTGAACAGCATTTAATTTAGTTTTACATGTTAGCAGTCTTTATTAGTTTTTCTTTTGCATTTGGCTCATCAAGCAAGGAAATATGATATTCACGAGATAATGTTACTATCTTAGCATTGTTAATAGGTGTTAAAAATAAATTCTTTCACATTTTGACTGCCCAACAAAGGCTTGAGTATTTAACCATGATCCATGAGAGTTTAAAGCTGTATAATAATAGGTTGATATAAATAAAATATTTGATTAATAATCATAATTGATATCAGATATTTCCATGTATACTAGTGTTATATTAAATAGATATTTGACTCAATATGTAATAAATTTTAAATTTGTAGTTGTGCTTTGTTAAGGATTTGAATTTAGATAAGATTATTGAATTTGTTTCTGAAAAATAGAAGTTTAAGAATATACACGTTGAAAAAAAGCGATGTTGTAAAATGTTTTATATATAAAATGTTTTATAGATATGACAAAAATGAGCACACAAAGGTAAAGTACCAGATGATGATGCATGGACTTGCCATGTAGTAATAAAAATTAGAATTTATATTTGTGACTTTAAAGCACTAAATATGTGCTTTATGCTAATAAAATGTCAAAGGAATATGTAATAATTGCTGATAATATTATAAAATTCTCCTCATAAAACAACTTAAAATAAATAATAAAAAGTAATTTGAAGTTATCTTAATTTAATGAAGGTATATCTTTGTTATTTTAGAAAATCTATAGAAAACAATAATTGTAATTGTTTGAATTTGTTAACAATGTCATAATGCAAAGTCTTTTGAGCATAGTCATGAAATTTACACTATGATGTAAACAATATAAGTTAAATTTAAAATAAATAAATAAATTTAAACACATAGTTTGAGATGATAATACTGTGGATCCGTAGATCAATAACTATTGAGAGATGGTGATATTGCAGTATTTTATATTAAAAGGGTATATTATGTAAGTTGAAATGTGTGTCAATAAGAATTTATAGGGTTCAGTATATCAATAATAGTAGAAAAAGAAAGTTGGTCATTTCATTTGGTTTGAGATATTGAATTGAGAAGAACAATAATGTTATTTCTTTTTTAAAATAAAGTCAAAAATACAAATCTGATATAAATTATGGGAAATGATAAAGAGTTAGATATATTAGGTCAGGGAAGAGAAACAACTAAAATATGTGTCACATCAAAAATTGATCAAAATGAATTACAATGACAGTGTTGCAAAGTGTAATGGTAGAAATGATAGAAAACCAAAAAAAGGGTGAAAGGCCAACAAAATTTGTCTAGAGATTTCATAAATAAACTCAACGGAATTCAGGATAAATTATGAAAGCATCTACTGGATAAGATTGATAAAAACCAAAAAAATTGTGACAAGAATCAACAAATTTTAAATAAGAATTGAAACAAGGCCCAAACATGTTTGTCATGAAGATGGAAGAGGGTAAATATGAGTTAGAAATAGATTGAAGCCAGACTTGAACATGTGCATACAGAGATAATTTATGAAATAAAAATAGTGATTTTTATTGACTCAAAACAAATCAATAATTTGAGAGCTAAATTTAATGAACTAGCGATTAAAATGGAATCAATTCAAAATCATATGCAAACAAAGATCAACAATTTAGAAGCTAGTATAGAAAAGGGCAAAATTGAGTTCAAGAGATAGAAACTAATGCAGAAATGTATAGATTGTAATACCAGTATAAAGATAGATTCCTAGAAATTAGGTTAAACAAATATCAGCAAATTAATGATAAAGAATCGGGGAAAGTACAGAATAGACAAAAATAAGGGATTCAAAATTTGGAAACTTGATTAGAGTGAGATCATTTGTATTATGATATTAAATTATTTGTGACACATAGTAAAGTAAATGACCATGTTTCTTTCAAAGGATATTGCATTACAAGTTTGAGTAGTGGTTATAGATATAAAATTGGGTCATTACAGGTAAAATCTTTGAAATGTAAATGGTTTAATCACCATGAAGTATGCAGTCATAAATGTAGATAAATTGACTGGGGATATAAGAATTTGTCTTGATTACAATGTAAAGCCAAAAATATATGTTAGATTTGTGAGATTAGTGATTTAGAAAATATAATTTTTGCCACAATCAAATGTCTTTATGGATATAATAGTAAATATTTAGTTTATAGTAATGATTCATAATTTTATTTAGTATGAATAATCCATATTCATTAGAAATGAAGTTCATTTTATTAATCAAATGTCATACTACTCAATGTGATGTCCTAAATTTATATGGAAGTATTGGAGAAGATAATGCTAGTGAATAATAATGCTTCAATCTTAATTAAAAGTTATGTAGATGATTATTTATTAATACTTAATAAAACACAAAGAATGATAGACTTATTTATAGATGGTATTAATAAGATGGATAAAATATTACATTTATTATAGAAAAAGAAGAAAATAATATACTTTCATATTTAGATATAAAATTGATTAAGTCATAAGAAAAGTAATATAGAAAATCATATAACTAACTGACCCTCAAATACAAGTATGAAATATAAAATAAATACAATACATTCTAGGATTCATAGAGCACTAAATTATTGTTCAAGCAAAGAAGATTATGTTGAACAAATACATTTAATAAAAGAAGAATTTATAAATAATGATTATCCATATCAATTTACATATGATAATATTAGGTTAATAAAAAATAAGATGGATTATATAAATAACAATGAAGCAGAAAAAAGTAGTAATAATAATATAGATAAAATTAATTATATAGATACAAAGACAGGGAACAATTATAAAATTTAGAAATTAAATAAAGTTATATGTAAAATTAATTTAAAAAATTAATAATATAATAAAGGTTAGAACATTAGTATATTAGTGATTATAATAAAAAATTCAGATAATGAAATAAATGGAATATATGAAATTAATTGTAAAAAGTGTCAAATTAATAATACAAAAGTAAATTATGTAGGAGAAAAAAGAATTCAATAAATAGAAGACTATTATGACATAAGTATGGTAAAAATTGGCTGATTAATTTACATACATTAGAAACAGGGCATGAGTTTGAAAAAGATTGTGTAAAGATGATACATTTTACAAATAATAAAAGGGATAAAAATAAAGGATGCTATTTATATTAATAATTTTAAGCCAGGATTAAATAGACATTTCAGCCTGAAAAAAAAATGTTATTAAAATAGATTTAATTATATAAAGAATAGAAAGAGGGAGCTGCTTTAGCAACAAAGGAATATACACATAAATGAAAAATGTGAATAATTTAGTCTGCAAGTTGTGTAAGGAAGGCATAAAAAATATTAGGCATCTGTTAATTGAATGTAAATGTCTGAAAGCATAAACAATACAAATAATAAACATTGTGGACGAATAAATATAATCAAAGTGATTATACAGAAAGTGGTTTATTGGTTTTCATGCTGTGTTTGGGAAAAGATAAGGGGGATTTAGATATAAAGGCTATGGAATTGACGATGACTATGTTGTGGAAATGGGATGGAGTAGGATAGAGAAGAATATGGAAAAACTTAGAGTGGGAAATGGAAAGGGAAGGTAATGTGGCTAACAGGTTTATCTGGGCATAGTGGCCAAAAGATTCCTGACTCCATATAAGGAGAAGTCACAGTGCATCACATCAAATCGAAATTTACATTTTAATTACTTTTGTCTAGTCATTTAAAATAATTTTTATAACTAAAATTATTAAATAATATATTTAATTATATTAATATAACATTTTAATGTATTTTTACGAAAAATGCTTTTTGCTTCAACTTAAATTTTGATACATAAAAATTTATCATTTAGCTTATGATTACAATTTATTTTAGAAACTTTAAATAAAATTGATATAGTTAAATAAAATATAACATTTAATTTAAACAAGTAATAAATCAAGATGAGAGCAAAGAAAAAAAATAATTAATTATCACATGAATGTGTGTGCACACTTATCAACAACCCATTTTCATTTGTTTTATCATTTTAATTGAATAATTCAAAACAATAGATAAATATCTTTTTTTTTTTCATTGTTAATAATTACAAATATATTAATCGTAATGATTATAATTACTGATTTGACACCGTTATGTAATTTTAATTATTATTCTCTTTTATCTTAAAATAAATAAATATAGGGGATTTGAACTCAGACTTGCAAGCTCATTTACTATCTACATAATCTCATAATACTGATACTCTTGACCACACACATAACAGAAAAAAAAAATAATCACCAATATATGTATTTCATGCTAAACTAGCACTCATGAGTTCTTCCAGTTTCCATCTCCCATACATATATATAATGAGTGATCTGTTTGTATTAAGATAGCAAATCCTTATACTTTAATGGATAGGCTTCAACCTATTCCAATATCCAACTTTTCAGCCATTCATATCATGATAGATTTCCCAAATCCCATGCTGATGCCAATATAGTTTTGATGCCCATGTTGACTTGAAGTCATTCTGACACCTGCTAAATGGGTTTATAACTAACCATTAGAAATCAGTCAATAATTATACAATCCCAATATAGATAACAATCAATAATCTTACACTGCTGTCTTGACAACAGTCTGAGATTGTTCATTGTTATCTATATTGATATTATCTAAGTGTTGTTTGGTTTCCAATGGCAATATATATATATATATATATATATATATATATATATATATATATATACTATGTGGAAATTATTTATCATTGTATATAAATAGCTAGATATATAGATAGATAAAAAGATAAATAGATGATTAGAAATTAGAACTACTGATTTGCATAATCTCTTTTCAGGGTTCAAATAAAAATTTGAATCAAACTTCGTTTTTGTTTAGAAAGGCATGAGTTAGAGGATTATTTCAGATAGACATTCTATATCCAATTTAGTTAGTCAGTATCCATCGAAATATTAATCAATAAATGAATATTTATTATTATTTACAAATTAAAAAATAAGTGAAATCTTAAATCATCAATACACAACAGTGTGTAACCCTAATCTTTCACAGTTTCTTTTAAAAAAATGTTGTTCAGTTGTTTGTCCTAAAATAAAAAATTAAATATTATTTTACAATATTTTTTTTTTTATTTTCTTATTTTAAAAATAAATTACAGTGGGTAGATAGATAGATAGATAGATAGATAGATAGATAGATAGATAGATAGATAGATAGATAGATAGATAGATAGATAGATAGATAGATAGATAGATAGATAGATAGATAGATAGATAGATAGATAGATAGATAGATAGATAGATAGATAGATAGATAGATAGATAGATAGATAGATAGATAGATAGATAGATAGATAGATAGATAGATAGATAGATAGATAGATAGATAGATAGATAGATAGATAGATAGATAGATAGATAGATAGATAGATAGATAGATAGATAGATAGATAGATAGATAGATAGATAGATAGATAGATAGATAGATAGATAGATAGATAGATAGATAGATAGATAGATAGATAGATAGATAGATAGATAGATAGATAGATAGATAGATAGATAGATAGATAGATAGATAGATAGATAGATGGATAGATAGATAGATAGATAGATGGATGAAGAATAGATAGATAGATAGATAGATAGATAGATAGATAGATAGATAGATAGATAGATAGATAGATAGATAGATAGATAGATAGATAGAATAGATAGATAGATAGATAGATAGATAGATGAATGGATAGATAGATAGATAGAATAGATAGATAGATAGATAGATAGATAGATAGATAGATGGATAGATAGATAGATAGGGAGGTATGTAGGTAGGGAATGTAGGTAGACAAATAGACTGACAGATAGATAGATAGAATTTGAAAATGAAAAAATAAAAAAATAACGATTTTAAATCTCCCCATATACACATTTTTATATTTGTGAAAGAATAATCTTTTATGAAAAAATGTTCTGTTTATTTGAAACATCATTGTTTAGTTATTTTATTTCTATTAAATAGAAGCGGCAAAAAATAATTATTATAAATTCATCATTTATCTGTGGGAATATTTAAATTAGAATATTCGAATGTATATATGTAATATAAATAAAATGTCTGTTAATTAAACAAAATTGTAATTATAATCGAAATAATAAATTTAACGGTTTACAAACTATTATACACAATCCTTAAATCTGCACAGAAGTACTTGCAGTTAATTACTTAAACCTGCCTCAACTGCCATTAAATTAAAAAAAAACAAAAAACAAAGTGGAAGCAAATGTCATCAATTCAAATCCCACGAATCTCGTATTTTAATGTTAGCAGCTTGTCTATTTATTAACTGCATTTTATTCCTATTTATAAAAATATGCCTCTTCCAATTTTTCTTTTTTATTATGGTTTCTCTCTTCATGAAGAATTTTCACATTTTCTTAAAATCAAAATTAAATTTATATTTACATGTTTTTTTCGTAATCAAAGAAAAACTGGAAGGAGACATTAAATCACCATTATTTTTACTTTTTTACATACTTATATAACAATTCATACTCCCTCAATTTTTCTCAATACTTTATCTAGATTCACTTATATATGATAGAATACAATCACAAAAAAGTTGATATGTGACACTACTTTTCTGCTTGTTAGGTATGACATCCTTAGAATTATGACTAATTTATTAATATTGTTTGGAATGTGGAATAAAACATTAAACACATTCTATATACTAATCGGCAAAAAATTTCACTTGTGGATTTGAAATAAATGGAATAAATATCCATTGTTTACTATTAATCTTCATTTCCTTTAAATTATTAAACTTTTTTTAAAATTGACTTAAGGTATTGTTTATTTGTTCCATTTTATAACCAACATCAAGCAATAACTTAGAAAATATTTCAATATTTTTCAGTTTATAATTTTATTCTTCTACTAATATTTTTCATTCACAGAAACAAAAAAAAGATCAAACTTACAACCTTCATCATTGTGCTTTGTTACAATTGATATA
>JAQFVV010000196.1:0-274679 GCA_028023455.1 Epiperipatus broadwayi | reverse complement strand
CTCTATCTCCCACTGAGGATAGCAAACCAGCTTGAAATCAGCTGATCTGGGAGTGAGCAAATGAAAGAGGTAGTTAATTTCTGACTCTTTTTTCGTTTATGTAAAACAAATCTTACACTTGTTCGGCGGTTTTGGTATAGCGCCATCTTTTGGACATAAATAACAAGTGATAGCAGGTTACGTGATTAACTTGTATTTGTTTTTTCATAAATGTACCTTTAGAGTTTTCTTGCAATGATATATATTGCAGAGACTTTGATTATATGGTGATTCTGAACTGAGATCAGACCCATATAAATATCTAGCTTGCTAGGCTGGGTTTGAAGACTTTACCGGTCTGAAAAATTCACGCTTGCAATCTGATAGAAACGTTTTTGCATAAACACTTGAGAGTCAGTGTTTTAGATCTAGTTTCTATACTCTATCTCCCACTGAGGATAGCAAACCAGCTTGAAATCAGCTGATCTGGGAGTGAGCAAATGAAAGAGGTAGTTAATTTCTGACGCTCTTTTTTTCGTTTATGTAAAACAAATCTTACACTTGTTCGGCGGTTTTGGTATAGCGCCATCTTTTGGACATAAATAACAAGTGATAGCAGGTTACGTGATTAACTTGTATTTGTTTTTTCATAAATGTACCTTTAGAGTTTTCTTGCAATGATATATATTGCAGAGACTTTGATTATATGGTGATTCTGAACTGAGATCAGACCCATATAAATATCTAGCTTGCTAGGCTGGGTTTGAAGACTTTACCGGTCTGAAAAATTCACGCTTGCAATCTGATAGAAACGTTTTGCATAAACACTTGAGAGTCAGTGTTTTAGATCTAGTTTCTATACTCTATCTCCCACTGAGGATAGCAAACCAGCTTGAAATCAGCTGATCTGGGAGTGAGCAAATGAAAGAGGTAGTTAATTTCTGACTCTTTTTTTCGTTTATGTAAAACAAATCTTACACTTGTTCGGCGGTTTTGGTATAGCGCCATCTTTTGGACATAAATAACAAGTGATAGCAGGTTACGTGATTAACTTGTATTTGTTTTTTTCATAAATGTACCTTTAGAGTTTTCTTGCAATGATATATATTGCAGAGACTTTGATTATATGGTGATTCTGAACTGAGATCAGACCCATATAAATATCTAGCTTGCTAGGCTGGGTTTGAAGACTTTACCGGTCTGAAAAATTCACGCTTGCAATCTGATAGAAACGTTTTGCATAAACACTTGAGAGTCAGTGTTTTAGATCTAGTTTCTATACTCTATCTCCCACTGAGGATAGCAAACCAGCTTGAAATCAGCTGATCTGGGAGTGAGCAAATGAAAGAGGTAGTTAATTTCTGACTCTTTTTTCGTTTATGTAAAACAAATCTTACACTTGTTCGGCGGTTTTGGTATAGCGCCATCTTTTGGACATAAATAACAAGTGATAGCAGGTTACGTGATTAACTTGTATTTGTTTTTTCATAAATGTACCTTTAGAGTTTTCTTGCAATGATATATATTGCAGAGACTTTGATTATATGGTGATTCTGAACTGAGATCAGACCCATATAAATATCTAGCTTGCTAGGCTGGGTTTGAAGACTTTACCGGTCTGAAAAATTCACGCTTGCAATCTGATAGAAACGTTTTGCATAAACACTTGAGAGTCAGTGTTTTAGATCTAGTTTCTATACTCTATCTCCCACTGAGGATAGCAAACCAGCTTGAAATCAGCTGATCTGGGAGTGAGCAAATGAAAGAGGTAGTTAATTTCTGACTCTTTTTTCGTTTATGTAAAACAAATCTTACACTTGTTCGGCGGTTTTGGTATAGCGCCATCTTTTGGACATAAATAACAAGTGATAGCAGGTTACGTGATTAACTTGTATTTGTTTTCATAAATGTACCTTTAGAGTTTTCTTGCAATGATATATATTGCAGAGACTTTGATTATATGGTGATTCTGAACTGAGATCAGACCCATATAAATATCTAGCTTGCTAGGCTGGGTTTGAAGACTTTACCGGTCTGAAAAATTCACGCTTGCAATCTGATAGAAACGTTTTGCATAAACACTTGAGAGTCAGTGTTTTAGATCTAGTTTCTATACTCTATCTCCCACTGAGGATAGCAAACCAGCTTGAAATCAGCTGATCTGGGAGTGAGCAAATGAAAGAGGTAGTTAATTTCTGACTCTTTTTTCGTTTATGTAAAACAAATCTTACACTTGTTCGGCGGTTTTGGTATAGCGCCATCTTTTGGACATAAATAACAAGTGATAGCAGGTTACGTGATTAACTTGTATTTGTTTTTTCATAAATGTACCTTTAGAGTTTTCTTGCAATGATATATATTGCAGAGACTTTGATTATATGGTGATTCTGAACTGAGATCAGACCCATATAAATATCTAGCTTGCTAGGCTGGGTTTGAAGACTTTACCGGTCTGAAAAATTCACGCTTGCAATCTGATAGAAACGTTTTGCATAAACACTTGAGAGTCAGTGTTTTAGATCTAGTTTCTATACTCTATCTCCCACTGAGGATAGCAAACCAGCTTGAAATCAGCTGATCTGGGAGTGAGCAAATGAAAGAGGTAGTTAATTTCTGACTCTTTTTTCGTTTATGTAAAACAAATCTTACACTTGTTCGGCGGTTTTGGTATAGCGCCATCTTTTGGACATAAATAACAAGTGATAGCAGGTTACGTGATTAACTTGTATTTGTTTTTTCATAAATGTACCTTTAGAGTTTTCTTGCAATGATATATATTGCAGAGACTTTGATTATATGGTGATTCTGAACTGAGATCAGACCCATATAAATATCTAGCTTGCTAGGCTGGGTTTGAAGACTTTACCGGTCTGAAAAATTCACGCTTGCAATCTGATAGAAACGTTTTGCATAAACACTTGAGAGTCAGTGTTTTAGATCTAGTTTCTATACTCTATCTCCCACTGAGGATAGCAAACCAGCTTGAAATCAGCTGATCTGGGAGTGAGCAAATGAAAGAGGTAGTTAATTTCTGACTCTTTTTTTCGTTTATGTAAAACAAATCTTACACTTGTTCGGCGGTTTTGGTATAGCGCCATCTTTTGGACATAAATAACAAGTGATAGCAGGTTACGTGATTAACTTGTATTTGTTTTTTCATAAATGTACCTTTAGAGTTTTCTTGCAATGATATATATTGCAGAGACTTTGATTATATGGTGATTCTGAACTGAGATCAGACCCATATAAATATCTAGCTTGCTAGGCTGGGTTTGAAGACTTTACCGGTCTGAAAAATTCACGCTTGCAATCTGATAGAAACGTTTTGCATAAACACTTGAGAGTCAGTGTTTTAGATCTAGTTTCTATACTCTATCTCCCACTGAGGATAGCAAACCAGCTTGAAATCAGCTGATCTGGGAGTGAGCAAATGAAAGAGGTAGTTAATTTCTGACTCTTTTTTCGTTTATGTAAAACAAATCTTACACTTGTTCGGCGGTTTTGGTATAGCGCCATCTTTTGGACATAAATAACAAGTGATAGCAGGTTACGTGATTAACTTGTATTTGTTTTTTCATAAATGTACCTTTAGAGTTTTCTTGCAATGATATATATTGCAGAGACTTTGATTATATGGTGATTCTGAACTGAGATCAGACCCATATAAATATCTAGCTTGCTAGGCTGGGTTTGAAGACTTTACCGGTCTGAAAAATTCACGCTTGCAATCTGATAGAAACGTTTTGCATAAACACTTGAGAGTCAGTGTTTTAGATCTAGTTTCTATACTCTATCTCCCACTGAGGATAGCAAACCAGCTTGAAATCAGCTGATCTGGGAGTGAGCAAATGAAAGAGGTAGTTAATTTCTGACTCTTTTTTCGTTTATGTAAAACAAATCTTACACTTGTTCGGCGGTTTTGGTATAGCGCCATCTTTTGGACATAAATAACAAGTGATAGCAGGTTACGTGATTAACTTGTATTTGTTTTTTCATAAATGTACCTTTATCGGAAGAGTTTTCTTGCAATGATATATATTGCAGAGACTTTGATTATATGGTGATTCTGAACTGAGATCAGACCCATATAAATATCTAGCTTGCTAGGCTGGGTTTGAAGACTTTACCGGTCTGAAAAATTCACGCTTGCAATCTGATAGAAACGTTTTGCATAAACACTTGAGAGTCAGTGTTTTAGATCTAGTTTCTATACTCTATCTCCCACTGAGGATAGCAAACCAGCTTGAAATCAGCTGATCTGGGAGTGAGCAAATGAAAGAGGTAGTTAATTTCTGACTCTTTTTTCGTTTATGTAAAACAAATCTTACACTTGTTCGGCGGTTTTGGTATAGCGCCATCTTTTGGACATAAATAACAAGTGATAGCAGGTTACGTGATTAACTTGTATTTGTTTTTTCATAAATGTACCTTTAGAGTTTTCTTGCAATGATATATATTGCAGAGACTTTGATTATATGGTGATTCTGAACTGAGATCAGACCCATATAAATATCTAGCTTGCTAGGCTGGGTTTGAAGACTTTACCGGTCTGAAAAATTCACGCTTGCAATCTGATAGAAACGTTTTGCATAAACACTTGAGAGTCAGTGTTTTAGATCTAGTTTCTATACTCTATCTCCCACTGAGGATAGCAAACCAGCTTGAAATCAGCTGATCTGGGAGTGAGCAAATGAAAGAGGTAGTTAATTTCTGACTCTTTTTTTCGTTTATGTAAAACAAATCTTACACTTGTTCGGCGGTTTTGGTATAGCGCCATCTTTTGGACATAAATAACAAGTGATAGCAGGTTACGTGATTAACTTGTATTTGTTTTTTCATAAATGTACCTTTAGAGTTTTCTTGCAATGATATATATTGCAGAGACTTTGATTATATGGTGATTCTGAACTGAGATCAGACCCATATAAATATCTAGCTTGCTAGGCTGGGTTTGAAGACTTTACCGGTCTGAAAAATTCACGCTTGCAATCTGATAGAAACGTTTTGCATAAACACTTGAGAGTCAGTGTTTTAGATCTAGTTTCTATACTCTATCTCCCACTGAGGATAGCAAACCAGCTTGAAATCAGCTGATCTGGGAGTGAGCAAATGAAAGAGGTAGTTAATTTCTGACTCTTTTTTCGTTTATGTAAAACAAATCTTACACTTGTTCTGCGGTTTTGGTATAGCGCCATCTTTTGGACATAAATAACAAGTGATAGCAGGTTACGTGATTAACTTGTATTTGTTTTTTCATAAATGTACCTTTAGAGTTTTCTTGCAATGATATATATTGCAGAGACTTTGATTATATGGTGATTCTGAACTGAGATCAGACCCATATAAATATCTAGCTTGCTAGGCTGGGTTTGAAGACTTTACCGGTCTGAAAAATTCACGCTTGCAATCTGATAGAAACGTTTTGCATAAACACTTGAGAGTCAGTGTTTTAGATCTAGTTTCTATACTCTATCTCCCACTGAGGATAGCAAACCAGCTTGAAATCAGCTGATCTGGGAGTGAGCAAATGAAAGAGGTAGTTAATTTCTGACTCTTTTTCGTTTATGTAAAACAAATCTTACACTTGTTCGGCGGTTTTGGTATAGCGCCATCTTTTGGACATAAATAACAAGTGATAGCAGGTTACGTGATTAACTTGTATTTGTTTTTTCATAAATGTACCTTTAGAGTTTTCTTGCAATGATATATATTGCAGAGACTTTGATTATATGGTGATTCTGAACTGAGATCAGACCCATATAAATATCTAGCTTGCTAGGCTGGGTTTGAAGACTTTACCGGTCTGAAAAATTCACGCTTGCAATCTGATAGAAACGTTTTGCATAAACACTTGAGAGTCAGTGTTTTAGATCTAGTTTCTATACTCTATCTCCCACTGAGGATAGCAAACCAGCTTGAAATCAGCTGATCTGGGAGTGAGCAAATGAAAGAGGTAGTTAATTTCTGACTCTTTTTTCGTTTATGTAAAACAAATCTTACACTTGTTCGGCGGTTTTGGTATAGCGCCATCTTTTGGACATAAATAACAAGTGATAGCAGGTTACGTGATTAACTTGTATTTGTTTTTTCATAAATGTACCTTTAGAGTTTTCTTGCAATGATATATATTGCAGAGACTTTGATTATATGGTGATTCTGAACTGAGATCAGACCCATATAAATATCTAGCTTGCTAGGCTGGGTTTGAAGACTTTACCGGTCTGAAAAATTCACGCTTGCAATCTGATAGAAACGTTTTGCATAAACACTTGAGAGTCAGTGTTTTAGATCTAGTTTCTATACTCTATCTCCCACTGAGGATAGCAAACCAGCTTGAAATCAGCTGATCTGGGAGTGAGCAAATGAAAGAGGTAGTTAATTTCTGACTCTTTTTTTCGTTTATGTAAAACAAATCTTACACTTGTTCGGCGGTTTTGGTATAGCGCCATCTTTTGGACATAAATAACAAGTGATAGCAGGTTACGTGATTAACTTGTATTTGTTTTTTCATAAATGTACCTTTAGAGTTTTCTTGCAATGATATATATTGCAGAGACTTTGATTATATGGTGATTCTGAACTGAGATCAGACCCATATAAATATCTAGCTTGCTAGGCTGGGTTTGAAGACTTTACCGGTCTGAAAAATTCACGCTTGCAATCTGATAGAAACGTTTTGCATAAACACTTGAGAGTCAGTGTTTTAGATCTAGTTTCTATACTCTATCTCCCACTGAGGATAGCAAACCAGCTTGAAATCAGCTGATCTGGGAGTGAGCAAATGAAAGAGGTAGTTAATTAACTGACTCTTTTTTTCGTTTATGTAAAACAAATCTTACACTTGTTCGGCGGTTTTGGTATAGCGCCATCTTTTGGACATAAATAACAAGTGATAGCAGGTTACGTGATTAACTTGTATTTGTTTTTTCATAAATGTACCTTTAGAGTTTTCTTGCAATGATATATATTGCAGAGACTTTGATTATATGGTGATTCTGAACTGAGATCAGACCCATATAAATATCTAGCTTGCTAGGCTGGGTTTGAAGACTTTACCGGTCTGAAAAATTCACGCTTGCAATCTGATAGAAACGTTTTGCATAAACACTTGAGAGTCAGTGTTTTAGATCTAGTTTCTATACTCTATCTCCCACTGAGGATAGCAAACCAGCTTGAAATCAGCTGATCTGGGAGTGAGCAAATGAAAGAGGTAGTTAATTTCTGACTCTTTTTTCGTTTATGTAAAACAAATCTTACACTTGTTCGGCGGTTTTGGTATAGCGCCATCTTTTGGACATAAATAACAAGTGATAGCAGGTTACGTGATTAACTTGTATTTGTTTTTTCATAAATGTACCTTTAGAGTTTTCTTGCAATGATATATATTGCAGAGACTTTGATTATATGGTGATTCTGAACTGAGATCAGACCCATATAAATATCTAGCTTGCTAGGCTGGGTTTGAAGACTTTACCGGTCTGAAAAATTCACGCTTGCAATCTGATAGAAACGTTTTGCATAAACACTTGAGAGTCAGTGTTTTAGATCTAGTTTCTATACTCTATCTCCCACTGAGGATAGCAAACCAGCTTGAAATCAGCTGATCTGGGAGTGAGCAAATGAAAGAGGTAGTTAATTTCTGACTCTTTTTTCGTTTATGTAAAACAAATCTTACACTTGTTCGGCGGTTTTGGTATAGCGCCATCTTTTGGACATAAATAACAAGTGATAGCAGGTTACGTGATTAACTTGTATTTGTTTTTTCATAAATGTACCTTTAGAGTTTTCTTGCAATGATATATATTGCAGAGACTTTGATTATATGGTGATTCTGAACTGAGATCAGACCCATATAAATATCTAGCTTGCTAGGCTGGGTTTGAAGACTTTACCGGTCTGAAAAATTCACGCTTGCAATCTGATAGAAACGTTTTGCATAAACACTTGAGAGTCAGTGTTTTAGATCTAGTTTCTATACTCTATCTCCCACTGAGGATAGCAAACCAGCTTGAAATCAGCTGATCTGGGAGTGAGCAAATGAAAGAGGTAGTTAATTTCTGACTCTTTTTTCGTTTATGTAAAACAAATCTTACACTTGTTCGGCGGTTTTGGTATAGCGCCATCTTTTGGACATAAATAACAAGTGATAGCAGGTTACGTGATTAACTTGTATTTGTTTTTTCATAAATGTACCTTTAGAGTTTTCTTGCAATGATATATATTGCAGAGACTTTGATTATATGGTGATTCTGAACTGAGATCAGACCCATATAAATATCTAGCTTGCTAGGCTGGGTTTGAAGACTTTACCGGTCTGAAAAATTCACGCTTGCAATCTGATAGAAACGTTTTGCATAAACACTTGAGAGTCAGTGTTTTAGATCTAGTTTCTATACTCTATCTCCCACTGAGGATAGCAAACCAGCTTGAAATCAGCTGATCTGGGAGTGAGCAAATGAAAGAGGTAGTTAATTTCTGACTCTTTTTTTCGTTTATGTAAAACAAATCTTACACTTGTTCGGCGGTTTTGGTATAGCGCCATCTTTTGGACATAAATAACAAGTGATAGCAGGTTACGTGATTAACTTGTATTTGTTTTTTCATAAATGTACCTTTAGAGTTTTCTTGCAATGATATATATTGCAGAGACTTTGATTATATGGTGATTCTGAACTGAGATCAGACCCATATAAATATCTAGCTTGCTAGGCTGGGTTTGAAGACTTTACCGGTCTGAAAAATTCACGCTTGCAATCTGATAGAAACGTTTTGCATAAACACTTGAGAGTCAGTGTTTTAGATCTAGTTTCTATACTCTATCTCCCACTGAGGATAGCAAACCAGCTTGAAATCAGCTGATCTGGGAGTGAGCAAATGAAAGAGGTAGTTAATTTCTGACTCTTTTTTCGTTTATGTAAAACAAATCTTACACTTGTTCGGCGGTTTTGGTATAGCGCCATCTTTTGGACATATATATATATATATATATATTCTAAACATGTTTTCCTTTTTTATTACAGGAGAAATTTTATATCTACATAGAGGATAAACTGTACATACAATAGCACCATTCATTGCAAGCCAGAGTAATCAATGGATGTGAGAGAGTTAGCACATATAAATCCACATCTAGTACTTACTCATTCAATATTCCCAGACTAGTTTTGAACTTGTGAATTTCATCAGTGAGAAGTCTTAGATCTGAGAGCATTGCACCTAGATCTTAGGATATAATGCAACCCTCCAAAAGCCATTAATAGGCTTTTTGTACATAAACTTTCTTGCATCCATTGATCAATTGGCTAGCACTGAGTGGCGCTATTGTATTGAGAGTTTAGCCTTTGAGTAACCAGCTTTCATAAATATAGAGAATGGTGATCATGTGATCTTTAGAGTTTAAATTTTATATCTACACGAATTTTATAAATAGCTTTCATATTTAAATCATCTAATATCAAAATGTAGTCAAATTTTGGAACTCATATGTATCTTCCATTATTTATTTATACATGTTATTATTATTTATTAATTTCTATTTCCAATTATTTATTTATATTTGTGCATTATTATTTATTAATTTTATCCACAACGAAACTTACTTTAAAACTATAAAGGATAATGTTTACATTTTGTATCCTTATTAATATTTTTGCCCCTAAGAATTTGGGCAATTAACGTTATGAATAAAATATAAAGTGTTTTGGAGTAGCACTATATGTTGATCATATTTTTGTTAAATATGATTATTTACTTTATTATTGACATTTGTTTCATCGAAACAAATAGTATTTATTGCTAATTAATGAAAGTGGATATAAAAATTAAATATAATCTCTACTGTATGAATTATATTGTATTTTTTGTCATGTTACAATATCTTTGTTTTAATTTTTTTTTTTTAAAAAAAGTAAAATCCATAATTTAATGCAAATATTATTTATTAGATGTTTCCGAATTTGAGAAACACTTGCCTTAAAATAAAAAAGGGTCTCTCCTATTAAACAAAAATGAATAGGAAATTTTAGGGTGGCTAACGCACATAGCCCCTAAAATTTAGTAATTACGAATATTTAAAATGTCCTTTACTTACGAGTCTCTAAACTTAGAGATCAAACACACATATAATCAAATATCTTTGTATTTCTTTTTTCTTTATATATATATAATAGAAAGTAAAAGTTCTGATTATTACACAGATGCTAAATTCCTTTGTTATTTATATATTTATCATGCAATTTTATGAATGTTGGCCGTTTTCCATTGTTTATATAGATTTATATACTTTTATAATCTATTTATAATTTTATGCGTGAACAATAATTTTTCAATAGATAATCTTTCCAGACCAATGATTATTTACAATTTTTTAAGAACGTTTTAAAAATGTACAAATTTGACGATTTTATATATATATAAATGTTTTTTTAAAAAGAAATATATATAAGACGTATATTTCTAAATAAAGATTTTGATTATTAATATACATTTGTCTGTATATTTTTTATTTGTTTAACATCTCATGTAAAAAGTAGCAGATAAATACTATTAACTTAAAATAAATGTCATGTTATGACAGCTGAGAATGTTGTATGATAACTAAACCTAAACCCTAGATTGTTAATGGTATTTTAATTATGCCCTTTATAAAACATCTATGAAACTTTCGATCTTATATTCATCAGTGTTTGATGAAAAAAAAAAACTTCTACTTTTAAGAGTTGTGAACAATTGGGTACTTAACATAGGAGTGTTGAGATATAAAATGCGTAGAAACGGTTTAGAGTAATTTATAAATTTCTTATTTAAAAATATGTTTATATTTACACATAGGGGAGGGGCAATTAGAAATGAATGTGATTGCTGAAATGAGATGCTTCCAGTATCCATTGTCTGAGGGGGTTTATCTGTTGGTGTAACCTTTATTACTATTTTAAGTTGTAGAAATATTTCTGAGCAAGAGGATATTACGTTCTTTGTATTATGAATATATTAACATTGTGAAAACCCAGACCATTTGCTGATAGTGTACATTGAAGGCATTTCAGTAATATGATTTCTATCCTTCTACACCAGTTGTGCTTTCTACAATGCAAATACACAAATGTTGTGAATGCTTATGTTAATGTTGTAATAGGTGAATAATATGTAATCCTAATTGTTGTTGTTGTTGTTGTTGTTGTTATTATTATTATTATTATTATTATTATTATTATTATTATTATTATTATTATTATTATTATTATTATTATTATTATTATTATTATTATTATTATTATTATTATTATTATTATTATTATTATTATTATTATATTGTTTTAAAGTTCCACTAATAACTCATAATATTTTTAAGTATGTATATTAATATTATCTACTAGATAACATCAAAATAAATAAATAACAAAGTAAAAATTATGACCAAGTTAAAATATCACATGATAGTTTATCATTTACTGCTACCATTAACATATTTTAAACTATTATTAAGATTTAATGCTGCATAAAACGTTCAAAATCATAAATTTGGTTTATTGTATGGATAGTAATTATTCAGAATGAACCACATTCAATTTGTTTTTAAGAGTGTTCATTAGTATGATGGATTGCTTCCATATCATTGTTTATCATCCTTTTCTTTTTGTCTCAAAATACTAATTACAGGTAATAATATTTATTAAGCATGTCTATGAATATTATCTACTGGATAACATCCAAATAAATAACGAAAAAATGAAAACTATGACCAAGTTAGCACATTTTATATAATTTTGTACTTCATCATTTATTGCTATCATTTAACTTACTTTAAAACTACTTTGTGTATATCGGCCTATCAAACTATAAGTAGAACCTAGCAAATATTCCTTTAAACTGTACACCATATTGTATACTTTTATTTTCATAAATACACCATTTTTATATATATATTGTGTTGGAAATGAAAGTATTCATTTATTATTAACATTCATAAAGTATGTGTACATTAGCTTGAAATGCTGATCTTTAGTTTATTACAATTTATATACATCATGCTATATAAATAAATATCTCATTTACATATATTTAGTTACATTTAAGAATGACGTGTCATAAAATCTAGAAAATCTCGTAGGTGTCATTCATTCATACATGATAAACAGTAATTTAAAGTGATTGGTTTATCTTCATGCTTTCATTTCCAGTGCTTAAAATTTGCCCAAACTTAAGTATTTTGGGTTGCAAGAATAGGTGGATTCTTTCTATTCTTTGGCAAAGACTTTATCTTGTGTTGGAAATGAAAGTATTCATTTATTATTAACATTCATAAAGTGCATGTACATTAGCTTGAAATGCTGATCTTTAGTTTATTAATAATTTTAATATTTTTAAGATAAATTTAAGATTTCAAATGATTATACCTAAAACAAATTTAATATTTAACATTTAAAGCATATGAAAATAAATATCTAAATGAAGTTCTTACCTGAAACAATGGAACACACCACTTATTCAAAAGTTAGAAGAATGAAATATTAGATATTAGAATTTTATATTGTTAGAAATATATATTTACAATTAGTTATCATTAAAAAAACAAAAAAACATCTATAAGTTAATAAATTATTTGTTGCTATTAAAATTTTAAAGAATATTTTAATTATGGTCATTACGAAAGGAATTTATTTTTACCCAGCAGAGACTGCTTCTGGTTTTTCATAATGTATTTCCTAACAATGGTCTTTTTAAAAATAAAATGTTTTCAAAGACAATTCCCTACAAGTGACTTACCTTTTTGTTTAATAATATGACTTTTACAAAAGATTGCATCTTTTGGTCTTCCATTTATCATTGTGACTACTACTAGATATATGCATATTCTATTTTAGCATTGGGTTTAATACTGTGTCAGCCCATACTCATTTATAGATTTTTCCCTGACTTAACCCATGTTATCTACTACTTAAAATTTGTGGTTTGTATTGCTTTTGCATTGGGTCAAGTACAATACAGCTTTCCATGCCTTTTATTTATTATTTGCTTGTATTAAACACAGATCATTTATGACATCTGTTATTGTTTGTTACCTGTTTTCTCATGGCATGGATCTTACACCACACATGAGCCTACTTAAAAAAAATTATGCTTAATAAATAGTTAATGTTGTTTCAAAGATTTATGCACACATCTGAATCATCCTGTATAAGAACAGTTTTCTTATAGAATAATTAAAAGTTTATTTGTAATTAAGAATAATGGTAGAATAGAAATAATCAACTGTCAAATATATTAGCTACTTTTAAAAAAGGATTATAATCAATTTTAATATATAATTAAGCTAATTATAGTTAAAACCATCTATTAAATGTAAGCCATTTATTTAGTTATTTATTTATTTTTATTTTATTCATTAATAAATATTATTATTAATTGTTAGACTGTTTTAGTATTCTAATTATTGTTCTCTGCCCTATCAATTCTTTATTTTTTCAAAATTTTTTATTCTCCCTGGTGTTGCAGCAATAATTAGTTTATTTATAGGTGAACAGCTACCTAGGCACTTAAATATTCAGATCAACCAAAAATAAATATTCTAGGATAGAGAGGCCTAGCTGCATCCTCAGTTGATACGTATTTGGTGCATGCTGTCCAGTATAGTAGAGTTATAAAATTAGTCTAAAAAAAGTCAGTTGATAATCTTTATATTGGTTAAGTTTCTATTCCCTAGGGAAATAAAGCAGAAATAGCTCTTAAATGTTCTTAACATTAATATATATGCTGATGCTCAAAAATTATTCAAACTGAATTCATATGAGAATTTCCAACATTTATCTTGTGTGTGTGTGTGTTAATCAAGACTTTTCACATCAGCAATCTATAAAAATATAGTCTGATATTGAGATTTTAGTGCTATAAACTGATTTATATTTCTGTGAGATACTATTGGGAGAAATATATTGCCATTCATATATATATATATGAAAAACAAAACAAGTTATAATCACGTAACTTGCTATCCCTTGTATTTATGATCAATAGATGGCATTTTACCAAAACCACCGAACAAGTGTATATTTGTTTACATAAACATCAAAAGAGTCAGCAAACGAAAGAGGTAGTGAATTCTGATTCTTTTGACATTTATGTAAACAAATATATGCTTGTTCGGTGGTTTTGGTAAAATGTCATCTATTGATATACACCTGGGTCTCTTTTTATGTGGACTTATTTAACATGATTTTGAAGTTACGCAATCCATGTTTCACTGGAAGTCGAATTCCGATAATGCGCTATTACTTTAAATAATAAATTTCATGCACTTATGTTATATTGAAAGTAATAGCACATTATTCGAATTCAACTTTCATCTTAGTAATTTCAATATTTTCAGTGCTTTATAATAGTAAGATTTTATGCAATAATGAAATTAAAACATGATTTCCACATTTTATGTATACACACATTAAATTTTACAAGATTATAATGTAAATTTGTTCAAACATTGTGTGTGTTAATTTTGCATTTTAAATCACATTCTGTTTTTGCTTTTTAAAAAAGAACATAATCAATTATTAATCATTTAGTGTCTACAAGTTAATTTTTAAAAGGTCAGTAATAGCAGTGGGCACAATTAAATTTGACAATTAAAAATTAAAATCTGATTTTTAATTGTAATTAACAATTTAAAAATTACTTACAGCGACTTGAAATTAATATCATGTGAAATTTGATTTTAAACAGAATTGAAAATTAAAGACAAAAATAAGAATTTAATTTTTAGTTGTTAGTTTCATAAACAATTAATAAAATCATCATCTCAAAGATTAATTACTAATTATGTTGTCACCAGAAAACCATTGACACAACACGAGTGTGAAGTTGTCGCTAGTTGTTTGCAAACAAACGTGTTTTTCGGCAAATAACTATAATAATTAAAACATGTATGAAAATGTAAATTACTGTACTGTAAATTATGCATAAAAATATATTATTTTGAATAAAATTAAATATTATAGTTAAAAAAAGTTTGTCTTGTATCAATTTTTTTGAAATTTGAAATTTTTATTAGTCATATTTCATTTCCTTATTTTTTTTTGCGGGAATTTTAAAGTAATTTTATGTTGGTGCTTTGCTTTTATGCAAATTTTAAAAAGTCACAGACCACATCCCCCCTTTTTCAATATAAGTTACATCTATTTTTGCACAATTTCATTTGCGTGTGTTTTCTGAGGAACCTATCTATAATGTAAAATGAGACCCAGGTGTGTATATATATATATATATATATATATATATATATATATATATATATATATATATATATATATATATTGTAAGGGGTAGCTTACAACATAATCACTGTACCAAGATTAGCCCACTTGTTGTATCAAGTCCATTGTGAAAGTTATACTAATAATGGTAAGATTATTTAATTATTATTGACATATATATATATATATATATATATATATATATATATATATATATGTTTATTTACATGAGCAGTTAATTAAAAAAGTCATAATAAATTATTATTTTTATAATGAATCATTTAGTACAACAAATATTATAAGAAACAATATTATATATATATACTATTTGACAAGAATTAATAGGTTGTTATACACTCTAAACTGAACAATAGTGTGATGTAATTTGTAGTTAAGTGACTTAGAGATGACTTGATGCAAAATTGGATAGCTGGGAAACAGAATATCAAAATAAAATTATGATTGCTTTTTTTATTAACGAAATATACTTAACAATGAACAGCCAAGTCAATCTAACAGCAAATAAAGATCTTAGTGTACTGCCAGACATAAGCACCATACTGTATAAAAGCAGAAATCTTTTTAAAATCTTTCTTCTTGACAACAAGACATCTGCTATTATGAAGTAACAGCAATTGTGTTTTAAATTTATTTATATATTACTATTACAATTACAATACTTATACTCACCTTAATTTAAATTTTTTAAACAACTTTTGCATAAAAGAATACTGCTGAAAAAGAAATTAGTTAACGGGGAGAAATAAATTTGAGAAAAATGTTTGTTTAAGTTTTGCAGTACCATACATAATGTTACTTTATGTGAAAATCTTTACCTTATAAGATTATTAAAATAATAATAATAAAAAAAAAATAATAATAATAACAACAACAACCAAAAGTCTTCTTTCTTTCCCCATAATGAAACTTGAATTCAATTGTTAATATTATAGAGTGTGATGTGTATATATTTATATTTCTAATGAGTGTAAAAAAATCTTATATTATAGAAACATTTAAAATTTTAAAATAAACATATGATACACAAATATACTCATGTATTGCATAATATATATATATATATATATATATATTATAAGATACATATATATATATATATATATATATATATAATCTTAGTAATAATAATTAAAGCATACATATAGAAAGGTTAGTTAATTTAATAAGATAAAATATCTAAAGAAACTAGTTTCAAATTACTTATCTCAATTTTCATTAATCTAGGTCACTAACTCTTTAAAATCTATCTCCCATGATACTAAATATCTACCATTATCGATTTGTCCACTCATACTCAATAAATATACATGCATATATATATATATATATGTCACTTCCCATTATCAACAAAATTTGTATTTAACCCTTTTATATATAACATAAATAAAGCATTAATATAACACCTGAACTAATACATAATAAAGACATTTGGTAAAAAGTACACATAGAAATGGTTACATATAATGATAATCTAGTAATACATAATATATTAATAAGGTCAATAGTTGTTATTATTGAAAATCTTCTCTAATAATTGATTCTTGTGTTAATATTTAAAGAGAGATAAATGGATTTATTTTAAAAAGCATTGTTAATAATGACTGATAAAATCAAATTAATATTACCAAGTTCTTCCACTATTTTCTGATGTGGAGACAGTTTCAATGATTCTAATTGATTTCACTTTGAAGCCAGCTTGTTTAAGGTTGAGAATTTGAATTCAACCACATACCAATGTTTAACACACATAGATTTATCAATTGCAGTGGTTTACTAGAACAGTTATATTTTTGGCTTGGCTTGCAATCCTTCTGCTTTACTGTGAGAATGATAGTGGTTGTATAAAATAAATTGTTTCTTTATGGACCATTTTAGCACTAGAATGGTTTCTTCATTTCTTCTGCTCTGGATATGAATGGTTTAATATAAATTTCAGAATGTCCTTGGTGCTTTTATTTGAATTCAGTAACAACATAGGTGAATTTTTACTTTGTACTTTCACTTGATTTTCAGTAACAGCTTAGATGAGGCAATAATATTAGCAAAGTTGGTTTCTTCTTTCATCTTTGGAGATTTATTATAGGATGTTTTAAATACTTTTCAGATTTAACTCTTTCTGCTGTGCATAGAGCTCTTTAGATAAGCCACTGGGGTTCTTAACAAAATCTACTTTTTACTCTGCCATGCTGATGTAGAAAAATTCAAATATAAAATAATGATATGTGGCTTCCAAAAGAAATCAGATTAATTCTGCTAAACTGTTTTATTTTTCAGACTATATATGTATTGGTCTGTTTGATGACATCACACATATTTTTGTTACTGAAAAATCTAGTCATTTATACATAATAGCTGGATACATTTCTTTCTTTTTTATCTCTATAATTTTTCAAAATTTATTATTTGGTACAGTCCAAAATCGATCTGGGTCTCTTGGTAATTATAATAACTGATTAATGATTTTTTGTTCTCACTCCCCATATTTTGCACATCGTCATTATGTCAACATTGACCTTAGCTCTCTCACAAACTGATGACATTAACTGAAAATTAGCTGGACATTAGTGTGAAACCTTTCCTGACCCCTTTCACATAAAAATGTCAAATAGATTTTAAATAATATACAAGAAAACAAATTTTCACACAGAAAATACAAATTATTTGAAAACTCTTTAATATATCTGTAATTTTTTAAGTTTGTATTTGTACTTACATACAAATATTCAGTTATATAAAACTTGCCTATGAAAAAGCAATATAAGCAATTTGAAAGCTATATATTATTAATATCATTAGTATTAAAGTTATAAAATAAATATATAATGACAAAGTATTAAAATCAAAGCATTATTAAGAAAGAATATTATAATTAATTAGATATACATTAAACAAAGAAAGTCAATAAGTAGACTTAGAAAAATAATCTCATTGATTTTATGTCTACAGACAATTATTTATATATGCTTAATATTTCTAATTCTTAAATACAACTATTAAACTATTCAATGATGTAAATATTGCCCTCTTTCACTAACAAAATTAATTGAATAGAAGAAAAATATTTCTCCCACTTTTCTTCGGAGATCTTTGGGGATTGGTCATATAAGGTTTGAACTTGTTACTCTACAGCTTTCTCCTCCTACAAAAAAAAATGTGATGATGATTTTTTATTTTATTCATAACACTATTGCAATGTAATCACGTGGCTAAATTGGATTGTGTACTATATATATATATACACACATGATAAGTATAATATTCTTTTAGAGAGTAAAACTTCATTTTCTTTGTATGAGGAACACATCTCTTTTCAGTATTTTTTTTCCCTTTAGGAGTGATATATGAGTCCATTGTATTTTAATAACTTGGTAGAGATTTCAACTATCCTTTTAGTCTTTGTCAACTAACATTACAAGGATAGTCAAAAGCGCTACTAAGTGGATAAAAAATTTAAAAATATATCTTATTACAGTATTTATAAATATTCAATTATGTATCTTGCTTTAAAGGAGTACAGACAGAAAATTATAATATATATGCTTGTAATGTTTATATATATACAGAAACATTTTGAACAAAACATTCACAATAATTTCACACATGTAAAATAATATGAGCTGATGGCAAAAATTTTTAATAGCAAACAGTTTCTGTCAAAACACATTTTTAATGGCAATGAAATCAAATGATCAGTGAACAGAATAATAATTCTTTATCTAAAGTTGCTCTTTATGAAGTTTTATATTACACTCAACTGCAGTAAACATAAATTATATTTATCCCGTTTTAAATATAATAGCAATATACTTGAAGCAATCAGCAATTTAAAAACAGACTATTAAAATAAATGGATGAATAAGTAAACTTGACATAAATACCTATATTATTTGTTTTAATACAAAACAAACAGAATATACTCTTTCATTATGGCAATTAGAAAATTTAGTTTTTCACACACTTGCATTTTATGATAATTTCATACAATAATTTTAAATAATTGTCAATTCTGTTTTATAAGTTTAATAATCTTTTATAAATTCATGGTTCTATATCTGACCTTGTCATATGTAGATTGATTATTATAGTAGCAAATAATTAGTATTAATAACTAATTATATTTAGTTAAACACACTGGAAATAGTCTTATAGCAAATTTTTAATTAAACCAATGTTATATAACAATGAAAACAATACTTTTCCTTATGTGACTTTTTTCTTTGGCTTCTTTGAGAGAATATTAGAATTTTTTTACTATATTTTAAAATTGTTCAATAATTCAGTTGGATCTATGATCTTAGGAAAAACATTGCATTGGCAATTTACTTGTTCTATACTCTATCATGAGGACAAAAACTTTAAACTTTAACATTGTCATAAAATAAATAGTCAAATAAAAATCAAACAATTTGCTTCAAAACTGAAATAAAATTTTCAATGAAGATTAAATAAATTGTAAAAAAGTAAAAGAAGTGTTTAAAATTTGAATTGTGTTTATTTTATACTAGTGTGTGTTTTTTCTTAATATCCATCCATGCATCAAGATCAATATTGCATTGCTTTACTATTAAACCACTGATATAAGTCAGCATTATAATATTTAAATGAATAGTCACTACTGACTTTTAATTGATCTGACCTCGAACTTTGTACTTTAAATCAGGATAATTTGTCATGTAACATCTAGACAGTAAATGAACTTGTTAATTAACATTTTTTATTAACTCTAAATATTTATCTCATCAATTTCTTAATAAAATTATTAACTGATTTTCCAACTAAATATTTTTATTAAATATACCATTCTCAATTTATTAAACTTTTTAAAAAAATTTATCCTAACTAAAACCCTTTAACATTATAATAGATATACCCAATTTTAAAATACATTTTTGTACTTTTAATAGTCTTTTTAACTTTCAATTTTTCACATGCATGCTCTAAAGACTTACACACCAATGTACATTAAATATAGTCATTACTTAATACAATGAAAATAAATTAGCTTTTGACTGACATCTAAAATCAATTAAAATTTATAAGTACTCTCAGTTAGTCCTGCTCATCATTTTAAAATCTTAATTTTAAACACTTTCATGTAAATTAATATTTAATAAAGCATAATTATTACTTTAACAAATTTATTTTAAAAATCAACTAAAAATCCTAATAAAGTTAACTAATCATTCCAGACAACATAAATCAACTTTATATATTAAATCCATTTAAAACATTTTATACTTGAGATTAACTCTTCTCTAGTTAAAATATTAATTTTATCCTTTCAAGTAAATATTAAACAATTTAAGATAATCTTTTAAATAACTGCTAACTAATTGGGATAACTGAATTATTCTAACTCATACTATTGAAACCTAATTTAAGATTTTATTATACTTGTAATCTTATATAATAAAAAAAATTTAATGCTATAAAACATATATATATATATTAAAATACAATAAAATTCACATAAATTATAATTATTGTATTAGAAGTACTTTCATCTATCCATCTCATAATCTATATCAACTATATAACATTGAATAATCAAAACAAGACATCCTTTCATAATACCCATAGTTCAATTTAGTTTAGTTCTTCCACAATTCTGTTATTTTAACATTTGATGATTGCCAATTCATTAATATTTGAAAATTTCTTGAAATCAACACAGCCTCTTTTTACATATTTTTTATATTTTTATAATCAAATTTAAATCCATATTGACAGAATTTATTATGTTAAAATATAACAGATGATGAAGATTTATTTACATCTTTTCCAGATTGTTTCTCTTTTTGAATTCTATATACAAAAGCTTACACTGTCATGTATATATATATATATATATATATATATATATCGATATTGACAATATATATATATATATATAATGTCCATTAATTAAAAACAAAATTGTAATTATAAATGAAATAATAAATTTAATGGTTTACAAACTATTACACACAATCCTTCAAATCTGCAGAAGTACTTTCGGTGAATTTTTTCAACCTGTCTCAACTGCCATTAAATTCAAAATCAACAGCGGAAGCAAATGTCATCACTTTAAATTCCACAAATCTCGTATTTTAATGTTAGCAGCTTGGCGATTTATTAAATGCATTTTATTCTTGTTTATAAAAATTGCCTCTTTAATTTGATGAAGAGAGAAACCATTGAAAAAGAAAAATTAAAGAGGCAATTTTTATAAACAGGAACAAAATGCATTTAATAAATCGCCAAGCTGCTAACATTAAAATACGAGATTTGTGGAATTTGAAGTGATGACGTTTGCTTCCACCTTTGATTTTGAATTTAATGACAGTTGAGGCAGGTTGAAGAAATTCACAGAAAGTACTTATGCGGATTATATATATATATATATATATATATATATATATATATATATATTATAACAGACGGAACAATTCTCATTATACACCCCCTAATACCTATCATACTAATCATGCCAGTTGCTAATTCGATCTTTAGCAGTGTGAAGTCCCACTACACATCGTGCATCCATGTTGGTCAACAGATATAACAATTGGAATGATGATCACTAGCCCCAAAAGTTGATGATGCCAGATATAATGGACAGAACGATTACAACTAATCCCAAACACTGCTAACACCAGATGTAATGGATAGTCAACTAACTTGCAGACTGTACTACTATGCAGATGGATCAATATGGTGTGGGGATAAGTTAATATGCTCTAATTTATTACTCCTAATGAAACAATCTGCAGAGACCTACCAGGTTTACAAGGGAAGAAAGTTGCATCCAACTATGTTCAGACTGTGGGTCATCTGATAGAGTGCTAATGAGAACCCGATGAAATGCTTAACCAATAATTGCATACTTTTTAATTAACTAACTCTATCCCTATTTAATAATATTAAATGCAATTTACGTTAGTTCATCCACTTTCCCCCTCTTAATTCCGTTATGCCATAATATTCAAACCCAGAGAGAATATTGCTTTTAACTCTATTATCAGGTATGAACAAATATACACAGCAACTCCTGCACCTATATATAGGTTACAACTAGCATTTATTATATTTGGTTTATTTTCAAGCTTTTATATAATAAGAAAAATAGATGTGTGTGCATGTATAATTATTTATAAACTGTGGAATGTCAGGACAACTCAATAAACCAGAGACCAAAATAATATAAACTCTCAAACATTTATTAACAATAATAAATATCAAGTATAACGACAATAGTAATGATAAAAAAAAAAAATAAAAAAAAAAATATAATAATCATCATATGTACATGTGTCACAAATGAACCTCTACCATCTTACTAATTAATTATCCTCTAGATCCAACCCTTATACCCCATGGTAGAAATCCACATATGTCACTCATTCTCTGCAAATCATAATTATATAGAAAAATCAACTTTAGTTATTTAATATAATTGAGATGCTGGTTAGCTAAATTATATATTTACAAATGTTAATCTATTTAACAAGTTTCCCCAATTTTATATATATAGTTTCCCCAGTTTATATATATGATAGAGACAGATCCCAGTTGATTAGTCAAACATACTGGAAAATATACGTACACGGTTAATCACAAAATAAAAATATAATATGTATCCTGTATGTGTTGTAATTTAACCTATATATAAATTTAGAGAATCTTACCTCAATATTTATGTGGATGATCTGATGTGAAGCAGGTGGTATTACCTAAATTTTATTTATAATGAAAATATTAAAAAAAATATCAAAATGAATAATCCCCCCTTTTCTTCTTTGCTAATTCTAAAAAATGAGGCTTCAGCATCAGAGTGTGAAAATACAACAGATAATATGAATAAAAAAATAAAATAGTAAATAAACAAAAATTTATAATATTGATTCTTTGATTAAAAATTGTAATTGGAACAAAGTTTCTAAAAATCATCATAATAGAAGTAGTAGTATTAGTTGATAGATAGGCAAGTTGTTCTTCAAAGCAGTTTCACTTAGTAAATCATTCTCCTTAGCAGAGATATATAGGTACAATGGTGTCTCCTGTAGTTGTGTTTAATGGTAAACATCTTGATCCTCATTTGATTCACCATAATGTATTCCAATCCTTGTTTACTTTAGACTGAAGGCATCTTTTTGTGTGTTTACAATAAAGCAATATATATATATATATATATATATATATATATATATATATATATATATATATATATATATATATATATATATATATAATGCAGCTGGCAGGAAAATACCATGACACACAACAGCATGTTTTGCTCTAGTCCATTTTCATATTAAAGTACATTTTAATAATTATTTATAATCATATATTTTTATTGAATAATATTGAAGCACTTATATATATATATTAAAAAAAATTATTTCATTTTTTTTCTTTTCCAATTTTTAGCAAATTTAATTCTCGTTATTGTTTTTGAAAAGATTTAAAAAATTCAAATTTACTCCAACAACTTTTTAAACACGATTTAATTATTTAAAAATTAATCAGTTATTCTTACTTCTTTTCACTTTCTATCCTTTGAATTTGATAAACTTTTAGTTACAGTATTTGACTTTTAAAATGTTTATAATTTAACTAAAAGAAAAAGTAAAACTCCATTTTAGCATTCTAAATTTTTAGTTTTAATTGCTGTCTTTTGTTACAGTTGTTATAACAATAAGAAGAATGATTTGTAAACTGTCTTTTGTTTTTATACATTTTCATGTGTGTAGATTTCCAGGAATGCTCATATCTTTAACTGCCTATTGTTTAAATACATTTAGATTTATTATAAATAAAAAAAATAAAATAAAATAATAAAATCAGCTTTATTTTCACACATATGTACCCACCTAATTAACCTCAAGTCATCCCAAATTCATTTACCTATTAATTAATATTCAATTTTAAATTTTAAATTATATATATATATATTACAATTTATTTAATCAAATAGTTTTATATATATATACAAATAGTACTTTGTAAAATATTAATCGTATTTTATTTTATAAATATAATAATTTATTGTGTATTATATGTATATAGGCAATAATAATAACAAATAATAATCTTTCCACTATTACTATAAATTCCAAATAGATTGGGTTCAATAAATATGCTTAATCTTTTTAGGTATGTGTGCATTGTAAGCTACCTTTTACAACATATAATGATTAGCAATATTAAATGAACTATATGTATTCTAATATAATTAAAGGTTATCAACAAAACATGAGCTGTATAAAAATTTGTCCAGGAGAAAAGTTTGCAAATAATATTAGCATAGGCATGAATTTAATATGTCGAATTTTTCAGTGATGTTTTTATTGGTACTGGTTGATTAGACACACACACCACTTGATGGCCTTATTTATGTGCTAAAGTACATACAAATGCCATTTATGCAGCTGACCATATTTTCACAACCATGTTTACATGTAATACAACAATTTTGCTAGTATTACACATTGCAGGTCACATTGTGAATTGCACTAAATTATTTCTGTGAATTCACAAACTTCACACTTTCTTACGGTGTCGTCTAAGGGTGTATGTTGATCAAGTATCCAAAAATCGTTATTTGTAAATAAATATTTATATTTTTTATTGAAATCACACAATTTGACTAAACAATAATTATGGAGGGTTTACACACTTAATCAGAAAATGTACAAGTCAATTTCAATGTTCATCCTACTAATGCAATTGAACGGATTCGATTAGAAAGCATAATAAGTTTTAAATTTGTTGCCTTTTTTTTTAAAAAAAAAAAGCAGAACCAAAAAAAAAGTGTAATAAGTTTTAAATTTGTAGATTTTTTTTTTTTTTTTAAAAAAATAGAACCAAAAAAATAAACACAATAAGTTTTAAATATGTTGATGTTATTTAAAAAACCAAGGCAAAAACAAAAAAAAGTGTAATAAGTTTTAAATTTGTTGATTTTATTAAAAAAAAAAAAGTAACAAAAAAGCATAATAAATTGAAAATTTGTTGATGTTAATAAAAAAAAACCCTTAATAAATTGCAAATTCTGTGTTTGATTTTTTATTTTTTTTTGTAAATTTATTGATGTTAATAATGTAACGTTACATTATTTTAAAATGAAAATAAAAAGATCGTAAATAAAAATTGATTTATTAAAAAGAAAAAAACTTAAAAACTGAAAATTAAAAGTTGTTTAATATATATAGATCTCATGATGGGCAACTTTAAAAACTATTTTTTTTTTGTAAAGATATAAAGATTTGATATTTTTGGAAATAGAAATAATGTTGATTTCTATAATCTTAGAAAATGGAAATGATTGTCTTATTAATTAAATGATTGTTTAAAAACAAACTGGCCCTTGAGGCATTTAAAATAAATTAAAGAGTCAGATAAGAGAGTACAAAAAAATTAAAGGATCAATGCAAACACCAGAAATGTCAGCACGGACTGTAATTGAAACACCAGAGGAATAGGGACATCTTGCCATTTGAATCTCAAGATCTAATGATAAGAGACTAATAAAAATATAAAAGCCAAATTATTATTATAATTGTTATCTTAGAGCTGACTATGAATAGATCGTTATAACTAGCTATATTGCAGATTTTCACGATGTGGAAGTCTGCAATAAATTTAATTTTCTGGACATACCAGCTGAGGCCTCTGGATGACAGTTCCTGACCAAATACATGGCAAGTCACAGTTTCATTTCAAAGTTGGACAAAATCTATGAAAGTGATCATGAAGATGGACTTCTCAATCTATTAAATCCGTAAAATATGAACTATTGTGTCTATCTAATAAGAACTTTCCTAAAATTGCAAGTAATTAATAACTGAAAATAAGAACTCTTATCTGACTTAAAGAATGCAAATTCAATTATTGATATTTTATTTTATGTAGATGTTTAAACAATCATTTCCATTTCATTTTTTTTTTTTGTGTGTGTGTATTATGTTTTAACTAAAATGTATTAAATTTAAAGTTGGGTGTAGATAGCTGCATGGATAAAGATTAATAACTATGTTTAAATTCGTTAATGTTTAATTTGATTTTAATTTCAGGCTATTTGTTTCGTGGTTGTGTCAGTGCTAGTGGAGAGATATATAGACGTTTATATTAATGTAATGTGAAGCGTGTTTAGCATACAGGGCAATGTGCCCACCTGAATGCATGACCCCAAAGAGACAGTCAAACCATTGCAATGGTTGCAGATGTATTTCCTGCACCATTAACACCTTCTAGCTCTATGGACAGGGATTTATAAGTCGGCAGAAAGACCGCTGTCCCCCCATAAGTAGCACTCTTTAAATATATATATATACATGATTCCTTAGTCTGACAGATGCACTCTCCTGTTCTAGACATGGATCATTTCCTTCAAATAATGTCACGCTGTCAGATGCACATTCCTGTCTGCATGGTTTTATGCTATCATCTTTATATTGCATCGATTGCGACTATATATCTGGAAGCAGGCATTGGGTTGACTACGAACTTTTAGTCTGAGATTGAATGAATGTTTTGATAAGTTTTTAAATGAAAAAAAATCTATGTAGACTGTCTATGCTCGACATGCTAAAGTAAAATATAATTTAAATATCCATCTGTGCGACCTATTTAAAATAGTAATTTAAATTTTAAAAAAAATATTAATGTTAAAATCTAAAAATAAATTTATTCCTCAATTTTAAATGTGCGTTAATAAAAATCTATTTGTGTGTTAATTACTTGCAGTGGCTTCTTTTATTTTATTGTTCTAAATATTTAATATATACTTTGAGAATAGAAATCTATTGAAACTTATAAATGTTTAAAATCTCTGATACTCTATGAGCTAGTGACCTTGGGCAAACGGTCAGAATAATATATATAAGAAAATTTTTTGAATCTTAACTTACGTATCTGCCTACTATATAAATTTTTCTAGGTTCAAATGCCTAGATGGCGCCCGTGTAGTGCGGATACGTTTAAGGCTCATTTCATTGACCGTTAAAATGGACTCCCAATGTGGCACGATCTTTAATAAACCATGAGTGCCCTGAGAATGTTAAAAATAAATCATGCCAGTAAGATTTTTTTTTAAAAATGTGTATATATATATTTTGTATTAACGTATAGTTATAGTCCGATATTTAATAAACCACGAGTACCTTGAAAATGAAGCCCGTAATATTTTTTTCTGAAATCAGAATATATTGGTTGTATTATATAAAGTTATGAATTTTGTGTAAAAAGTACTGCCAGTAAGAAAATTGCGTATATGTAGAAATAAATGCGAGGAATAAAATGTAACAATTAATATAAATCATAATTTAATAAAAAAAAAAGTCTAAAATCACGTAACTTCTTTGACTTGCCTAAGTTAATAATGAAATGTAGGGAAAAGGGAACACTTGAGGGAGGAGGTGTAATCTCAGCTAGGGTGAAAAGGAAAGAATAGTCAGCATTTTTTTTCTTCTTGTAATTACTAACAAAGTTATGTCTTTTAATTAATAACCAAAGTTTTGTCCTTTTAAAAAAAATTTAGTTAATCAATTTGTGTAACGTCATTACTAACACTAAGTAAATTCTTTTTTTTTTTAATGTTTTTGTTTTTGAGGAAGTTTACTGATATGTAACGGAATATATGCCGTTACATTATTTTAAAATGAAAATAAAAAGATCGTAAATAAAAATTGATTTATTAAAAAGAAAAAAACTTAAAAACTGAAAATTAAAAGTTGTTTAATATATATAGATCGCATGATGGGAAACTTTAAAAACTATTTTAAAAAAAAAATAAATATATTTGAAAGTTTTTTTTTTTGTAAAAAAAGTAAAGATATAAAGATTTGATATTTTTGGAAATAGAAATAATGTTGATTTCTATAATCTTAGAAAATGGAAATGATTGTCTTATTAATTAAATGATTGTTTAAAAACAAACTGGCCCTTGAGGCATTTAAAATAAATTAAAGGGTCAGATAAGAGAGTACAAAGAAATTAAAGGACCAATGCAAACACCAGAAATGTCAGCACGGACCGTAATTGAAACACCAGAGGATTAGTGACATCTTGCCATTTGAATCTCAAGATCTAATGATAAGAGACTAATAAAAATATAAAAGCCAAATTATTATTATAATTGTTATCTTAGAGCTGACTATGAATAGATCATTATAACTAGCTATATTGCAGATTTTCACGATGTGGAAGTCTGCAATAAATTTAATTTTCCGGACAAACCAGCTGAGGCCTCTGGATGACAGTTCCTGACCAAATGCATGGAAAGACGCAGTTTCATTTCAAAGAAGGACAAAATCTACGAAAGTGATCACGAAGATGGACTTCTCAATCTAATAAATCCATAAAGTATGAACTATTGTGTCTATCTAATAAGAACTTTCCTAAAATTGCAAGTAATTAATAACTGAAAATAAGAACTCTTATCTGATTTAAAGAATGCAAATTCAATTATTGATATTTTTTATGTAGATGTTTAAGCAATCATTTCCATTTCATTTTTTTTTTTGTGTGTGTATTATGTTTTAACCAAAATGTATTAAATTTAAAGTTGGGTGTAGATAGCTGCATGGATAAAGATTAATAACTATGTTTAAATTCGTTTATGTTTAATTTGATTTTAATTTCAGGCTATTTGTTTCGTAGTTGTGTCAGTGCTAGTGGAGAGATATATAGATGTTTATATTAATGTAATGTGAAGCGTGTTTAGCATACAGGGCAACGTGCCCACCTGAATGCATGACCCCAAAGAGGCAGTCATACCATTGCAATGGTTGCAGATGTATTTCCTGCACCATTAACCCCTTCTAGCTCTATGGACAGGGATTTATAAGTCGGCAGAAAGACCGCTCTCCCCCCATAAGTAGCACTCTTTAAAAAAATATATATATATATATATATACATGATTCCTTAGTCTGACAGATGCACTTTCCTGTTCTAGACACAGATCATTTCCTTCAAATAATATCACACTGTCAGATGCACATTCCTATCTGCGTGGTTTTATGCTAGCATCTTCATATTGCATCGATTGCGACTATATATCTGGAAGCAGGCATTGGGTTGACTACGAACTTTTAGTCTGAGATTGAATGAATGTTTTGATAAGTTTTTAAGTGAAAAAAAATCTATGTAGACTATCTATGCTCGACATGCTAAAGTAAAATATAATTTAAATATCCATCTGTGTGATCTATTTAAAATAGTAATTTAAATTTTAAAAAAAATATTAATGTTAAAATCTAAAAATAAATTTATTCCTCAATTTTAAATGTGCGTTAATAAAAATCTATTTGTGTGTTAATTACTGGCAGTGGCTTTTTTTATTTTATTGTTCTAAATATTTAATATATACTTTGAGAATAGAAATTTATTGAAACTTATAAATGTTTAAAATCTCTGCTACTATATGAGCTAGTGACCTTGGGCAAATGGTCAGAATAATATATATATAAGAAAATTTTTTGAATCTTAACTTACGTATCTGCCTACTATATAAATTTTTCTAGGTTCAAATGCCTAGATGGCGCCCGTGTAGTGCAGATACGTTTAAGGCTCATTTCATTGACCGTTAAAATAAAAAAAAAAACCTTTAAAAAGTACAAATTTTGTGTTTAATTTTTTTTATAAGACAAACAAACTAAATATGTATTTCAAAAAACAAAGAAAAAAATTAAAAAAAAAAACAAAGATAATCCCAAAAAATACAGCCTGGGAACGTTAATATTTTATGGTTTTTGTGTAGCAACAATGCCATCAAGAGGCATGTGTGTCTAATCGACCAGTACTTTTTTATTATCTACAGTAAAAACTTTTATGTCTATTTTTTTTTTATGCTATGAATATTCTCAGTAAATTTATTTCATAAATATATCAACAATCACAGATTCTAATAAGAATATTTGTTCAATTATTTATAAAGTTTTTTTAATTACTTTTTCTCTCCAAGATTGTTTCTTAAAAGAAGTCAATATTGCTATCACATGCCATTAAACCAAATTATTTTTTTAAACTTGATTATTTTAAAAGACTAGATAAAATACTAAGGACATCTCGTAAGTATGCCATAAATAAAAATAAATTTTGAAACCTATACTTTTTCTACTCCTCCTCTTTCTTCTTTTTTTCTTCTTTTTATCATCATTATTGTAATCATTGCCATTATTATTATTATTATTACTGTTATCATCATCATCATCATTATTATTATTATTATTATTATTATTATTATTATTATTATTATTATTATTATTATTATTATTATTATTATTATTATTATTATTATTATTATTATTATTATTATTATTATTATTATTATTATTAAGTATAATGATAAATATAATAAATATTTATTTTCAAATATAGCAGTCGATGTTAAATCTACTGATATGAAAAGATTTCTAGAAAACAACCTTCATGTTAAAGTCATATGTAGTAAGATTAACATGTTTAACTCTAATACTAGTAGCTTTTTTGTCTCAATTCCTAAACATAAGCTTTGGAAGCTTATTTCTAGTCATTTATGACTTTGCGGTAAATTAAATTTTTTTAATGTTTTATTGGCCAGTTCATTAATATTTTATGATTAACTTCTTTTGTCACAATATTATGCTTTATAATATTTTTTTTATTTATTTTTTTCTTAATTATTCTTTGTTATTTTATATTTTTTGATACTATGTTTGGAATTTCTTGTTTCTATATAAGGATTTATGGAATAAAAACAAAGACTCCAAGAATTAAGCAGTTCTTCAATTCTAAAAATTTTGATATTATTTTTCTCTCATAAATATGCCTTTCTCCTCACATTTCAGATGATATTTTCTGTAGAAAAGATATACCTTCTGATGTTGCTTCTAGAGGTGGAGGCACATTCATTATCCTTATGTGTTATTTTATGCATAAGCATATTTCTATTTCAGCATCATCTTGTGAAAATCCACGGGATAAAATATGTTTAAAAACAATATTAAATTTTTTTTGCCTAATGTCTACATAAAACTAACATTATCCTTGTTAGAATGTAATAAAATTATTTGTATTTTTAAGACATTTTAATCAAACACAAATCATATATTTTTATTATTGGTGATTTTAATATTTTTGATTTATACTCAGGTAGGACTATCATAGATTCAATATATCTTTCATCAAAAGCATTGAGAATAATTCAGTGTTGTTATTTGTTGTTTAAAATAATTTAATCTTATAGTAATACTAATACCAACACTTTGGACTACATTCTTAGTATTTTTTTATAATTGAATGTTTAATTACTTCTACTATTTCTTTTTCTATTGATTTACATCATCATTACTTAGAATTTTATATCAATGTTTAATTTAATAGGATTTGTCCTTTCAGAACTATTAAAAGAAACTACAAAAGAGGAAATTATTTGGAACTTTATTTAAATTTATCTAACTTTAATTGGAAAAGTGTGTATTCATCATCAGATGTGGCATACTAATGAATTTTTTTTAATTAATCGTTTTCTGTCTGGTTTTTATTCTCTCTTAAAGAAATTATTAAAAGGGCATCATTTCACTATAATACTGGATTACAAAGAACTTAGATTATTATGACAATTTTATTAATTATAGAAGATTATCTAAGATTGTATATCAGAGATTTTCAAATATTTATACAAAATACTGAAACTCATATTTCGGATAACTCTAAGCAATTTTGGTCTCTGGTCAAAGATTTAGGTATTACAAAAATGAAATAACAATTCAAATCTAGTTTCAGATGAATTTGTCTTAAGCTTTCAGTGATTTTTAAACAATCAAAATCTCTTGCAGACCAGACCGAAAATAATGATCTAATTAATTTATTGAATCTGACATTATTTTTGGTATTAAGCAGCTTAAATTACATTCTATTATGGGTGTTGACAATATTCCAGTTTTCATTTATAAAAGATGTATTCCTCTTTTGCATATTTTTAATTTGTCTTTAATGAAAAGTATTTTCCCTAAGTACTTTAAAATTTCTAAAATTGTACCTATCTTTAAAAAAAGATTTCAAAAGTCTGTATTTGACTATAGGCTTATTTCAGTTCTATACACTGTTGCACGAATACTTGAAAGATGCTTATAATAAGACAATCTTTGATGTCAACAAGGTTTTCTCATCACAGAAATATGGTCTTTTTCTCAATAGTTCCATTGAAACAAATCTGCTAAAAATGTTGATCACATTTCCAATTTAATTGAGGATCAATATAGTTTGGATATTAATTATTTTGATATGTCCAAAGCTTTTGATAGAGTTAATCATAAAATTCTTCTCAGAAAGCTTGGTAGATTAGGTTTTTTCAAAATATTAATTACTTGATTTGAGTCTTTCCTTAAAAGCAGCAGGACTTGTGTGAAGATTAACAATTGGTTCACATAACTTTTGGGTTATGCATATAACTGCAAAATTTTCAAGCTTATCTGTTCTATTAATGATTATTTTACACTTCAAAGTGATATAGATAATATCCTAAAATGATGTGAAAATAACTGTCTAAACATAAATATGGATAAGTGATCTATTGTCTCTTACCCTATAAATTTGAAATAATAAGATTTTCCTACCATATATGTAGTTTAAAAGTCATAGCAAATTATCATGAAAGAGATCTAGTAATAATGTTTCCTAACAATGGTTCTTTTCATCGTCATATCGATTTTATGGTGAATAAAGCTTTCAAAGTTATAGGAGCTATTTATAGAAATGGAAAGCATTTAATAAAAAGTACAAAAAATAGTCTTTTTATAGAATTGGAAATTCCATCTTGGAGTATAGTTCAATTATATGGAAACCTCATACCAAGACATATATCATAAAAATTCAATCTATGTTAGACATTTTTCTAAAATTATAAAATCTAAATAATGATCAGTACATCGAATTAATGCTGAAAAGAAAAAAAAAAGAGATCTTAAATTTGTGCATAAAATGATTTCCCGAATCTTTCTGTATCTAACTGGCTTTCTAAGTTGAGTATTAAAAAAGCAGCATTATAATAATTGCACTCACAATATTTTTGAACTTAAAATTTGTAATCTGATATATTTAAAATTCTTGTCTTTATTTCGTTCACCCAGAATATATAATAAAGATTTTGGTAATAGAACTATTTTTCATTTAGATTTTAAACGGTTCACTAAAGTCATCTTAAAAATATTATCCTTAGTTTCATTTGATGTATTACTTTTTTATTTATTTGTTTTTTTTTTTTTACTTTCTATTATTATCATTATTATTTTTTGCTAATTTATATTAATTAACTCACTATGCAATCCATAATTGACTAAATGTTGTCGAAGTGTATATTAAATAATAATAATAATAATAATAATAATAATAATAATAATAATAATAATAATAATAATAATAATCGCGAATTATGCATTATATAGATCTTTTAACAATCTTTGAATATAATCATTAATATTGAGTTGAAAAAGATTTTCATTAACAAATTGTGAATTGTAAATATTGGGTAGACGAAAAAAAAATTTAAAGTACTACTTTTACAAGTTTCAATTAAAAAATAATTATAAGAGCGATTTTCATATTTACAATAATTCAAAGGCAGTTTTAAGATCATTTTATAAGAAATATATATTTTTCGGTAATGACTTTGCATAAAAACTTCATAGCCCTATCTTTCCTCCTTGCTACAAGAGATATTTTACAATCACTTTTCAGTTGACAAAACCTAGATTTGTTTTTAAAAACGAATTGTATCTTGTGTCTTTTTTCGAATGAGGATTCCATAAAACAGATCCAAATTCCAAAATAGGAAGAACCAACTATAGAAAAAATCTATATTTAGTGGAGTATTCAAAAGCACTACCATGGCTATAAATAACTCTCACCATCTTGAGGACTCTATTTATTATCAATTATATATGTTGATGAAAGAAACCATTAGTAGAAAATATGATTCCAAGATCTGAACAGTATCAACAAGTTTTATTTTAAAATTGTTGATATAATATTCAAATCTTAAAATTTCGGATTTTGACAATTCAAAAATACTTGCTAATTTGGAAAAGTGTGATTTAAGAACCATGAAAGAGTCAATTGAAATATTAAAGAAATCTATTGGTTCAAATAGGGCTGACGAAGCACAACGTATTCCAGATATGTGGAAACCTCTCATTTTATCTCTGTCTTCTAATATTAACTTAAAATTAATAGGTGAAAAAACTGAGGGCAATAAAAATTTTGATAAGCCTCCTATTTTGAATGCTGAACTACTTCAAGTTTATTCTCATTTCTAATCTAGCACTCAGTCATGTTATTGTTTGAGATCTAATCATTTTCTTTCAAAAGTTAACCTTGACAATGTCTGATGCTAGGTTGTAGAAATATCGGTAGGTAATGGAAAATAACACACGGCTTTAACCCAAAAAGTAATAATTTATATATTTGTATATATTAAAAACTAATAGAGCCAAAATACTACCTTGATTTTCTCCAAGATAACAACAATATTGGAAAGAAATCTGTAAATTGAATTTAACAAAAGCTGCTCTATTTTTTATAAAAGATCCAAACCAACAAACTATATTACTTGCTAGACCAAGTTTATGTAATTTAGTAAAAAAAGCTTTATGATCAATCTTATCAAAGTCTTTCAACATATCAAAATAAATGACATCCATTCTACCCTGGTCTTCAAATACATGTGCAATATGATCATAAATATTGATACAATTTGTCTCTCTTGAATTATTTGATAAAAAACCATTTTGCTCTGATGCCAATAATTTACTAATATCATGAACTAGTTCATTATATGTATATATATCTCAAATATTCTTGCAATGGAATGCAAGACTGTAAGGGGTCTATAGTTATTGACCTTATCTTTACCTTTACTTTTAAAGATAGGAATGACTTTATCAATTTTTGGAAATGTCAGGAAAGTAGAGTTTGTTATAGAACAAATGAGAATGTGACAATGTGGTGAAGCAGCCGTTATAACTGAAAATGGTGATGTTATCTGGAAGCAAACTAGAATATAAGTTAAATTGTTTAATGGCTGTTACAATATCACATTCTGTAAATTTATTTAGTGAAATACCTTTCCTTACATTCTTGTTGAACAAAGTACGATCATTATAAGGTAGTGGTTTTATAGAGAGTTCTGAAAAAAAATTAGAATAATAATTTAGAATAATAATAATAACAATACATTATTATTATTATTATTATTATTATTATTATTATTATTATTATTATTATTATTATTATTATTATTGTTGTTGTTATTATTATTATTATTATTATTATTATTATTATTATTATTATTATTATTATTATTATTATTATTATTATTATTATTATTATTATTATTATTATTATTATTATTATTATTATTATTATTATTATTATTATTATTATGGGTATAACACCCAAGATGCTTAAAGAAAATAATGTTGCATTTTTGCCTGTTTTAGTTCATTTATCTTTGCAGTCTGGAACATTTCCAGAATGTTTGAAAGTTAATGTTATAACTCCTGTTTATAAGAAGAGTGATTCTACTCTTATGATTTATTATAGGCCAATTGCCATTATTTCTGTTTTTCTAAGTTATTGGAAATGATTGTTAAGGATCAAATGTTGTCATTTTTGTTTAAAAATAAAATTTTATCTGACTATCAATATGGTTTTCTTCCTGGTAGAAGTACATTAGATGCTTTAAAACATCATGTTTATAATTTAACATCATCATTGACTCAGGAACCTAATACATTGGCTATTTATCTTGATTTATCTAAAGCATTTGATTCTGTTAATCATAATGTTTTGATTAAGCGTTGCTACTTGTATGGTTTTCATGGTTCAAATGATAGTTGGTTGGAGAGTTATTTAAAGGATAGAAAACAGTTTACTAATATTTATGGTATTGTCAGTGATGTGGTCTTGATTAATTTTGAAGTTCAGCAAGGTTCAGTACTTAGTTCTCTATTGTTTTAAATTTATATTAATGATTTATTTTCACTGAAATTACATTCTAAGATTTTTGTTTTTGCTGATGATATTGCATTATCCTGTAATGCTGTTTCTTAAAGTCTTCTTGAAAAATTAGTGAATGAGAATTTGGACTCAGTTGGTAAATAGCTGGCATATAATTTATTGTTGGTCAATTTAGATAAAACAAAATAGATTCTTTTTTTTACTTTGTATTTTAATAGTATATGTACTAGTGATAATATTCCTTTGTTAGATAATTATTGTTATTTGGGAATATATATTGACTCCAGATTGTCCTGGACAAATCATATTACCTATCTTTGTCAATGGTTATTTAATTTAAACTATATGTTTTATTATTTAGTTAAATTTGTTCCTAGGTCTGTTCTCATTTTTGTTTACATTGCTTGTTATCAGAGTATTTTATCTTATAATATCATTATTTGGGGTAATGCTTCTCCATATATTTTATCTTCTTTGCATGTTTTACAAAATTAAACTTTGCACATTATCTTTGGTAGATCTCATTCCTCTTCTGTTCGAGATATTTATATTGCATTTGGTTTATTTGATGTAAATCATTTATACCAATATAGAGTTATTTTTGATATTTTTTGTGCTAAACTTTTTCTGAATTCTAGAGTTTATGTTTTAAATACTTGTCTTTCTAATAAATTTCAATTATCTTCACCAAATTTTTTTATGGAATCTAGTAAAAGACAATATGTTTATTCTGGGTCAAAGTTATTTAATAAATTTATATATGATTGTTCAATTGATCTGAATAATATTTCTTATGTATGTTAATTTTATTTATTTTCTAAACTGTTCTTTTCTATTTTGAGTTTTTGGTTGTATTTTTTATTTTATTTTTATTTAATTTGTTCTTTTTACATGCAAATTCCACACACAATATTTTTCTTGTTTGGAGTTTTTAAATAATTGTTATGTACTTTGTTTTATTTCATAGAATAAATTGAATTATTATTATTATTATTATTATTATTATTATTATTATTATTATTATTATTATTATTATTATTATTATTATTATTATTATTATTATTATTATTATTATTATTATTATTATTATTATTCTTATTATTATTATTGGAATAGATTGAAAATATGTCAGTAATATTTAATTGAATATCCAAAAGTTCAGTGTGGGAAATTTTTTCCAACAGGGCCCAATATTCACCGACTGAATTTGCTAATGTTAAGGAAACTATAATTTTTAGAAATTAATATTGATCTAACATCAGATAAATGAGGACAATAATAAATTACACTATTATCCAAGGTTACACCTAAATAATAATAATAATAATAATAATAATAATAATAATAATAATAATAATAATAATAATAATAATAATAATAATAATAATAATAATAATAATAATAATAATAATAATAATAATAATAATAATAATAATAATAATAATAATAATAATTCAATTCAATTCAATTCATTTATTTACCGTACAAAACTACAGCATAAATCCAATTACAGTATTGCACCATAACAAATATATAAATACATAAATGAGTTTAAATGACAAATTATTAATATAATTATGTGCCATATTTCAATAAAAGATAATTAACACATTTAAAAATCTAAAGTAAAATTAAATATCAGCATATAAACAATTATTATTAAGACATTTATAGTAACAAATAAATAAAAGGGATAAATATAAAGCACATAAAATAAAAAACAAACAAATAAAAAACAATTTAATATATATATATAAACAAAATCAAGTTAAACCAATCAAATCTGACATTTAAATGTAATAACATTACAAAATTGTTTATAATCTAAATTGGAGTAATTAATATTGCTACAAATCTGATTATAAAAACATGGTAGCCTAAACAAAGGAGAAAATCTAAGAACATTGGAATGATAAGTTTTAATGTAACAAACAGAAGCAGACTGAGTATCATGCACATGAGATCTAATTATAACAGTAGAAATTGTATTAGATAAAAGAACTATTTTATTAACAAGTTTATAAAGATATTTAATATCTCTATATTGACTTCTAGAAGAAAGATGAACAACAGATTTATTTCCCAAAAAAACATATTTAGAAAACTTATTATACACTGATTGTAATAAATTACATCCCTGTTTAGAGCTAGGATTCCAAATGACTGAACAATATTCAATGATGGGAAGAACCAATGATAAAAATAATGTAAATTTTGTATCACCACTGAAATGATAACCAAACCTTAGAATAGTACCTATAATTTTTAAAGCCTTACCAGTAATCATTTCCAAATGAGGAAGAAAGGATCCATTACTAGAAAATATAACTCCCAAATCTTTTTGGGATTCAACAGAAATAATTTTGTGAGAATTAATAAAATAAGAAAAATGCAAAACTTCAGATTTTTTAGAATACGAGACTAAGAAACATTTACTGAAATTAACAGTCATATTATTTAGATCATACCAAGCACTAAAATTATCTATATAATTTTGAAGAAGAGTGCCATCAAACACAGATGTGATTCTTCTAAAGATTTTACAGTCATCTGCATAGCACAAAAGATAAGAAGATTTTAAGCAATCCTTAAGGTCATTCATATAAATGTTAAAAAGCATAGGTGCTAAAATACTACCCTGAGGAACCCCCAAATTACATTTAAAATTAGATGAATTAGTATAATTAAATTTAATGTATGCAGTACGACTATGAAGAAAGGATTGAAACCAATAAACAAGCTTAGTAGAAAAACCCATTTGATATAATTTGCAAAGAAGAATACTGTGGTCTACTTTATCAAAAGCTCTTGATAAATCAAAATAAACAACATCAAGTCTCTGCTGGTCTTCAATTGCATGAACTATATGATCATAAATTGTTAACAAATTAGTTTCTACAGATCTATTAGGTATAAAACTATACTGTGAAGAAGAAATAAGTTTACTAACATCTAAAATAATTTTATTATAAACACACCTCTCAAAAATTCTAGCAATAGTAGTAGTAGTAGTAGTAGTGGTGGTAGTAGTAGTAGTAGTAGTAGTAGTAGTAGTAGTAGTAGTAGTAGTAGTAGTAGTAGTAGTAGTAGTAGTAGTAGTAGTAGTAGTAATAATAATAATAATAATAATAATAATAATAATAATAATAATAATAATAATAATAATAATAATAATAATAATAATAATAATAATAATAATAATAATAATAATAATAATAATAATAATAATAATAATAATAATAATAATAATAATAATAATAATAATAATAATAATAATAATAATAATAATAATAATAATAATAATAATAATAATAATAATAATAATAATAATAATAATAATAATAATAATAATAATAATATAGGAATGTTATTTCAAAGAAAATATATATAACCTCTACCTGTTAGATTCGTGATCTTTTAAAATGAAATTTAAAGAACGTCTTAAGAACTTTGCTGACAATTTAAATTATTTTGTTTAACATTTGTTACAGATATTTATACTAACACGCAAACATACACATGTGTATATGTTTTTTAATCTTTGCCATGAACAAAAATTATACAGAGAATATTTTATCTTAAATAAAACTTTTTTTTATTCAGAAAATAAACATATGTTTGTAAAAATTTATTTAATAATCAGATTATGCGGGAATTGTAATTATTTTATTAAACTTTATAATGCTTATATTTTTTTCTATGTTTTAAAAGTTTCTTTAAAATAACAATATATTACATTATTTGGAATATGTAGTTTAAGAAAGAATAATGTTAAAAAAGTTATTTTAAACTAGTTTAATAATGCTGTGTTTATCAAGAGAAATTGTTAAAATTATATAAAACGAATGAATGACAATGTTGATTTCAATTTTATTTTTATACAGAATTATCTGTACTATTACTTATATATTTAAACATATATCTTAAAATATAGAGTAAAAATACATTACTCAATGGCAATGCCAGGGAAGCATGGATTTTGAATAAGTATACAAGCATGCATTAATAATATCAGCCACTGTAAAAGAGTTGGCTCCTCTAATTCTAAAAAAAGAGATAAAAGTTACTCTAAAAAGGAGTTTTGGAAAGACAATACAAACCAATCCATGGTACTATAAATTTGGCCACAAACAAAATATGTTATAGCATTTTTGTTGGTTGGTTATTTTGCGTTGCTGTCTTTTATTATTATTTATTTTTGGAAAAAAAAAACTTTTTCCTTCTTAAATACTTACACACCATCCCTATTGTAGATCTTCAATGCAATATATTTTCTTCCATATTTATCCAATAAAAATCAATATTTTGTCATGTTTTTGAGAAATTCCTTATAATGTAAGCAGGGTCTAGCTCTCCCATGTCACCAATGCTCAAATGCTCATGTTTATAAAAAAAAATTGATCGAGTTCCTTGTTCATATGGTTATTGATTTATAATTTTGCTATTGTATTTTTAAACTATTATAAAGCATCTTTACTTCTCTAATGTATTTGTATTTCAACGATACGAATAACAATTCTATACATAGGTAAATTAGTTCCAATAGTTATTTTTTGTGATAAATTACTCTATCTTTTAACTTGTTAAAAGCAGCACTAGTGCATTGAATATTGTATTGCCCATTCCTCATATGTGCATGTAAATGGATTATGTCCTATACATGAGGGGTCATACTGACTTGTGATCAACATGGGTAGGATAAGACGGTTGGCACTAAGATGGGTTTTGGACATTCCATGATCAGATTTTCAATAAAATGGATGACTGAATAGTTGTGGGGTGAAGTGGTTTGAAGCTTGTCCATTAAAATATAAAGATTGGCTATCTTAATATAAGCTGAGCTTTTACTGAATATATGTGTGGAGATCATAATCTGGACCAATTGACGAGTGCTGATTTAACACAAAATACATACATTGATGATTATTCATCTTTTTGACATGTGTGTGGTCAAGTTTATCAGCTGTATGAGTGTTGAGAGTCGTGTGAAAGTTTGAGTTCAAATCCCCTATATATGGACACTATATTATATCTCAGCTTCAAAGCTCATCTTTTTATTTATTCAAATTACTAACATAAATGATTTACATATTCAAGTTGATAACCACCTAAGCTAAGAGTTGATAATTTCTCTTCCCTACATAGCCAAGCAAGACCTTAAAGATTTTTTTACATATAAATTTTTAAATCAAAATATTTACATGTTGTACAGAAAACATTAACTTCATTTTGTAAATTTTTTTTCCAAGAGGAAAAATATAAAAAATTCGTTATTATTTTCGATTTTAATTAATTCAAATTAAAAATGTTACCATTAAACTATAATGCACGTTTCATTAAACTATCTATAAACAACTTGCAACACTTTCCCCTGTTATAAAATAAAAACAATGTTGGAACAAGTATATATTATCGTTTAAGAACCCCGTTTTATTAAAATGCCTCAAGTTTTCAATTTTTAGAAATAATGTGTCATTACATCACGTAGAAACCGTATAATATGAGGAAATTTGATGGACAACCAACTAATTTAAACAATGTCATATAACCGCTCCTCACTCTTTGTTATTGACACTTATCTTGAATTTGCCTGCCAACAAAAATCAAGTCTATAATATATTTTGATTATGTAAAACCACATTGAGTAGCTGATAAGCATTAATCTATGACTAGAAGCCACCTATTCAACAAAAGCCTTGAAAGTATCTTCATTGTATGCATAATAATGATATTCCATTATAATTCATACAATTTTGTGTATTCTTTTTCTTTTTTAAAAATTGAAACAGTAGAAGTATGAGGCAGACAACTCCAAGGGTTCATATATCTTTTTTTTAAAAAAACAATCCAATATTTTTGAAATTAATATACCATTGCCATATTTTAAAATATCTCTAGGAATTTTATCAGAAGATGTAATCTTTACTTTTTTAACATTACAAGCATATGCTTTGACGTTACTAAGATGGATAACATTGCCATCCTTAGATAAATTGAATGAATTACTGAAATATGTAAATTCAATTATTATTTCATCATTTAAAAGAAGATCCAAATATTCCCTAAACCTGTTCATAATATTATTGTTATAATATAAGAGAGTTTTATCTATGGATATGATAGAATTGTGATTCTATATCTCAGATTCTTATATTCCTTTTAGAGCTTTAAAAAAATCTATTGTTCACTATTAATGAATGTCTATATCTTTTGGCAGTTTTAATCTATTAAACAGTTTTAAGGGTTCTATTCTTAGATCTCTATATTTATGATGAAGTTTTATATCTAAATGTATTATTTAACAAAAAATGATTTAGCTGTACCCATAACATCCTCCTTAAGATGATTTCAAACTTCAATAATATAACAGATCTTACCATTTACATTAGCAATTTTAATATTTAATAACTGTTAAAATTTACTACTATACAATAGATTTTTCAATAGATATCAACATTAATATTTTGTGAATACGATTGGAATAATATCTATTTTTAATGCAACCCTCATTTTAAACATACTAGTATAATCTATATCCAGCTATCTAAGTTTGTATATCTGGTAATTTGAACTTCTCTTATATTTTAATTTCTAGCGATAATGTAATATATTAAATGTCATTGTTTTGAGCTGGATGCATCGATGTACCTTTACAGCGATTTTTCTGCCTTAATAAAATGTTTATAATAGTCAATTTACATATATAATGTGTGCGTGAAATAATAAAACATTTACATTTACACCACTAGTACCATTATTTCGAGTCTATTATTTGTAAAACATGTGCACTATAGTCTCCTAAAAGAAAAAAAACGATTTGAAAATTATTTTGCTGTTATAATGCTATCCAATAAGAAAACAGTTTGTCCTTCTCTGAACAACCTTAATCTAAGATTCGGATATAGGCACTTATGAAATAAGCACTAATACAATTGTGAAAAGCAAGTTGTAGTACCACTTACCTTCCATTGATTCAACAAAAAAAACCCAACAATAATTGATACTAAATTAAAATTTATTGAAAATTCAACACAATACACTCTCCTTTCACTGAATACCCTGATTTCTAAAAAAAATAACTGTCTACCTCTTCTCTTAAACGTTTTTTTCTGGAAGACAACGGATAACTAAATCAATCTTAAATTTCAACAGCTTCTTAGCTATTGACTGCTGTCTTCCATTCTAGTCTTGTAGAATTTGTACCAAGTAAAGTTTACATATTCCATATACTTATGTCTAGAGAAAAATAATTTATAATTATTACCTTTAACTGTACTAGAGTCTCCTGACTTACTACTAATTCTGATATTATTATTAAGATTTTTATTATTTTTACTGTCGAAATCTGTATTGTACGAACAACAACAAACTAATCAGACTGTATAAGACAGATAATTTTAGATCACATTTTTCTATCTTCCAGTTTCTTGCTAGGGAAGGTAGATTCTTAAATAGGACTAGCTAAACATAATTTTATCTCCCTGAAATGCAGTTCCAAACTAATTCATTACCTCAAGCAAATATCATAACTAAGAACTCCCAGTATTCTAAGACTCCACCCATGCTTTCTCAATTCTTAAGAACTTGATCTAACCAAAAAAAAATGAAAAAGAGGAAATTGAGTGTTGTGTATTTAGTTGAAAGATGAAAATATTGTTACCAAATACAAAATATCGTTGCCATAGTTAGTATAATGAGATGCCAGATGATATGAGAGATTCATGATTACCAGATTTTACAGTAGCTTTAGGGACTGAAGAAATAAAAGTGAGATATAGGAAAGACTGACTGTATCCAAAACAATACCTAACATCGAGGAAACAGTATTATATCCTACAAGACACAGGGATTCTTAGTCATATTATTCAGAGTTGGCCCTCAAATCTTTAGACCATTGTATTATACATTACCTGGTCATCCATCGCTAGTCTTGGAATGGCCTCTCACAATAGATCTGTTTTAAATCACATTCAGCATCTCTTTCTTTTCTAGATGATGAAAAAAGTTTAAAATAATAATTTAGACTTGTATTTTCAGTATACCATGGGTTATTTTACTTATTCACTTTCACCATTTGTCGTGCTTACTGCTAATCAATTGTAAAATAAATTGATAAAATATTTCTCTGCTTCACAAATGGAAAAGTCATTTCGCATATCATAACTGAAATTGGGCAGATTTACATGCATAGTGTAATACAATATTGGAGGTAACTAATAGATTTTTTCTTAAAAAAGTAATGAGGAAACTTTTAACAGCATAGTCACTCTGTTAATAAAAATTAAATATATTTAAATTTAAAATATATATCGTCCATTTACTTTTAAAGTCCTTTATTTAAACGATATTTAATATTTTTAAAGTCAATTGCTAAGAGCGAATTTTAAATTTTGGCAGTGAGACAAAACTTTTTATTTACTTTTAAAGCATTGGAAAATAAATAAAATAGGGAAGCATAAGAGTATCAACAGTTTTAGTTCATTAATCAACTTCTGATAACAAAAATAAGTTAATATTTCTTTCTTTCCCATCCTATTAATTAATTTAAAAAAAGGATTTATTTTAGGGGCGAGGGGGAGAGGTAATTGTTTTTTTAACTATATTTATCGCGTTTTTTTAATTTTCGGTTGTAAGTTTAGGAATAGAAATAGCATTTGTGTGTGGAAGAAATATTAAAATTGTATCATTTTCTCATAAATATTGAACTTTCGTATTTATTAACTATATGTTTCAACATTAATATTCATATCTTGAATAAATGCACTTTATACTAAAGTAAATATTGCAATAGCAATATGCTTCCGTACTAATCAAGTGCTATTAATATTATTTCTGTGACAGTTTATCTTCTACAGTTCCTTAATTTGATATTTACGTGATTGATTTTTCGAGTCTCAATAAAGTTTGAAAAATGAAATTAATGTATAAATTTCTGTAGAATGAAGTCAGATATGTAACAGATGTAAAATTAATCGCTTTTTATATAGCATTAAATTTGGGCTCGTATGGAATAATATATTTCTACTTCTTTTAAAATCAACTTAACAGTACCATTCTAAGTTATATGTATATTGTATATTTAAATACAATGTTTTTCAAAATTATATATATATATTATTTCCAATATTAATTAATAACTTAAACGAATTCTGATAAATTAATTTAATTAGAGCCCCAAGGAATAATCTTCTATAAAGAAGGCATATTTAGGTGGTTGGTAATATAATAACATTTCTATATGAGGGTTAATTATGAGTAATAAATAAACAACATTTAACCAAAAGTAATTTTATCACTCTTTGGTTGATGAAAGATTTGTAATGCTTCTGTAAAATAGTGATTCTTAATTTCAATCTTTTATATTTTGGTCAAATACATTTGTATAGGATTTGGTTGTCATTAATTTTCTCCCTATACTAATTGTGTAACTATCATAGTGTGTTTTAACAACCACATTTCAATCCTTTAAATATATTCAGCCTTTATGACTTTAATTCCCTTTTTTATTATTTTAGCTCAAACCATTAAAAATTAAATAAAAATATGATGGGAATAAGTTTAATAAGTTGGAAGCCTTTAATTATCGTCTTTATTCACGACAATATGTACATTAATGATTTAGATTGCAAATAGATTTAAATCTAGGATTTTTTATGGGTAAATATTTGTGTTTAGATAACCTCATTTAAAATAATTTTATGATTTCCATTAAAGTAAAATCTTGATAATGTAATCTGAAATGGTTTGTCTTACACAGGCTTGATAGTTTGTTGTCTTTGCAGATCATCCATTTAAGAAATAGAGATAATGCACAGGATATTGGTAATACTAAAGGTGAACATTATTTTTTAAAAAAAATAAATGTAGACAAATGAAATGCAGAAATATAGTTCGTGTATATTTTTTAAGTCTAGAATAGAAAATAGCACTGATTGTTAAGGTGCTGATAAGATTTAAAATCAATATAGCTATTCTTATTTAAACTAATTTTCAATTAAAAGAAAAAAATTAATACAATAAGTAAATGGCTGTATATTTTTTTTGATAAGGCAGATCGTCCATTGAAAGGAGAATACAGTACACGCTTTTGGACTATCTGCAAAATCTATTTTAGTCTTCTAATGTTGCATTTTTTCAAAGCGTCAAAAACATTCTAAAAGCTATTGAAATTTATACAATACAATTCAAATATAATTTGTTTTCATTGCAAATAATAATCTTGGAATACATTAACCTTAAGATCCATCTAACAATAGACACTTGTTTGAATAATTTTACTTCAATTCTGACTCTAGGGTAATTTATTAAATGGTATTGTTTGAGAGTCTATTTTTCTGTTTCTTTTTTTAAGTGTTCTTTCTGCCTAAACAAAGTGCTTAATATAGTAAATATATGACTTATATAAAATTTTTCTATGAGCAGACAGCAAAGTTTATAATACCAAATATTGTAATTTAGTATAACTTTTGGGCATGCTGTTTCACAGCAAAAAAATAAAATATTTGTTCCAACGGTAGTTTCAAAAATATTGAGGAAATTATTATTCTTTGCTAACATGCATGCATAGGGGATACAAAAATAGATTTTACCCAAAAGTTGTAGTAAATAATTGTATTTGATGTTGTAAACTTTAATGTCTATTCACAGTGAATTTTTGTACAAATCATATTTTCACTATATTAAACATATTGCTTAGTCAGAAAGTACATTAAAACAGGACTAAGTATCAACATGCAAATAATATTATTTAATAGGTTACCTTATATCATATGATTACTATTTCTTATGCTAGCACATAACTGTTATTAAAACAGACAATGGTTGGTACTGAGTGGCACTACTGTTGGTTATCTTATAGTTAGAATAGAAGTACATGGTACACAGGCACATAGAAGTAAAGATTGTTGAATAGATTACATATTAGTACATCCCAAGATTATTATTTGTAAGGAAAAAAAATTTTATTTGAATTGTATAAGTGTAAAAAATGAATGTTAATCCTTTACAAATATTTACTATATATATTTCAATAACTTTTCAACATAAAAAATTGCTAAATTGGACTTACAAATTATTATCAAGCTGAGATATGACGTCTTTTAATGATTGTATTATGAATACAAATAATTCTATTTTCAATTTACTAAAGAACAATCGTGACTGATTTTCTAATGACTGATAAAAAGCACTAAAATAATAGTGAAATAAAACTCGATGTAGTTACATACATAAGCGCCTGACTTTTTGTCATTACTTTAGACATGTATGATGGGATTAACAACATCTGAAACTTATGAATCAATATCACAGACCTTTTAAATCTTGGAATTGACTATGTTTGAATCTTGGTTGTATGGGTGCCATGTTGCCCATTGATTTGATAGTATATGGATGGTTGCTTTTGTTGCATTGTCTTATAAGATTTTTTGTGGTGTATATTTAGTTTTATGGTGTTGTGTAGCTACAGTAGAGCATGATACAAGTTTTTATGAGTTTATGGTGAATGTATATGTTAAAGTTAATATGCATGTGGTTTGCCTTAATTAAAGTAACTTCCAGTAAAGTAGGTTTAGATCACTGGAAGCTGACTATCTGCTGGCTTATGGCAGTGCAACTTTTAGTAGGGACTAGCTAAAGGTATAGTGATTGTAACTAATAAGAGGATTGGTTGTTGCTTAATAAGTGACCAGGTGGTGGCAAAAATAGGGTGTGCTATTTTGTTATCTCTGGCTTTATGCTGGGTCACTTTGTTGTAGAATCTAGAAAGATGGCATTTTGTGTTATTATCAAAGGCAAACATACAGCAAGTGCTCCCAAATACAGACAGTAAATGTGATTTCATGGGCCATGAATGTGGAGGTCATGTTGAATGCAGTGATAATGTTTGGGAGGATAGTTTTGGGATCTTTATTGGCTTTGGGCATGCTATGCCAGATATTGTTAAGTACTGCATAGTCATAAAACAGATGTTGAATTTTATCTGCTTTATGGCATAAAGTGCAAAAAAGATCTATGTTGATATACTATCAATAATATAAAGTTGGTAGAGAATATAGATTTATTTTGATGAGGATCTCAATATAATTTGGTTCAAGGGACCATTTTTTAATTTTTTGAGTAATTGTTTGTTAGTGATTCCAATCATTGACATGAGATTGGCATTGGGTAGGTTTAGATGGATTGTGATAGATATGCCAGTATGTGTACTTGGTCATGGACTGATATTTGAGTGGATATTGTTCTTAAAGGCTGATGACAGTTGATAGTTTTATGTGTTTGTGTCTATGGGATTATCTGTTGGCATTATCTCAAGAAGGCAATGTAGTGTGGGGAAATACCTAAATGTAGTTGTTATTAGGTTGTGGCTTTTCAATATGAAAAGTGTGAATGGTGTGTAATCCTAATCCATTACTCATGGGTAGGCAGATGAGACAACTTGCAGATATAGCCACTTTTTCTTTGCCACAAAAAATTATTGTAGAATAATGAGAATTTGGATGTGAATGCTTTTAAGAATTATTATTGGAGTGTAGTAAGTTACTTGGGTGATGAAAAATTGGTTAAATAAACAATTGCACTTTTTGATAGATAATATTTTGATAGTAATGTATTGACTCTTTCTGCTTTATCATTACATTTCTTTTGTATTTTGTTCTTCATCACATTAGTGCCCATATATAAAGAAAAGCCTAGAAAGTTGTACGTTTTCCTTGGGATTAGCATTTTAGAGTGACAAACTTGCAACCTTGTGTGAATTGAACTTTAGTTTGTGAGTGGCTGTAAATTCTTAAAGTATTTTATGTAGGATTAGTAGTTGTTTTTGGATGGGAGGAAGAGAGTGGGGTTTTCCATATATTCAATGCATGTTAGATGTTGTGAGATATTTGGTATCTGAATGCTATGAAAGCTTGCTGTATTTTTATTAGAAATAGAGTAATATAAAGTGTGGGAAATAGGGAACTAAGAGATGAACATTGTAAAATGGATTGGATAGAGATGAATGATGGAGACATTTTGCAACTGTGATGATGTGAATTTCACAATTCGACAACCAGTTTGTTAAAACATAGAATAGTGTCGGTAAAATCTTGGTGTTGGCTAACATGTTTATTAGCACAATGATATCAAATGAGTAGAATTCTGACCCAATGTTGTTTGAAGTGTGATTGGTACATACTTCTTGTGATCCCATACTGAGTTCAAGATCACATTGAAGAAGACTTCAGCCTGTGTTGTACATGAGTGCTTCCTTAAAATTGGGTGGCTGACATGAGGGGGAACAAATAAGGTTTTAATTTATACTTAATGACTTTTCCAAGGATCTTGATAACTAGTGGACGAACTAAGGTTGGCAAGAAAGGATATTGCATCTGAAAGTTTTTAAGAAGTAAATGAGAATGTCTTTTAAGGATAAACCACCCTTCTCCTGTTAAGGTTAATGAATCTGGATCATTTTAGCTATCACTAGTACTTATTACTAGAAACCATGCGATGCCATTACATTTTTCATTATCCTCTTTAGATACCCAGACATACATTTTTCATACTTGTTTTTGAACAAATGTAATGTTTAATAATGTCAAAAATAACTTTAATGTTATCAATAATAATAACAAATATTTTTTTATATTTATTACATTTTAAATCTTGCATTTCACTTGTTTTTTTTTAAATTTATATCCATGCACACACTTACATTTACAAATATTTAAAACTGCAATACTAATACAGTATTTCAACTATATACTCTTTAAAAAAAACTTTACACTTAAATATGAATAAAAGAAGATTTAAACTTTAACTTTCAAATGTTTGCTTGAAACAGAAAAAAAAAAACAAATTTATGCACAAAACATAAAATAGATACAACAGTTTTTATTTGTAAAAATTAAATTTATGATGGTGATTATATCAAATTAAAAATTAAATCTTTATGTTTTAAACATTGTATATATATATATATATTTATATATATATATATATATATATATATATATATATATATATATATATATATATATATATATATATATATATATATATATATATAAATTCACAGTGAGGGCTAACTACTGCAGTCCTCCTTCCTTATGAAAATTTAAAAAAAAATCTACCAAGTTAATGAAATGGATTATAGCAAAAGATATTATTTTGCAGGATTAAAACATTTTGCTACAACAAGTAAGTTTTTTTTAACAAATATACAATTTTTTTTATTCTAAGGAATAAATATTTAAATTACATCATCATAAGGCATGCTGATTTGATAAACATTAATTTTAAATTACAATGCTTTCTTAATACTAATTAAAATTACATATATATTCACAAGCATATTTCTTTAAGCAAAAGACCAAACTATAACAATATTATGTGCTTTAACTAATATACATTTTTAACTAAGCTTATTGTACAAGCAAATTCTATTTCAACTAACTAATAGCAAATAATAAATTAAATTAACAAACTATATCATTTTAATTCATAGTGATGTAATACGCATCAACCCTTCAGAGTTATATGATCCCTTTTTAAATAAGCACTGAAACATATTCTTGTAATTTTTAAAAACAATGAAGGCCATCAACATAAAGATTGTAATTCCAAAATTCATTCTCACCAGATATTTATGATGTGAATCAAGAACATTTTGTCAATTATATAGATTTTGAATAACATAATTAATTTCTAGTCCATTTAAAAATACTGTCTTCTGATACCAAACAAAATTATTATTACCCTCTTTATTATAAACTAAAGATTCATGTCTGTATCTGTATCTATTAACTCATTTTACAGTATTCAGAAAATAAGCTATGTTTTCAAAGCCTACATTATTTTAAATCAAATCCCTTCTTTCGGGCATCATTAGCTACAATTAGACATGGGCTAAATTTTCTTATAGTATTTTGCTTTTCAAATAACTTTTCTCAGTCATATACCTTGATACAAATATCCTTCATATTTAAATTATTAAAATATATAAAATTCACAAACCTCTTATGAAAATATACTTCCTGTAATAGCATGTATTTTTAACTGTCTTGGACCTTCCTCTTTCAAAATCAAACTCACTATATTCGCGGTTGGCTACTTATCTCATGGAAACAAAACGACACAAGTTTTAAAAAATTTCACATATAGAGATAACCCTTTATATTTGTTATTACTGTTTATATAAGTTTTATCATTACTTCTTACAACTATTATGGAACTCTCTTTTAAATGAAATTTGTCTTTACCTTCACTATTCTCAAAAACTTATCAACGTCGCACTTGTTACCTTTAACAAACTTTTGCTTTACTAGAGAGGCTACCGCGAATCTCAAATTTATTTTCTGTTCTACATAATCATTATAGTGAATAACTTCATCATTCTTTTTAAAAATAATAAGTCTTTTATAAATAAAGATCTAGATATATTAAAGGTTTTTTTTAAAAAATCAGAATTTCTTTTAAGGATATATATGCATTTAGAATCATGAATATAGACTTAACTGAGAATATATTAATTGTTATGACATTTTTCTTTTTAAATCTACATTTGAAAATCACTAGTGTATATATATATATATATATATGGAACTAACATCCATATGTTTTTGTTTTGTTAATAAATTGATGTTTTATCAAGCCATTAGTTTGTTATAACTAAGTTAAAACATTATTAAATCAATAGACATATGATAGATATAAATCATCTATAACTTAGACATAACATAGAACCACTGGATAATATGTTAGGATGTTACAGTAGTAATTTGTATTGATAATAATCGTTATTTAATTGGTATACTCGGTAAAAGTTCTCTTTTGGAAGCTGGTGTCTGGAGCTTCTTTTCAATGAAACATAAAACAAATAAAATATTGTTAGAAGTGCTTGTGATTATAAATCCCAATCATCATCACCACATTTGCTAAACAAAGTTTATAGTAGGATGTTATTACATTTATTATTATACGTATGAGTGTATCAATCATTTAATATATTACGTAAATTTTATGTATCATTGATTATGGGTTCAAATCCTTAATATAGGAATTATTTACTGTTATGTTTAATGATGTTCGAATCACTATAGCTTTCACGAGTACTTGTTTCCTAGAAACAACGCGATTCCAAAAAAAGTTTCATTCTCCTCTTTAGATACTTCCATACACACCTTATGTATTTGTTTTCGATCAAACATCGCGTCCACTAAAGCCAAAAATAACTTTAAAATTAACAATAATTATAAATAATTTTTATACATTTATTATATTTTAAATCTGACTTCTCCTTTACTTATATATATATATCCACGCACACACATTCTTATACAAATATTTAAATCTTCAGTACTACTTCTATTATTTCAACTACAAAACTTTTTTTTTAAAAAAAATGACTTTGCTCTTTAACGTGAATAAAAAATAATGTAAACTGCAACAACTTTCAAAAATTTGTTTGAAACGAAAAAAAAAAACAATTTAACACGAAACATAAAATACATTTTTATTTTTAAAAATTAGATTTATGACGGCGGCGATTATATTTGATTGAAAATGAAATCTTTATTTTTTAAACATCGCATTTTTTTAAAAATTCACAGTGAGGGCTAACTATTACAATATATATATATATATACATTATTTAAGCATAACACTTTCTATATTGGAATATTTTGAGTCAGTGATTAACTTTATTTGTAAATTAATGTCACAACCTATCTTGGAATGACCAAAACAATGAAACAATTTGAGATAATAGTAATCGCATGGGGTCGTAATATTATACTATAAAGTTGTAAAAGACACAATGAAAATGGGACAATTCTCTCTTATGAATTATTAAAATTATTAAATAATTTAAAAAAAATTTAGCTGTCTCTGACTTGTTGATAAATAAATATCTATTAAAAAAGTAAATCATGTCGTAGAATTTTAATATACAATTTTCATGATTTAATTTGAGACCTAACCGAAAACTAAAATGATATTATAAAATTGGCAAACAAACATATCCTTATTATTATTATTATTATTATTACTATTATATTATTTTTTGCAATATATCTTTATAAAAACTGTATCGATACTTTTGTCTCATCAAACCTCAAAATGTTGTTCAAACGTTTAGTTTATTTACAGATACTTGTCCAAGTATTTGTTTTAAGTCAGGTAAGATCTATATTTTTCATTTAATATATATATATATATATATATATATATATATATATATATATATATATATATATCAAATGTCAAAGTAAAATAAAAGGCTATAAAATTATATTTAATACACTAAACTTTGTTTATTAGTAGTATACAATATTCAGATTACCTGAAATATTATTTATAAGATGTTGCTTTAATTAAATATAACTTGACTTTTAAAAGTTTTTATTAAGTATTTAAATAAAAATATGCCATTAGAAGTTAAATTTAAATAGAATCTGTAAAACTAATTAAAATACTATATAGTAAAATTTTTGGGAAATTCTGTTGATAAATATCAGACTTGTATATTTTTACCAAGAAAACATACCGTAATGATTGCAGATAAGCGCATTTGTCCAAGTAGAGGTTAAATAATTTTTCAGTCCATTTTTGATTTTTAAATTAAAAATTTAAATCAAAATGGCTTTCTAAGCTATTAATATATTTGGTTGAGATTTGTCCTGCATAGCCTGAAAAAATCTTAATTTTTAAAATGTATTTACTATACAGAGTGGGAGATTTTATGAGTGCACATGCGATTCTTTCTTTTATCTCTTGCAGAAGCTTTATCGTTAAATTCAACTGTCCTTATTTTCTCCCTGATTTGTTTCTAGCGTTTGTATTCTCTCTATTACCTCTGAATGTATTTGATTCTGGTTTTTATCCCCAACTTATATCTTCTTCTTCTGGTAGACCAAGTTATCCACTTTTTCAATGACATGTTTCTGAGATATGTTATTTTCATTTCTCTCTCCTTCTACTACTTCATGTAACTATTCTATTTTTGATCTTGTTTTTCTTTATTTTGTTACACCGCACTAAACACCTCATCCATATTATTTTACAAACATAATTAATCCTCCATTCCAGTCTTTTCTAATTTCTTCTTGCAACTGCCTTGATTCTCCCTACTTTTCAGAGTCAGATTTTCTATGTGGTTTTTACTATATTAATTTCAAAAAGACATATTCTCTGTCTGACTTTTATTATCTTTAATTTGCAAAGCAAAGTTTTTTTAATTTGGCTTTTGCTATCTCTAGACATATCCTCTATTTTAGTGAATCTTTCATTTTTCAATTTATATAATATTCCTTCATCTATAATCGTTGATGATTTTTGCGTTTGCACCCAGTAGTTATTCACTGATATAAACATTTCCCATTTTTCTTTCTTCAGATTACATTTTGCTTTTAATCAGATAATCATACATATTCTCTATTATAGTCGCTTATACACTTTTTCCCCTTTCCTTAAATTTATTTTACCTTGGTAACGTGCTCGCCTGTGACTTTCACCCTGAAACTCTCTCTTTTTTACGTATTTGCCCTATAAACCTATCTTTGCCTATTGCATTGTTTGATCACTTCATTCTACTGGTATATGCATATATTTTTTTCTAAAAATGATTTTTATTTAATAACAAAAGTATTTATATTTATATGTGTATGGGTTTTATTTATGTATATTTACAATACCTATAACCATACATCTTGTAAACAATATATATATATATATATATATATATATATATATATATATATATATTGTTTACAAGATATATATATATATATATTGTTTACAAGATGTGTGGTTATAAGTATTGTAAATATATATATAGTACCTTCACCATTAAGTAAAATGAAATAAAATAAATAAATGCTCAGGCTAAAACTTTCAATCTTAAGATAATAAAATGAAATACAAATAATATCTTACGACAATTCTGTCCACTAGACTAGCTCAAATTGATAATAATAAAAATATGGTTTGATTTAAATAAATAAATAATAAAATAATAAAAATCATGAAACATATGGTGAAAGGTAAAGTAACACGGACTACATTGAGCATATATCCCAAAAGATACCATATCAATGGCATAAGAACACTACCCCCCCCCAATTTTAATTAATAGTATAAAACCATAGCATTCTCAAAACTTTTAAGAATATTATGAAAAATTAAATATAATATTAATAAATAAATTTTAAAATTATGTTATTAAAATATAATTATCTCAGGTTCTTTAAATAAAATCTCTAATTAATTTACAATCTCCTGTAGCCAAGTATGATAAGGGATTTTGTATCATTTCTAACTACACCTAAACAACAACAACAGCAACAATAATAATAATAATAATAATAATCCTATACTTAATCTAACTAACATTTGGTACTATATTTACTACTCAATAATCTGGTCACTAATAATAATAATAATAATAATAATAATAATAATAATAATAATAATAATAATAATAATAATAATAATAATAATAATAATAATAATAATAATAATAATAATAATAATAATAATAATAATAATAATAATAATAATAATAATAATAATAATAATAATAATAATAATAATAATAATAATAATAATAATAATAATAATAATAATAATAATAATATATTCCTAATCTCTCATTTCTCATTTCTCATGTGGCATATTATAAATATAGTATAATCTGAACAATATGTGGCAACAATAAATATACTTAATTATATAATATTTTCAATAATAAATCATGACTAAAATAATCTTATATTATATGATTTTGCTGTGTCATATTTTGAGTAATGATTAATGTAATTTAAACAAATAATATCATTTTAAATTATAATGTGCAAAATATGTAATATGTTTAGTTCTGAATTCTGTGGATGGGATTTATCTGTAGTGAGTTGATCAATAACATGGACAACAAGTTTATAACAACTTTACCACCTTTATTCTATACTAGAAAACAATTATGTACAAAATATTTACAATTTTTATAAAAAAAACTGACAAATATTAAATTAAAAAAAAAATTCAAATAAAAGAAAGATTGAATTTACAGATTTTCAATCTTAAAAATTATTAATGTCTAAACCTTCACTCCGGCTTAGGAATTTTATTTAGAAATACATATCATGTACTTAGTTATTCAAAACATTATATTATTCATCCTACAATATTATATTAAAATTATTTCTAGATCAATGAATAACCAATATTACTTTATATAACAAAAAATATCTAGCAAAAATTTTATAAACCAAAACATATTATTAGGTTTATTCTAGATTAATGAAAAGTAAACTAATAAAATATGTTTATTCATGTACTAAATAATAATAATTTCTGCTTGTCACCAAAATAATTTTATAATGTATGTTTCCTGTTCAGAAACATAAACATATAAAAATTAAAATAAATTATAAACATTCATCATACACTAACATACTTCATTTGGTGTTTCACTGTAAAAATATGCATTGCTTTACAAAAAAATGTTGTCGATTTCTGAAAATCGAGAGTATCAAAAACATTTATTAAATATAAGTTAGAAATAGTTATGATTCTTTTATCATCAAAATATTTCAAAAATATTTAGGAAAAATTATGATCAATTTGTCATATTCACCATCAACATTAAGCATTCAACATCATTTGTATTTCTTCACAATACCAAAAACCTATCTTGCCTACTTTAAAACAAATCATCTTTTCTAAAATTATCCATTATTCAACTTTCACAAATACTAGTCTACACAATGTTTTGCTAATAAAATTCAGATAGTGATACAATGCTTAGGACATGAAGGAATACATAGAGAAAAGACTCAGTAGTACAAAATAATTCAATAAACCTCATGTAAATCAGTGTGAAGAAACAACAGGTATGACTTCATCTAATACCCTTAAAATAATGTCTGGGTTTTCTTTTGAGCATTTACAGACTAATTAAATATAAAGATCAAAAACACTGTCAATGGAAATAAATACAAAATACAGGGCTAGTTTAACTATTTGCATAATAATTTCTTAGATATAATATAGGCTAATTATCCTACCTTCTTAACACATCCTACTATATAAGCATTCAGGGTTTCATAATTCTACTTCCCTGTCACTACTATTTGAATAATTTCAAATAGATTTAGACATTCAACATCGTAAAATAACTAAGCCAATTTCTCAATAATAAACAAAGTTACATATCACTTTATCAAACCATGACTACTCCAAGAATAGGTTTCACACATAAACTTACCTACAAATATAAATTAGATTTCATTTTAAAATATTCGTTCACTATTCATATCTTGAAAATAAATATTATATAGTTTATCTAGCAAAGAATCATATAAAATTATGATCATTCTATAAAGTTATAACAAACTTTATAATATAATAAATAAATAAATTAATACAGTATGTGCATATTTCTCATAGCTTATATCTTTTAATAAAAAAAATCTATATGTGTTATTAACTTAAACATCCACATGTTCATTTACATATGTGACATAAGATAAAAAATTTTAAAAACTCCAAGCAACTTTAAGAAAAAAAAATATAATATTTATAATAATTTAAATTACCTATGTGATTTTACTATTTGCAAATCACATCTTTGATGTCTTCTGGTCCAGTTCTGCATGAAATACAAAAATTAAAATATCATTCATACTACATCCAGTGTAAACTAATGCACTTTAAAAAGATGTTTTCAAAAATTTAAGAAAAAAATATTAATATTTGTATTTCATTAAATGGACTGTGAGTGATGATGATTTCCCATCACCCAGTTCAAACCTGTTTTCCTTCCATACTACCCCCACCCATTACCATATATATATTACAATAAAACTAATCAATATTTAAAACACAGACACACATATATATATATATTTTTAAATAATAAAAAGTTATTGAAAAATTTGTAATAGTATTGTAAATTACTCACGTTATTTAGTTTTTCTAATACAAATGATATTTTTTTAGGATGATGTGCAAAAAATATACGAAAGGTATGTTCGTGATATCCTCAGAAGTGAAGAAGGTAATATTATTCATGATATTTTCCAAATTGTGTAATTATTTTAAAATTTAAATATGCAAATTATTATTTTGTTACTTAAAAATATTTTATTTATTTTTATTTAGAATTAAAAAAACATACATTTTCTTATGTATTCATAATTTTATATTTTGAATTCAATGGATATTATCACATTCTTTTTCAATATCCTTTCCATTATTTTTAGCTTATTATATCTAGTTTTCAATTATACATTCATTCTTTTAGTAAAATAAGTAGATTTTTAAAGATAATATTTTTACCTAAATCCGACAGATCTATACATATTAATATATTCGCAGTTTTGATATTTCTTAATTATTTTTGTCTTGGTTTTTTACATATTCATATCTGCTAATCCAAAAAAATTATACTCTTTAGCTCTTCCTTAAAATGACATGGAAGTTTTCAATAGAGAATTCCAGAAAAGTCATTGCAGTACTGATCTTAACTCTTATTTGACTACCATTTATTGGGCAATTTTTTTTAAATGACAAAATCATATAATGATATTTCAATTTTAAAATAATCTAGAGAAGCCAATATAATGAAATAGGTAGAAAAATGAAAGTATTTATCACTGCTTTGTACTGTTTTATAGATTTAATCCTTTGCAACCCATTTTGAAACCATTTACAAAATAATTTGAGAAAAACTTAAAACTTAATGTTTTTTTGCTAAATATCTTTAAGGTTTATAATTATTTTTACACAATGATTTTAATAATTATTAAAACTGGAACGTTAACATAATAACACTATTATTTTACACATATATATTTAGATTTAAAAATAAATGTGAAGAATTTTAACAAAGAAAACCACAACATTCTGACCACCATTCCTTGTGAAGATGATCACAAAGTTTCATAACCAACATTAAGTTAGGGTCTTTTTAAAATATTCTAAAATCATAAAACAATTTTAATACTTTAAAGCAGAATTGGACAGATTTATCAGAGATTAAATATATTCATATATGTTAGTCAAAAAAATTTTTGTTCACTTTCTGAAGTCACTATACTCTGTCAACCATTCATTGATGATAACATCTTTTGTTTTCATTATGATTTTTATTTCTTCCGTATTTATATTTCCAATGTATTAAATTGCAATATAGAATAATATTTAAAATTAAAATCAAAAGTTTAAAATATTACAAGTGTCACCAGGGAAAGCAATGGACCTATCATTGTGAAACAGAGTTAATAAACATTTTAATAGCCTAATCTAAATTATTATGTTCTTTTTACATAAATGTCAGTACTTCATTTTGATTTTAGTCACCTTTCTAAACTAATTAACTTTTCTATGAAATCATTAAGATTACATTGTACCAACAATATGTTCTAACTTTTGTTCCAATTGTGCTCACTAGATAATAGCTCACATTGTGTTTATAAGATAACATACAATATAGAGTATTTAATGTATCATTGCTTTAAAAATAATATATAGTATTTATAGATATATTAAACAACCTCCATACTTCCCCACTTTTTTTTACATTTATATAAGTAAAGATACAATGAAAGACAAATGATCCCCAATATGTATTTCATGCTGAACCAGCACTCATCAGCTGGCCCAGGTCACTGCTTCCCATATATATCTCTATTATATGAAGAGCAGGGCAAACTCACTCCACACACAACTTTTACACCTTCTACCTCAGAAAAATACAATAAGGTTTATTACTAATCAATTTCTAAACTAGAGATCAATATACAGTATTTAATGAATTGCATTATATGCACAGTACTTTTCAACATACATACACATAAAAACCTCCCCATATATATATATATATAGTATGTGGGAATGTTTTAAAATATTATATATATATATATATATATATATATATATATATATTGTAACCGTCGGAATTGTTGAATGCTGTATTCCATTTAAATTGAAGAAAGAAGGCCCAAAATGTTGGTGCCAATTTGTAACTGATTGAATTGATGGATGAAGGTGATGGTTAGGATGATCAATCTGATCTGATAAAAAATCTAAAAATCTAATTTAAATTAATCTGGTCTAGCTCAATCGGGTCGCCGTTATGTAATAAACCATCACAAAGCACAAATAATCTCTCTTAAAGTTTAATTTACTTAAGTTATATGTGAAATGAAGGAATAATGAGACTATCTGCTCCAGACATCAACAAATCCATCACAATTACAACATAAATTGCAAAGAGCAGTGAAACCAACTACTATTGCCCTAAACAATAATATAGGATTAGGCTAACTACTTGATTGGCAATCTAATCAAAATCAAATCCAATTAATAACTAAAACAGATTCCAATATATATATTTTATTAGCCTGTTACTGTTATAGTAATTTAAATCTACTTTATTATTTAAAAATGCTGCCCTTTTAACTTAATGGATAAGCTTCTAAGTACCTGTAATAGTACTTTACAAAACATTTGTTTACATATAGACATTATTTAAATATCAAAACAAAATAATACTTGAACCCAAATATATATATATATATCTTAATAAACGCTAAATAGAAAGATAAACACTCGTGTCAATAAGCGATATATATTTCTTTCTACTTCAATCTCTAATTAATAATTTTCTGTGGGCATCAACTGGTTTTATTATAATTTTATAAACACTTTGAAAATTTATGCACTCACTTAAATGTTTAAACAAATTAATATACGTCTATGGTTTACTAAGAAGCTACAAAATAATTTATAAATAATTTATAAATATCTTCCAATAAAGTGCTGCTTAATTAGTGCTTCGTTTATGTTTTTAAAATAGAATACTTCACTGGAGTTTAATATCAACACTCTATTAGCTCATCTCTAAATCTACAATGTCCAACCACATTACATAAAAGACATATCGAGCTTCTATTGGATGTTTATTCACCTGTGAGTATTAATACAATCTGTTTGAAATTTTAAACAATTGAATAAAAATTGACCGGCAACAATTAAAACATATGATTATAATTGATATTTATACAAATCAAAACAATATTCAATTAAATCGGTCAATGAAGTTTATTCTCTTCATTTTATAGGAGTTTAAGGAAAATATCCAAGACGAATTATTCTGAACCAAACGATAAAGTATAATCTATTTAGATTTTTATGACGGAATCAGACAAACATGAAATGATTGACTTTGTAATATTAACTAAGATAAATGAGAATATGTATATATAATATTCGAATGCAAATATAAATATAAAATTCATATGGAAACAAAATAAAATACTAATAAGCAAAACATACCTTATCTTATATTCCAATTCGCTTGCCAAGCTGAGTTTGAATCTTGTTACTTAAATAGCTACGCCGTCTTATACAATCCAAATAAAACAAAATAATTAACCTAGTCTTGATATTTAAATTAACTCAATTTATTAGATTATAGAAAAGAAAATTGGCAATATTAATGATAAAATACATCGGAAATGACTTTATATTTTAGATTGGTTGACTAAATAAAAATGATCAAATTGCTATGTGTATCTCTGAATATGTTGCGATAACGATAACGACAAAAAAAAAAAAATGAATGAGTAAATGACGGGAAAGGCTTTTGGATATTTTACTAAAAAAAAAATTTACATATAACCGATACCAAAAAAAATGTGAAATAGGAGGGTATCAAAATCTATTTGTTTATCAAAATAATAACGGATAAATGAATATGAAATAATAAATATATTTGAGTCTTTCCGATCATCTTCATTTAATAAATTATATTACTTTTAGAGATAATAAAAAAAAATCATTCCCTTTTATTACATATAAAAAAATTAATACACGCACATTTTATATAAAAAAAAATCATACCATATATATATGAGTCTGTTCGTTCACTATTTATTGGCCCATTGATTGACTTCAGTTCTTATGGTGTAAAGAGAAGTTTCTTTGTCAGAAATAATAATCGCAAACTTTATAAGGCTTCACTAAAAGTTTTCTTTTTCCGTCCGAAGAGGTGAGTGCACTTTGATTATCCCTTTTATGATGTGAATTGATCCAGTGGGTTCCTGTTCCTTTACTCGTGAGACGATGTTTACGCAAATCCATTTTTTTTTTATAAAGCATTTTCCTTTACCTCATAGGTTTTTTTTTTTTTTACTTTGCTGCCGCTTTCCCCGGAAACTTTTCGCAACTGCCCGCTAAATGATTGAACGGGCAGATAATTCCACTATTTTTCCATGTTTTATGGTTTTACACACAAAAAAAAATATTGAAAAAACTTTATTTGTTAAGACAGAAAATATGTCTGTCCTTGACTATAGCAAAATGATGAAGAAGATCCTGTTATATTCTGTCGCGTCTTTTTTATATGTTCTCTTTCTGACGTTTTTCGTATCTTGACGACCATTCAATATTACTCAAAAAAAACTCAATTCTATCAATTTTCTTATAGTGGTTTTCGCGCGGTTTTGGGGTAAGTTCGGAGAAAAAGATACATGAAAATTAAATCCAAATTCGATTACAATTTTTTTATTATTTACAAACCAAAATACAAAATTGATATAATAACCTTTTAAATTATTGATAAACATCAATAATTTACACATATCTATATTTTTTAATAATAATATTTTTTTAAATTAATTTATAAACAAATATACACAACATAAAAACATTGAACTGTATATAATAATGTTACTATGGTGACTGCATTCATATATGAAATATATAAAATAATATCGATCCTATTTAGTTAAACTTATATTGTACTGAATTGTTTTTTTTTTTTATATATATATACCTGGATCATCAATTTGAACATTCACAACATATATATATAGTATGTGGGAATGTTTTAAAGTGTTAAGTTGGTTTTAATCTGTGATAAAAATTTTGATGCATAACTAATGAGTCTTTTATGAGCATTTACATTTATTTCTACATCTATATATGTGAATAAATATGAAAAAGAGGCTTGAATAATATATTAAGGAAGCAAAGGACATTTTTATTGATTGCAAAATATATTCAAATAATCAAGTAGTCTATAATCTCATGGTAAATATAATAATTAATTAAACCTAACATGAGATTGAAACCTGTTTTCAATAAGTGAGCATAGATAAATAAAACAAATATGAAATAAGTTAATAAAAATCATTCATATTTTATTTAAATTAATTTGTCCCATGAAAAATAAGAATAAGTTAGCTAAATTTAATAACTTGCAATATTAAATAAAATGTTGGTTTATAATGTTATTTACAAGAAAATTAAATAAATATCAAGATGAATCTTTGCTATAAATCCAGATAAGTGTTGAAAATAGAATTTAAACAAAATGATATCATAAATTATTTCTTAATATTATATCAATGGTTAGATATCCTTTGGCTTGCTGTTTCTATAAAGGAATAGACATATATAAATGTAATCTATCTATCTAATCTATTATCTTAACATATTATGTAGGTTATGTATGTGTTCTTATATATAAATATTGGATTAAAAATTAGTTTAAATGATTGGATAACAACTTTTTTGTGAGTTGTAATATATAAAAAGAAAAACATATATAATAAAATAATAAAAAAAAAACATTTGACTTTTTTGTAAAGATTCACTAATGTCTGGCATTTCAAAAGTCTATATAAAAATCTTTTATCTTAATTTTCTTAGGTAGTTAAATTTAAATGTTTTGAGGCAATCAAACTTTATCAGAATGTCGATTTGATCTTATGTTAAGATATTTATTATTTTTTTGTACTTTTAACATGCTGTTGCAATTTTTTCTTAGAACATCAAGCTTGATTAATCGGCAGAAAAGTAAACAGCTATCTCTGAGGATTTTTTCAGTAGGGTACATTTGTTGTTTTTGTTAGTGAAACATTTTTTTTATTCTAAAACTTCTTGAAGAAAATTTGTTATATATAATTACTGCTAATATGACAACTATTTTACCAAGTATAGACAAAATATCAGTGAATACATTGATGGGGCTTTGAAAAGTATCAGGCAATTGTGAACCCTTCCTATACTAATAGCTTTCCAGCCAGACATTTTTTCCAGTTCTACTCTTTAGAATAATTGTTTTCGCTATGACTAGGTGAGTCATCTGATATTTACAGCAACTGAATTAAATGTAAATATAATTTGCATTTTTCTTAATATATTGATATAATTTCTTATCAGGATAATGTCATTATTGTTATAATCCTCCTAAAATGACTGCTACATGAGATAGCACCTGATTGTTTTATATATAGCTTTAACCAATATTTAGAACTCCCTGGAATTAATAAATAATTTTCAAAATATTTCAAAACAGTTTTATACAAAAAACTTATGAATATTTAAAAAAATAAACTTCAAAGATATGTGTTTTTATTTAATATTCTATCTATATTTATAAATATCCAGATATCATGATGTAACTTCTTTTAATTAAAATTTGGTTTATGATTAAATTTCCTCTTGATATTTATTTATAATTTATTTTAGTTCTTTAGTATAAACATTGTGAAAGTATTTATTGATTAATTAATAAACATTAAAAAAGTAAATTTGGATGAAATAAAATAATTTAAATACATTTTTTTTGTTTAAACATAAAAAGCAATATAAGCATATTGCTGGACTCTCATTTGGGGAATATATGTATATAGCATACTATATTATTAACTCGAGCATTTTCCCTTGAATTTAGTTTCCCTAATAATTTTACTTTTATTTGATTTAGTCTTTTTTCTTCTTAAATAATATTTATTTGACAATAATTAACTGGAAGAAACATATTTTAAAGAAAATTTATCAGATATAAACAGAAAATAATGCCATCTTATTAATTAACTGGGCTTTATATATGCTATCACTATTTTTATATAAGCTAGTCATTTACTTTCTTATTATTTATTAAGGTGTGCAGGCTTTGGACTACAGTTGTTGTATGTTTCCCTTGGGTCTGTTAAGTATATCAATTATAAATATATTATTCTGTAATGGGCCTTCATAAATATTAAAGAACTTTTTATACTTATCCAGCTGAGGATCACTACTATATAATTCAATTCTAATTCTATATTGTGGGCTAATCTAATACTAGTTTTGGAACAATTAATTCACTTAATTAATACTATAAGTAAAACTCTTCCTGAGCTAACATGGAATAAAAAATGTATTAAACAAATAAATTAGATTGTATCAATCTACAATGAAATATGAAATGCATGGGTCTTAGAACAGTAACATTTTTTAAAATAATATTTACAGTTGAAATAAATATACTTATTTTTTGAGTGAGGTAGTTTAACAAATAAATTACCCTGATTTATGATAATAATATGTTATAATACTAAATTTAAACGAATCTAAATCAATAAACTGTGCTAATTCATAGTGATATCATTGGCATACGACTTACAGAATATTAGATCCTCCCCCCATAATCAATACAGTAGCCCTTAACAAACAAGAATTACTGATACAAATATTATAGTTCTAACATCCATTCTTGCTGGCATTTATAATAGAAATCTAATGTCTGGTATATTCTACCTAAACTTAGATTAATGTAATTAATCTTTATTTTGTTTAAAAATATAGATGTTCAATACCAGATGAAAATATCATTCAGAATTGCTGGTTCTAATTCCCTAACTTCACAATTTTTTGATCTCATTTTTTCTTTTAGTTTCATCCTATTAAGGTATTTATAAAATAGATTATTAAGATCATCTAAATGATATAAAGTTCTATTCTTCTTTTTTAAAACTTATTTAGAAATATAACTCATTGATGCCAAATAAAATTGGTATTGCTGCCTAAAAAATCATAGATGTACCTTTATTTACTCACAAATTTTATAGTGTTTAAATGATAATGACTTCCTTCAAAATATATGTTTTCACTATTTTAACATTCATTGCTTGCCAAGTTATTATCTAGAACATAATGGTGAGCCCTAAATATATTCACAACATTTCACTGTTTGAATAATTCTTTGCACTCATGCTTGTTTATATAGAACTATTTTATACTAAAGTCACTAATATGTAAACAGTTCTTACTACCTGATGTCCAAAATAACCTATATATTTTTTCATAATCCATATTTCTACCTGTTTGCTCATATTCCTTCTAACAACTGTTATTTGATTCACCAAATCCCAAAAGTCAGGATCTTTAATATAAATAATATCTCACTTCTCTATTGTATGACTGGATCTGATATTGTTTCTTGTTCTTAAGTAACAAGTTTTAAAGTAAGATTTTTTTTCAACTTTGAAATCTTTGAAATTTCCTATTGAGGTCCTATTATGATATATTGTATTTTTATATTGGACTATTTCCATCATCTAATATGTATATTGAATGTCTTTAAAAAATTTAATTTTATTTAAATATTCCAAATACATTCAACAGTTAGTAATCACACATCAAACAGCTTAGTATATGCACAATGCTTTGAAAGATATTATTCTCTTCTCTTATTCAGGGGTTCTGACTTGACCAGTGAGAGTACTAGCATGGCATTGAACCTGGACCCTTAGCTTCTTCAGTATTGAATTTCATGGTAACACTCTAATCAACTCAAGAATCTAAGAGTTCAGGTTCGAATCCCATGCTAGTACTATCACTGGTCAGGCCAGCAACACCTGAAAAAGCAGGATGAATAATATCAAAACTGTGTGCATATATTAACCTCTTTGGCATGATATTACTACCAGTTGAAAGTATTTGGAATATTTAAATAAAGTTAATTTTTTTAAAGACATTCAATATGCATATTAGATGATGGAAATAGTCCAATATAAAATTACAACTAGAACACCATCATTGCAAATCTTCGGGGAAATACTATGATTTATGACTTGTATTTGGAAGCTCCTAAATTTCTTTCTATTTTACTCTTCCTTTATATCTACATCTAAAGTCTCAATTCTTATTTCTCTCCTTGATTATATTTATAAGAATCACCAATAGCATACATAGCTACCAAATCATGCAGTGCCTACCTCTCCTTTTTGTTCCAGCTCTGATATTATAAAAGTAATTAAATAATATATGTTTCTTATCAAATGTTCTCTATATTCAGAGTATGATTCTTTGGAATGCTTCACTGTGATCCATCCTGCCAATTTGCTGGACAATAATTGATTAAAAATTAATCATTGTTTGTTTGAAAACTCATTGTAAATCTCTTATGCACAAATTTATTCACATTTTCTATTATCAAAATTATATTCCTTTAATTATGTGGTTTTATTCCATTATTAAAAACTATAATTTAGTATATATACATAGTCCAATATTTTAAATTTTTATACTTACATTGTATATTGATATAAATAAGGTGAACAACCTCCGTTCTTATATTTTATTATGACCAACAAACTAGGTAAGTTTTAAAAAACATGGCTGATATAACTTTCACATCCCATTTCTTTTCAAAATCCATTTATTATTTTTAAATCAGAACTTCTCATACACAAAATTTATTTACATTTTTGATATTGGAATGAAATATAATTGCAAGCACGGTGCTAGATAAAATATTTGCTTATTTACTCATAATTAAGTTTCAGTAAGAATGACGTTTAGTAAATTCTAAGTAATTACACTGACGTCATTCAGTCAAAAAACATCGTAAATAGTAATTTAAAGTGAGAATCTACTCCCGCTCTCTTCAACAGTTCTTCAGATTTGCTCATATAAAAGAATTTGAGTCATAGGAATAAGAGATTCTTTTTATTTCTGCATAAATACTAAACTTGGATTGAAGAGGAGAGTATTCATTTATTTAACACTCTCAAAAGGTGCGTGCTCAATTAGCTTGAAAGGCTGATATTGGAATGAAATTTTTTATTAACGAAAAAAGTTTCACTGATTTTCATTCAATAATTATACTACTATATTATATTTTTTAAAAATTATTATCATTATATTTATTATGCTTTATTATACAGTTTAACAATTAGGAATTTAGCCAGGATTTATTTATTATGGAAAGAAAATTTAAATTTTTTTACTGAGATTGTTTATTCAATACAATTTTAGAAGCAATTAAAATCCATTGCAAAGCTGTTTAATAAAATGTATAAAAAGATAATGGCACCTAAAAAGAAGATAATAGTGTTATTAAAAATAAGAAAAGCTCTTTAAATAATAAGTAAATAACTCAGTTTATATGTGACTGAACAAGGTATAATTTAGTAAAACATATAAAAAGATAATACCACAACAACAATAACATAATAATAATAATAATAATAATAATAATAATAATAATAATAATAATAATAATAATAATAATAATAATAATAATAATAATAATAATAATAATAATAATAATAATAATAATAATAATAATAATAATAATAATAATAATAATAATAATAATAATAATAATAAAGGAGAACAATAAGACTGTTAAAAACACTTTGCATAACTCAGCATCTAACCCAAATCTCACATTTCAGAAATCACCATTCTATTAAGTACTAAGCTCTGTAAAATATTATTGATAAATATGATTTTATCACATGCAGAATTACTATATTTATGGGGCAGAATTTTTAAAGTATGTTTTAATTTTTAAATATATTATTAATAATATGTTATTTGTATATAAATTAGGATATTCAAATAAAAATGATTGGAAAATTTAATCATTTTTATTTACATATAAATTTTACTAATTATATTGACAAAAGGATATTGGCCTGTTTAGTGTTGTGCAATAGTAGCGTATATATGAAATATATTTAGAGGCTCGACCAATTGTCACAATATGTTTACGTTAAGAGATATTGTTTTTATATTTAAATAATAAATATTTACAATCAGGATGTGTCTTTAAGAATAAAGTAATTTGAAAATCTAAACATTTTCATACAAGCTTAAGAGAATACGGTCATGTGATCCATGACTCTTATTTTGACTATTTAAGTTTTATTAATTATCTCGACAAATTGTGTCACCTGTTCAGTTTACCATAATGATAAGTGTATATAGATAGCATATATTTTGAGCTCATCTTAAGGCTTGGGTAATTGTCACAAACAAGTTTAAGTAAAGGAGTATTTATCTTATATTTAAATAAAAAATATTTACACTCATAACATATTTCTAATGATGAAATGATTCAGAAATGTAAACATTTTTATTTACTTATAAATTTTATTAAGTATATTGGTGTCTTGGCACCCCAGTATTGAAGAACCTTTGTGTCCCACAAACCTGCACACCCACACTGGAAAGCTTGGGTATATTGACTCGAACAAAAGTTACAACTATATTATAGTTAATAATAAAAAATTAAAATAAATCAACAGTATAAGAAGACGTAATATAGCCTGGATTTTTGAACAAATAATCATAATAAGTGCAAAATTATAATTATATAGACATTGAGAACAGATAATATGCTAAACATAATTAAAAATTTATTATTAAGAAAAACATTTATGCTATGTTTCAACAATCTTTAAATATTTAAGTCAATTTGGGTTTTCAAGCAGGTATCATCTAAATAAGCTTCCAAGCGATCATGACTAGCCTTGTGAGAAAAATTGTATTCTTAATGTATTCATCAGAGACATGTAGTGAACTCTTTATTTAGTGAATAAAAGAATGAACATGAACTTTTTAATGTACAAAATAAATTTGAAAGTTGGAAAACACTTAAAAGTGATTTTTAAATAATAGGATAATTGACTTTTTAATAATTGTTATTTTATACATAAATATATCTCTATAGTTTCAAGTAATGTATGAACTAGAAAAATAATATTCTAATTAAAATAAACAGATGATACATTTGTATTTTAATAATGTGATTTTAGCCTAGGCTGGATTATTTTTAATATGTTTGGAATAATGATAATAATAAAAAATTAGATGATGAATATCGTATTAACTGAAGTTTTTTTAAAAAATAAGTAACTATTCATAGTCCCCTTTTAAAAAAAAATGTTTAGATTGTATGTATATATATATTGTAACGATCCGGAGAAAGCGACTTAACGTAAACTGCACTACAGGGCGCCATCTAGGCATTTGAACCTAGAAAAATTTATAAAGTAGGCAGATACATCAGACAAAAAAAAATTTTTTTTAAATTTTGATTCCAGTCGTTAGCCCATGTCACTAGCTCAGTGGAATAGCAGAGATTTAATAAGATAATCTAAGAATATGTATATAAGAGGGATAAAATAAGCCACTGCCAGTAATTAACATACAAACATTTATTTATGCATATATATATATAAGATTTAAAATTATTTTAGTATTAGTTTTACATTTCAAAATTTAACCTACATTTTTAACTTTGATTTTTGACTTTAATTTACATTTAATTACTATTATATTCTAATTTTACATTTTAATTAAGTTCGCACAGATAAATTTATGAAAGCTTGTTTATAATGTTGAATATAGATCGGTTACATAGATTTCACGGTCAAAAACATTCCAAAATAAACATAAACGATCAAAATACAAAATTATTGATTACTGACAATTGCGGAGGGAAATTTATACGTAACCCAATAGTATTCACCATAAGATTGTCACCAATAATTTAAAAGACATCTGAATAAATACATTTTAGATACTCACCATAAGGTATCATTATTTATCGAATGTCTATATATTTTGATCAAATATGAAAACGCAAAACATAGTTAACCAATAAACAATCCATGCAAGCGTCTATAAACAATTTAAATTTAATGCAATTTTATTTAGTGTCGATTATGAATAGACTACATAGATTTGCATTTGAAAATAAACATTCTATCCCTATTTAACCTTAGGCTAAAATTCGTAGTCAAACTGGCATCAATTCATCTGATACATCGATGTATTCAATGTAATATGGAATACGGCAGCACCAAAAAGATTAAGAGAAGATATTGACTTTCATCAGATAGGAATATTACTTCTATCTAATGAGAAGAACAATAAAAAAAAAACTCCATAGAAAGGAACTGCGCTCTGCATCTTATAATTCCTTTCATAGGCAAAACGGGAGAGTGCGGCGTATGAAGCGATTCTGCTAGTAGCGAATCTCCGACTACATCTACTAACTACATCAATGTATCCAATCCATTGACCCAATTCAACAATGAAACAAATAACCTAAGATTACCCTCCCCTAATATAACTTTACAAATCTATACAACCATTCACGCCCGACTTAAGTTTAACATTTATATAATTTACCTTAACGGAAAACAGAAATCATAATAAAACTTAAAGAACAAAAAAATAAATAAATAAATGGAAATGATTTTAAATATATATATAAAAAAGAAATACATCAAATAACATTATTAATAAATTAAGTTGGTCAGATAGGATAATATTGCAATCATTTAACTCTGGAAAGTTTAATTTAATGTTCATTATTTATAAAGTTCTTACGGTTTAAAACAGTTCCTCTTTATCCATTGCTTGCCATGAATGTGAATTCCCATGCCATCCTAAGATTGATATTCTGTTGGCCGATTTATTTATCCATCCGGAGGTTTTTGTTTTAACTGGTCCTCAATGGGGAAAAACGATAGTTCATTTCTCTTTCTTTCCTAGCAAAACTGAAGGGATTGAATCGTGCGGCTTTTTCAATCCCTTCTTCACTTCCGCACTACCACATATCTCTCACATCGTAATTAATCATTCACTAACTAATAATTTCCAAACTTGTCCTTTTATATTACTTTGAAAGATTAACTTAACATTACGTCATCGATGTGTTGATCCTTTTCGTTGAGGTCTGATTTGCCAATGGATTTATTTCATTTGCTAAAAGTTTCTATTGTTTTCCTATCTGACCGATGTTTTTACATTTAAATGCCCAAGGCTGGTTTACATTTGACTAATTAAATTTATCATTTCCATTTCTGATTAATTAACCTGTTTTCCAAATCAAAGATATATTTAAAGATAAATTTAAAGATATAATTTTATCTCCAAATCTTTTTAAAATTTAGTTTTAAAATACTTTTTCTTTAATAAAGTTTTATTTTAATAATTTTTCATTATCGGTGCGATTTAATATATACGAGTTTAAGATGATATTTAATTTCAATTTTTAATTCTTAAAGAAAATTTTTAAATGCGAACTTTTTAATTTACTTTCATGTTTAATAAATAAAAAAAAACCCAATGTAACGAACATCTGTGCTCGTTACAATATATATAATGACTAGATGTAGCTTACCAATAGCTCTAATCAAGCTTTTATTTTATAAGTGCCGGAAAAGAAAAAATTCAAAATCTCTATTGGGGTCCCATCTCCAGACCAATGGGGACCCCGATAGAGATATTGATTTTTTTTTCTTTCAGCAGTTATAAAATAAAAGCTTGATTAGAGCTATTGGTAAGCTCCATCTAGTGATCATAAAATGCAAGCTTAAAAGCAAGTTACAGAATTTATAACTAGTTTTAATTATATATATATAAATATATATTGCACCCTTTTATTATATATATATATATATATATTGCACCCTTTTCTTAAAGAGAAAAAACTACTAAACAAAAGAAAAGAATCTGGATAACTAGGATATAACCATATTAAACTATGGTTAAATTACATAAACAATAAATATCAAGAACAATTAATATTAAGACTAGCTGAAGATATGCTGCTAATGTACAGTATCTAATAAATAAATATTTTTCAATAACTAAATTTAAGAAAACTTATTAAATTAAAATATCATATCACTTATGTTCATAATAAATAATTAGGGTTCCAGGTATAATACACAATCTATTAATTTTACTAATAATTTCAATTTATAAACTGTTCAAGATTATGAATAAAATATGGTTCTATCAAAATAACAATATAATTATGAAACTCAACATGAAACGTTCAGTAAAGTACACACACTGGCTTAAACATTGAGATTAAATGTCAAAAAAATACTCCCAATGGCATAAGAATATTACCCCACCAAATTCACATAATAAATTACTATGTAATACTCTCATGTCTTTAAAACACACATCTAATAATCCTAAAATATGATTTATAAATTTATTACAGAAATAACAATAAATTACTTAATATACCTTTAATAAAATATTAACTAATAATTTTACTCATCATCTTTCAATAAGAAATATACAATTCTCCAAATAATAATAATAATAACCTCAGGTTCATTTCTAATAACTAATAATAAAATAAATAGATTAATTAACACCCTATAGTTAAATATGATGAGGGATTTTGCATGATCTCTAACTACTCTTTCAAAATAATAACATTAGTAAGCCATTACAATAACTTAATGACTCTCAACATTAAATCTATTTAATAATTAATATCTAGCAATAAAATATAAATAATATAATAAAATGTTAATTAAAACATTGTACAATCTCTCTTTGTTTAATGTAGCATTCTTAAAAATATAATGTACTGTATTTGAATATTGTGGCAATATTCTATTGGTATTGTATCAGTTTAAGAATAATTACCGATGATCTTATCTTCTACGATAATAATAATATACTTTGTTACTTAATAAAATATAATAAAAATAATAATTAAGTAATCTTCATGGAATCATATGCGAAATAAGTAATATTTCAAATTATTAATATCTGTAAATCATGCGTGTAGAATAAAAAATGAAATAAGGAACATGCAACGGAGATAAATCACAACTTATCTAAGATATAAATTTTAAAACAGTTAACAAATTTATTTACAAATTAACAATAGATTTATAACATAATAAAAAAAATATTTACAAAAATATTATAAGAATTAACATTATTTAACAAAAAATATATATTTATTTACAGTAAATCTTTCCAATAAATACAAGAAATAAAGTAAGGTAGCCTTTACTCCAGCCATTTCAAATAAAAAAAACTTACAACAGTAATGATAATATGTAATCTTAATTCAGTAAAATAGTATTCTATTATTTATATTGGGAACAGTACAATAAATTTCTCAATTTCTAAGAAAAACTTAATATCACACTTATACTGTTATAAAATTAGCTTATTATTTAGTGCATCAATATAAGTTTATATTTTAAAATACACTTCTTACAGTCCAACAAATAAAATATTAAAAAGAAAAATTATTAAAGACTTACTTTGCAGTTTAGCAAGTATCTTCCTGATATTTGAATATCAAAACATTTTAAATAAAAAATACGAATATCTCCCTTTATAAAAAATTAACTATTTATGCAAATTCTTAAGAGATAATTTTTTTTGTAACTTAAAAGAGTTAAATTATTTAGAATAAAATTTAAAAAAACTATCTATAACTTATACTGCTAGACAATTGCATTTTTTTCATTTTATACTCTTACATTCATCATATTCAAAATCATTTTCACTATTCTTACTTTCATTCTGATTTGAATATGTATCTATTTGAGCTAATTGATCTCTAATATTTGTAAAAGTATCAATTATTCCTCTCTTATATTATATACTATGACAATCATCAAACATCTCAACATCATTTGTGAAAGAAATTTCCATATACTTTATCTTGACCTCTCACAATTCTCAACTTCAAATGGTTTAGTCATTAATTTACTAACTTATAAAACTACCCTTTATATTGATTCCTGTGGTGATAGATAGTGACTAAAATCTAGACTATGGAATAATAACAAAAATTATTCAAAGGAGTAAAATAATATCATCATGGATACAGTGCAAATCATAGTAATAGGTCCATATTCATTGGGTACTTAATATTAATGTCATGGCTCTATTATAGCACTATTGACAATAAGAAAATGCAACTCTCCATGGAAAATGATATACAGCCTTATATTATCTGTATATTTTAATAACTTTAAAGGGTAAAAATATAATTCACATACAACAGATTTCAACATATCCCTAACACCCTAGGATTTCATATGAATATTATTCTTCTGACCAACATCCTGTATCTAGCACACACAATAACTCTTTCAATATTATAAAATATACAAACCACATTCTAAAATAATTTCCAAAGTACAATATTAAAAAAAACAACACAGATATAAATTTATTCCAAGATCTTTTGTAAAAGTTTTTATATACATATGATCTTGATAAAACATACATCAGTACTATGCATTTATTTATTTATTATATAAATTAGAAATTAGTATTAGGATTTTCTCTGTATTTCAACAGACATCATTCACAAAGCTAAAACATTAATAAATTAAAGATATTATCTAATCTATGCATATTCAAGAATTCACATTAAATAAATATTTTTAAATATCCTTGGATATTTTCAAAACAAATTCATACACACTCATCAATTCTTTTATAAAAAATACACACAATAATAATTTTTATCAATGGTTTATTCCAATATTTAATATTAAATTCAAACATAATGAAATACTAATTTAAATACTAATTAGGATATATTGTTGCTAAAAACAAATTATTAAGCAAAATGTAATCTAAATCATAAAAGAAATTACCAATTATCTCAGCCATCATTAATATCATTAGGGTGATCCACTTTTTGGACCATATGTTCAGAAAAAATAAATTATAATTGTAATTTACTATGTTCAAAAAACTACATTTCTGAATACCCATTTTTTTATATTTAACATAATAATAAAATTAATCTATCTTAAGATTAAATTTAAAATATAATAAAAAAATCTTAGTTATAAATTTAAAAAAGTGTAATTTTCTAAATATTAATGTTATATTTAACATAAAAAATGATAAAGTTTGAAAGTGATGAAAAGATTCTTTCCTTTCCTCCTTTTCATAAGTTGAATTGCTTCTCAGGAATCTTGCATTGTTGCCTAGTTATGGTTGGACAGTTCTATGTACAAATTATACACTTGGCTTGGTGTCATTTGAAGAAATGTACAAATAATAATAATAAAATCTAGTAAAATCTAAGAATGATATTAACCATCATTTCAGTCATTGTGTACAGCAGATATATTGCAGTAAATATAATATAAGTAATATTCATATTTTTCATCAGTTAAAAACATTAGCAGATATTATAGAATATAAATTATTTATTTGATACATTTATCAGCAGACATGTAATTTATGAATTTAAATAAATATTTCTTTCTTTAAAAGATTTATGATGATCATCCTTTTAAATGTATATCTTTTCACTAAATATTTTTCTTTCCAGGTAATGTGACAGCTATATCATTCAAGAATTTATTAACTGATATAATTTCACTCTTTTAAAAAGACATATCAGAGTTCATTATTTCCAGATAAAATCATTTTTAAAGTATATAATTTATTTATTGATTTGATCAATGACAAGTTCTTTTAAAAGCATAAAAGACATTCAAAAGTCCATTTTTATTATTTCAAAAACAAATTAAATGTAAATTATTATTATAAATTATATAATAAACATGCATTCATCATACTATAAAACATTTTAAATTTAGTTTTTAAACTTAAATGCAGAGCCTTGATTTTCTCTTCTCTGTTTCAAATTTAACACAATGATAAAGATTGTTAATACATCTCCAATTTCTCTCAATTAGCTTTAATAAATTATCTTAATTATAATATGATAAAGTTATTTCAAATAAATGTTCACTCTTGCCATACATACAATTTATAAAAAAACTCAAAGTTCTTACATAAATCTCCTTCAGTTTTCTTGCAGTATATTCATTGATATTTTTGTTCACTATGCAAATACTTAAAGTAGCTACTATTTCATTCCATGAAATTATTGAGGTCCTGAACCAAGTTCAAGTAAGAGTAAACTGACAGGAAAATTTGGTGTTTAATGAATCATTATTTAAATATTTATCCAAATTATATTTTTCAAAAACACTTTTAAGTAAAATAATAATTTAAAATAAATTACTACTGTTACAATATAAAAATATAGTTATAAATTTCAAACTAAATCTATCTTAATCTGAATCTGTACATCACTATATCACTAAAATCACTTAAATCTATTAAAAATCACTATCTAGACTGGATTAAACCTCTCTTTTTATACTGGTATTAATCCAATGATTTTATTGGTAAATACTGCTTGTACAAATTTGCTAATTTACATAACTACATCAATATATTTTTAAATTAAGTTTTAAAACTATGAACCTTAAATATTATATTAGGGTATTTGAGCACAGACTTTCACATGGTCCACCACTCTCCACTCTATCTGATGACACTGATACACTTGAACACATATATGGTGAAAAGATAAATAATCACATTAAATATTAAATATTTTAATCTAAAAAAATAAATATCCTTATTAAAACAATTTTGTAATATTTAAATAAGCTGAAATTGACTTAAAATAAAATATTACATTTAAACAAAATGATAATAACTTTATTCATTACATTACTAATATCATCTCTAGACTTTATATTTGCTACACTTTATTATGTATCATTTAAACAATATTTTAAACAAAATAATTACTTTAAACCTATAATACAAAATATTTACTGTGATAATTAAGCTATTCTATCTTTGTATTGTTTTTTAAATGTAGTAAGTAAAGATTAATATTAACTTTTAAACAACATATTATATAATTTTATTATTTAACTAATTTACAGGTGAGTTCTAACTATGTAATATATCTTTATTAGTTCCTGTGTACTCAGTTTGAATGCCTACTGCTTTAATATCAAAATTATATAATAAAACAACCTATTTTTTAATATAGCTACTTATCCAACCCTACCTAAACTATTTGTACCTATTATAAAGAATACAATATATATATATATATATATATATATATATATTGTATGATTTACAACGAAGCAATATATATATATATATATCTGTAAGGTCAATGCATTTCATATATGAGAAAGAAAAAAACCCAATTCATTTATTTCCCTTGTCCAATCTATTGAAAATTGAATCTTACAATTATAATATATATATATTGAAGCTGTAAATATCATCTCATCTATTTACACTTCACCTTGTGCTATTGTTAATAGCACTAGTATGGAACCAATCATATGTGTTAACTGATACCCATCTCCCTTGAGGCAGTAGTATATCTGTAATTTATAATCAATATTATAATTCTTTTATCTGATTTTTATTTCATTAATTTATATTAAAGCTAACTTCTTCATAATAGCCATTTATTTTATGTTATTTGTAGAAAAGTATATTTTTGTAAAATTATTCTATAAATTTTTTATTAAATGTAAGTGTTAAAAGCTATCGTATTATAAAATTTCTTATTTATAGAATATAACACATTCCTCAAATTTTTGTGAATAAATTTCTTTATTATTATTATATTTTATTTAATTTCCATTACAAATCTCAAATTCAATAGGCTTTGTTTAATATGATGGCTTGTGAAATTTAATTAAAATAAAAAAAAAACAGATTTGTGTTTATGTTTTCTTTAATTAGCAAATAAACTATTGGGCATGTCTTAATGCAGGATTGTAGATTTCCTGCTGAGGCAGACATTGACCACAGAGAAATTCATCAGAAAAAGTCATGTATATTGGATCCCTAATATATAAAGCTGGATGATATAAATAGCTAAATTTTGCTATCAGGACAGTTAGAATCTTGCTTTCAAAGTTAGAATCTTGTTCACAGAGTAAATATACATCAAGCCAATTTAAGTTTCATCTAATTAATGTCAGGATAAAAGAAGACTATTCACCTCCTGTACTCTGTCTCCACCTTCTTGCACCACTCCATTGCTGTCAGCATCTAGCCTGTGATGCTGAATAAATCAAGAAAGCATGCCTTTATAAGTCTCTCTCCAACTATGTTTTGACGTAACACCATTTGCTGCAAGCCCCTGATCTTTTAAGAACATAGGTTTTAAATGAATATTAATCTATGATTAGCTTATACTCATATTTTGCTCTAAAATATTTATAAGTAATGTCTATACAACTTTCTTTAAATACGTTATTAACTTTATTTTTTTTATAAAATTTAACCATTTTAATTTTATTAGAACTCCATATTATTTTGATATGGCAATTTATTTATTTTAATGTTAATTTATAATAAGCTGCCAAGTTAAGTACAAAATTCAAAGATCATATTACAACCCTAGCTTTATTACTTTCTCCAGTTAAGATTATTGCAGGAGATGTAGATTTTCATTAAGCAATCAATAGATGAAGCTCATTTACTTTTGTATGTTTGTTATTTTGTAAACAATTTAAATGATGGGAATAATCTTAAAAAATTAAGTTTCCTATTATTCACTAATTAATATTTGCTCATACTCATTTTTCAAAAGAAAATGTAATTTGTTAAATTATTTAAGCAAAATCCATCACATTTTCCTAAACCAAACTTAGCTCTTTAGGAAAATCTATTATAGAAATTTTAAAATTAAATTTTATCAGTATTTAGATTGTATATCTCGTTTGCATCTGATCTTTAGCACCTACATATTAACTATCATGCAGAATTTTGTAAAATCTCGCCAGAAGTGAATTTGTTTTTTATATAGGTTTTATTTTAATATTTGATTAGATAAACCTCTTTTGCTTAAAAAGTCTAAGCCATAAGAGATTTTAAAGTTTGCATATGTGGGAAAACCATCTACTCCTTTAAATGTGGTTTTAATTCTCACTGTTTCTTTTATATTATACTTCCTTAAAATTCATTTATTGCCCTGGGTTTTGTGGACATTCTATTACACTAGAGAGCTAACTATTTAAATCAGGATTGAATTCACGTCTGTTTGCACCATGTATATGTGTGTATATGGTATTATGTACGTTATGGTTACCATTATTCATTTGTTATTATTGTTCTTGCTTTGCTACTTAACTTTCAGGACCTGCAGAATTTCAGACATGACTAATACAATAATTTCTTAAAAGTAAATTTATTTCCTACTAGGGATTTCCCATTTTCCAGGTACTGCCATTAACATGAGCATGGGCACACATGAATAAAACATCCCATCACATCAACTTTTATTGTTATGCAGAGATATGTTTTGGTTGGTGGGCTATCATGTCCTCTCATTCATTGACTTCTCCTAGAAAAGCCTCTTTGAGGATCGTAAATGACCTCATGTGTTCTTTTATTGTAGCCATAAAGTCGTACCACTTTTAGCATTATTTAGTTATTCTCTATTTATACATCTGAAATACTCTTCCTACCATGATGGCATATCTTTCATTGGCCAATCTAATTAATCACCTATAATATAAAATTATTTACATCAGATAAACTTTTGTTTTCTCACATCCATCACTTACAACTTATTTAGATATAATAATGATCTCACGCAACTCAATCATTTTCAGTTGTCTATATATGTGTATGAAGGAAGAAAATAGATTTATTTTCTTCAATTTATAAGTTTATTGAGGGCTAAAATGATGGATTATTGTTGATTTATACTTGGCAGACCGCTTAACCATTTGTTTATATTTAGTAAATAAATGTATTATATGTTTCACTGTATCAAAACTTAATGTGTGTCTTAAATGGATCGCAATAGCCTGCTAAATTGAAATGTGGTAATATTGATTAATTATAATATTATCTGATTTACTTAATGAATTGTAAATTATCGCAATTGTGAGTCCAATACATATAATCAAGTTGTGTAGACAGACATTGGCGAATTTTGTATAATGACACTTATATGTATAATAAATATATATTATATTAGTACTTTGAAATCTCAGTTTGTCATTCTGAATGTCTAACATAAATCACTTTTATTAATTATAAGATTTTATAGGTTTAAGTTCATTCCTTTTATGTTGCCATGAAGTTATTATTATTGCAGTTCAAATCAATCAAATATTCAATGAAGGTCACTTATATTCCACACAGTTCTGTAATTATAATAAATTTAGATAGGTATTAATTAATGAAATGTAAATCTGTTATATTAAGTCACGTGTGAACTCTGAACTCTAGCTGGGACGGAGTAAGAATGAAATTCGCTAGTATCATCAAAAGCGTTGTTCATGTAGTCATAGACCCTGGAGCACTGGTAAATAGGTTGATATTTGGTATTGTTTCTGACTTATGTATCTTGCACATGCTAGATGGATAAACGTTTGCTTGGATTCTAGGTCTTGTTGAATGAACACACGATTTTGACCGGTACAAGATTAAAGATTAAATCCTTTTGTGAATTCCTTATTTTCACCATTAAATGCATAAATTATCCTTTTAATTTGTGATTTATTATTTGTGTTTAGAGTACTATCTTTTATTTTTGATATAAATAATGACAGACATAATGCAATAGTGTTTCTAAAACTAGTTATAAAATACAACATAGATTTAAATATTGTATTTAGCTAGACATCGTATTGATTGGTGGGAAAGTAAATCTTATTTAAAATGTTGAAATAAGTTTTTTTTTTTTTTGGTTCTTGAAGAAATTTTTGATCAATTATATAATAAATAACATCTTACATGATATATGAATTGTGAGGTGATTTAAATCTTTAGCTAATAATAACTGAAAACTAAGTAATAGTAATAAATTTATACCAAAGCTGTAAGAAATTTTTTTTTTCTAGTGGAGAAATGTGCAAATCTATGGAAAGCCGGTGCAAATGAATAGCCTTTAGTCTACCAATTGTAATCTCAAACTAAAAATTAATTTCAAATCCACAAGAATTAATCTGCTTATATTTTGTAATTTAGTTTTTCTAATGGTAATAAATTGATATATAAATATTTGCATTATAATCACAAATAATGGCAGACAACTATCGATAAAGCTAATAATAAGAATTAGTTATCATTATACTGTTTCTAATTGATGAAAATGTTATGCTATGATTCAATTCAATGACATTTCTAAATTTTACATAAAAGATTTGTAATTTTATCTATTTTTACAGAAAACTATGCTAATGATATTGATATTTCTTTTTTTTTTTTTTTTTTGTGATTGTTGATAAAAAGATAAGCAAATTGTCTTAGTAGAATTAAAAATAAGATTGGTTATAAACGAACTTTTTAAACTTTTTTTTATTAGTTTTCTACTTTTGTGAAAATATTTTCTCTATGAAATATTATAAACAAAGATAAAGTTATTTGATCTCAATCTATAAGTCAATTGATGATTCATTATATATATATGATAAACAAAAATACAAGTTAAAAAACTTATATATATATATAAGTAAAAAAAATATTGAATTTGAAAATTTTAAAGGTTTGATAATCAGACATTTCCCCCCAGAGTTGTAAACTTTGAATTGATTGATAAGACTTTTTTTAAAAAAATTATTCTCAGTACTTTCTTGCTGTACTGAATCGAATATATATATATATATAATTTTCTTTTACCTATACTATTATTTTTAGCTTAGTTTTTATACATATTTTCTACTTATATTTCCAATCCTTAACTGCTAAATTCAAACTTTAAATTGTACAGTTATACTTTACCAGCTCCCTCTTTCTATTTTTATATAACTAATTTTTTATATAAAATTTTCTTCAGGCTCAAACCTCTATTTAATACTGGCTTAATATCATTAATATAAATAGCCTCCTTTATTTTTCTAACCCTTTTATTATTTGTAAATTGTGTCATGTTTATACACTCCTTTCCAAACTCATGCCAGTCTCTAAAATATGTAAATATATCTTTGAATATTTTTATCATGTGTAGGTTGTAATAGTCTTCTATATATTTAATTCTTTGTTTCTACTACATAATTTATTTTTAAATTTTTAATTTGACATTTTTTACAATTAATTTCATATATTACATTTATTTCATTATCTTAAATTTTATTATACTTACTGATATACTTATTTTCTAAAATACTAGTCATATTTTTTTTTCTTTTTTATTAATTACTCTAATATTTATTGTAGTACTAATTTTTTTGTTAATTTTACCAATAAATGTATTTAAATTCTTAACTGCATAATTATTTTCTGTCTTTATTACTACTTTTTTTCTTTAGTATTATTTATATAATCTATCATATTTTCTATATTACTATCTATATTACCTTTCTTAAGAATTAATGTTTCAATCCTACATTTCCCTTCTTCATATGACTTAATCAACTTTATATCTAAATATGTCAGTATATTATTCTCTTTTTTTTTCGACAGTAAATTTAATATTTTTATGCAACTTATTAATAACCTCTATAAATAAATCTATCTGTTGTTATGTTTTATTAAATATCAATAAATAATCATATACATATCTTTTAATAAAGATTGGAGCATTATTATTCACTAACATTAATTTCTCTAATTTTTCATATAAATATTAGCTATGCTCGAGTTAATGCTCCTCCTATTAGTAACCCTTTTTGTTTATAAAACTTATCATTAAATTGAAATGTCACTTTTTACAATAAATTCTTCAATCTTTTTTAATTGTTTTATAGTTATATTTATATCTTTATTACTATCCTTTTTATATCTATTAATTATTATACCTATTGCTTTTTCCACATTAATATCTGTATACATTGATACAACATTCGTTTTAATCATTGTCATATTATATGTACTATATTTATTTATTACAGTTTTAATATTACTTATTAAAACTTTATTATTTTTACATATAATTTACAGGCAGTATTAATATATTTCTTTAAAATTTTATTTTCCAACCATTTAGATACTTTATTACAATATGAAATGAACTACTAACATTAGTAACTGGTCTCAATGGTACACCTTCTTTGAAAATTTTAGGTCCTCCATAAATTTAGCTGCTATACAATCTTTTACCCCTAAATAATCAAATGCATTGTAATCATTTATATTTTTTTATAAAAGTATCTTATTATTATGTATAGTCTTATATTCAATAATCTAATATCATCTTTTTTAATTATCACAAATACATTATCCTTCAAGGTATTATTCATTTTTTCTATATCATTCTTTTTATTTATCATTACTAATTTATGCCGTTTATCTTACTTTGTAAAAACTATTTCATCCTTATAGTTATTCTTATTTCTTTAATATTCTTTATTTTAACAACATCATCATCCTTATTAACTTCTTTATTTTTATGTTTTTTTATTTATTCTATAAATCATAATGTACTTCATTATTAAATTCTTCCATCCATACTTTATCTTTATTACTAATAAGATTTATATTCTGATAATAATATATTTTGTAATACTCTTCTACATACTTCTGTAATATTTTCTCTTTTAGCGTTTTCAGTTTTATTATATTATTATTCCCATTATATCCATATGGTACATATTTAATCCCTTTACTTATAATTTTCTTTTCTTTTTTTGTTAATTCTATACATGTCACATTATAAATTTTATCATTATAATTATTCCTTTTCTTCTTATCTCTCTTTAATTCTTTTTTTCTTTTAACCTTCTTATTTTCTTAGTATGTCAATTCTCTCTGTTCTTACTTATCAATACCTTCTTTAACCAACATAATTCTCTAAAAAAATTATTTATTCTTCTTTAGTTATTTTCTTTGTTAGTATTGATTCAATACTTAAAATAACTCTATATAATTATGCTAACTTTAGTTCAATCTTTTAAATATAAATTTGACTATAACAATTGATATATATCTAGATAAAGAAAATGTAAAATAATAGTTGTATTAGCATTGAGCTTAACAATGTGGATTTATAATTCTTAAAACAAAGAATATTTAGTATTGCAGTTTGCAAATTAAAATATAATTAAAGCTAAATTTTCTAGAATACGTTTTATATTGTTAAATTTTATCAATACTATCAGTAAACTATGCTAAAATGAATCTCTTTTTAACATTTTGTATTTTTACTTACTTATTGACAACTAATATATACTTTCTTGACTTGCAGTAAAATCCTTAATTTGCCATTTTTTGGTGCAAGGAACACTGCATATTAACAGATTTTGGTTTAACATAATTATATTGCAGTAAATTTTTGCAAGAGATTACCTAATAAAAATATATGTCATCATGGCAAATTACTTTTTCTATTGATCATTGGAAGTCATTATGTGCACAATTACACTCAACTCTTTAACACTTATTACAAATGTACATCCTAAATAACTTTGTCTTAGTGCTTTATTTATTATTATCATTTTGGGATGTACCAAAAGCAAACACTACTACATTGTAATGGTACTGAAATAAGCCTAAACATGAATAAACATATAGATTTAAGGCCATATAAGACATTATACTTGTTACTTGTTGTAGATAAATAATTATACTGACTACACTGTCATAACCCCATAGGATTTAAAAGATATGTAGACATGTTTGTCATATCCTTATATATATATATATATATATATATATATATATATATATAAAATTACGTTTATATATATATATATATAAGTCAGATGTCACATGACTTATATATAGCTTGAATTTACAAATATGTAAAATTAAAAGCATGCTAATGAGCTCTAAACAAGCTTTTATTTATTTATTTATATGATAAATGCTTCTACAAGAGAAGATATTCAAATCATTTTTATCTGCAAGCTATAGCAAGTTACGAAATGTATAACTTGTTTTGTTTATCATAAATACACCCTTGAAGGTTTTTGCAATGATATAGATTGCAGAGGCTTTTACTATATGGTGAAACTGAACTGAATTCAGACCCATATAGCTATCTAGTTTGTTTGACTGGATTTGAAGATATTTATGTATCTAAACATCTGTGCTTTCAAACTGATAGAAATAAGTTTCATAAGTGCTGTTTAGTAGAGTTGGAGTTTAGATCTAGTTTCTGGTCTTCCTATCCTTTACTGACATGAGCCAATTAGCTCGAAACCATGGTTTAAAGGTTGGAGACAATTTGAAAAAGATATTTAATTCTATCTCTCTCACTGTTTATGTAAACTAAGCTTGATAGTGGGCTATTAGTAAAGCTCCATCTAGTAAAATAAAATGCAAGCTATAGCAAGTTGCAAAATGTATAACTTGTTTTGTTTATCATATATATATATATATATATATATATATATATATAACATGGACATGTTTTTTTATTGTCTTCTTTCGAAAAGAATAACTGGTTATTGGCTAGTGCACTTACATAAACCTTAACTATGGATTTAACTTCATTTATACAAAGTTCCATTTCATTAAATAAACCTTCCTTCAGGGAGCACACCAGTAAGACCTGATATCGAATTCCAGGCAATTGTGTTAGCCACGCCTGACCTTTTTGCAGCAGGATGCTCAGTCCCAGGGTACCAGTGTTGGTCATGAAAACCTTCTATTCTAATCTATCTGCAGGGTGACTTCAGTATTGTTATTTGCCGGTGCTATAGCCAATGGTAAACTATTGCAACCAATAATATCCCCTTAATTAAATTGAGTATTATTATTAACTGGAAATATATCTTGTTCTGAGGTTCAATCTATATCATAGAGCAAGTTTTTACACTTCCATATATTTATTAAAATAAGTATGTAATAATGAATAATGTGCTAAAGTCTTGTGCAGCATTTTGTAATAGTAAATACCATTTCAATAGGAATTGGCATAATCTTTTTGATTTAGGTATAGCTTAGTGATTATTTATATACACACACAGGCATACACTCATATATATATATATATATATTGAACCGCCCACCTTCTTTATCTGAAATAATAATGACAAATAAAAATCTAAAAAAACTCTTTCTCCCTTGCTAAACTACCCAATCTTTGAAGGTGCTTGGACCTCAGGTGGAGTGCAGAATATCATTGACAGGCGCCAGTTAATCACATAGTAATTAACATGTTTATCCAATCAGTAAAAAAATCCAGTACCTGAGACTCCAGCTAGCTCATCAAATTGCAGCTGCTTCAAAAGAAAAGAAATATCCACCCAATCTAAACATTCTACTTTAAATAATAATGATGATTCACCATACGCTAAACTTTGGCATCCTTAACAAAACAAAAATCCTTATTCTTTAAGTTTTAATTTAACTATATCTTAATAATAATTAAATCTTTCCATTCCCACTTTATTAAATATTATCTTAGCATAAATATATGTATTCAAATATAAATATAAATATTTAAATGACAGTTTAAATATCTTTTTTAAAAAAACAAACAGTCATTTTGCTTTATAATTCAAACATGCACACTCTTTTCATTTAAAATAAATGTTTTAATACATTATAATAATTAAAATATACATGACTTACTAAATGAAAATTCACACATACATGCACACAATGTCTTTAAATAAAATTAAACACAAAAGCCAATATCATCTGTATTTCCCAGATATTACTTGGTAAAGTTTTATTTATTTATTTATCACAGTTTTTTTTTTAAAAAAAAAAGAAAATCAATAATTAGAGAATATTAAAATCAAAAGTTACCTAGGATTTGGAAATCTGAAATGATGTACATACAGCATAATGCATTTTAAAAAATGTTATCTATGACTGGCTAGCACTAACCTCCAGGAAATCCTTCTTGAATTCGTGATATTATATAACCTTCATGGATTTTCAGTATAAACACTTCACTATTTTCCTGGCTTTATCCAAACATGGTTTGCCCTCCAAACTATCTGCTGATGTTATTCACAGTGAAAGCTCCTGCCAGCTGCACAATATGGTAGATTTAACAATGCATCATTTTGGTACATATAACAATTTATATAATCTTTGATTCGGTAATTTTAAGAAATATTTTGAAATATTTTCTTTTAAAATATCATAAATAATAATGGAATGTTGAAATTTTTAAACCATCTTAACAATGACCAAGTTTTGTTATCTCCAGCATTTGTTATCTTGTAAAATTACTGTCTTTTACTTCACTCTGATTGGGCTTCTATTTTATTATTTTGTTCAAAACTTTTACACACACGCACACATTTAATTATTTTATTATAAAACAAAACAATTTTTTTCTGTATTACTTTTTATTACAAACTAATCAAAAATAATATTAAATAATTTTTATTTAAAAAAATAAATCTTACCCTCTTTAAAAGCGTTTATTATTTATTTTTCTTTAACAATACCCCCCCCTACCCTACTCTTTTGTTTTTAATTTTCTTTTCCTTCAACTTTTAACTTTTATTTTCCCACTTTTTTTTAAAAAGGTGAGATTTATGAAATATTACTACTTTTACATAATGCTACATATTCGATAACGATGTACCTCGGTACAATATATATATATATATATGCAAACCCTTGTAATTATAAATTAATGAGGAGACATGTTAACTCCTTATTTTATAAAGCCTGCATGCTTTTCCACATCAATTGTTTCATTATATTTAATTATTTTATCATTTAATAAATATATATCTATATATTAAATTTACTCTGGTTTTGTGATTTCTCATTGTATTTCAATCCAATTCAATTTTAGTTAATTACATATGTGTGATACAACCATCTATGCATTAATTACAATTTATAAAAGTTATGTTTAATATCCGTGCTGGTAGCATTTAAGTTAGTTAATATATATATTTAAGTCCCTGAGTCTTATGTTTCTCCTTGACATATGCTGGCTGCGAAAGATAGAAATAATGTTTAATTTCAAGTGTGGTCGTTCATAGGGTCTTGAATATTGGAGTACTGCCAGATAAGTTGAAGTGTAGTTGGATTCGGAATGTCATAATCCTAGTCTGGCCAGCTTTGGTCTTTTTGTCTGGATTCTAGATTATGTTAGCGAATGTACAAACATGACCGTTACATAGTATTTTTTCCCGCATTTACATATATCAATAATAAATATTAATATTATCTTTTAATTATTCAACTAACTTTAACCTCATTACCATTTTACTTTTGCAAATAGTAATCATATATCAAAACAAAAAAATGTAATTATTGCTTGCAAAGTATTTACTTTTATAATTTCGTTTTCCCATCAATATCGATTCTTTATGTTTACAGCTTAAAGATTCTTTACTATGTACTACCAGCTCTTGTAACTACATTCCATTCTTTTTTATTTATTTATTAATAAAATGTATTGATTTTTTTAATAATTAAAAAATATTAATATTTTTTTTAAAAAATCACCAATACCTTTTCCCACTAAATCTACACGTTAATAAATATTAAATTTTTCAATATTAAACCTTTTTTACTATCATATATGACCTATATACTTATATTGCATGTATTACAATAATAAAATAAATTGTCTATGAAAATTCTATTTAGATCAAAGAGATAATGATTCAATTATTAAAGTTTAGCTTGTCATGTTTTCATTATTTTATTATCACAAACTAAATGATTTACATCTTGAAATGTTTTTGTCAGAAATTTTTACTGAAACTATTTTGCCGCCTGGCAAGAGGATTCTAAATGTAATGTATTGAAAATACTCTAATTTAAAAATAATCTGTATCTAAAAAGTGTCTATCTATCTATCTATCTATCTATCTATCTATCTATCTATCTATCTATCTATCTATCTATCTATCTATCTATCTATCTATCTATCTATCTATCTATCTATCTATCTATCTATCTATCTATCTATCTATCTATCTATCTATCTGTTTATCCACCTATCTATATTCATTAATCTTTGTACACATTTGTCTTTGTCTATTTAAGTGTATCTACCCTATCAATCTATCCATTTACACACACACACACACACACATATATATATATATATATATAAAATTATAAATCGATGTCTGTATTTCTTCAAAATAATATACGCAAATTTATAAATAAATATTTAAAAATACAGTATTTAAAAGCTTATAAAAAATATATATGTATAACAGTCACTTAGGAGCGCTTTCAACCAACTTGTGGCTTTGTCAACTGACATTTTAAACGTGATAGTTGACAAAGCCACAAGTTGGTTGAAAGCGCTCCTAAGTGACTGTTATACATATATATATTTTTATAAGCTTTTAAATACTGTATTTTTAAATATTTATTTATAAATTTGCATATATATATATTCGTGTTTGTCTTTTTATATTTATATGTAGATGCCGATTATGAAATTATTTCACCTGTGAGAGTTGATCGATTTGGAAAATTATTACACAGATCTTACCGAGATACAATGATATCTCCTGAAAAATTTTATACAGTGGAGGCATTTGGAGAAAAATTTCAATTGCATTTACGACTTTCAGAAAGTGTAGAAGCAGATGACATGGTTTTCAATATTCGAAATGGAGATACTGTTGTTCCTTTAGCAAAGCGTGCAATGACAGAAAATTGCTTTTATGTAGGAGAAGTTATTTCACATGGCAACTCGCCAGTAGCATTGTCATCATGTTCTGATGGTTTGGTAAGTATATATATATATATATATATATATAGTAGTCATTTTTACTTTTCTTGAAAAGCATTTTGTTGTTGTTGTTATTATTATTATTATTATTATTATTATTATTATTATTATTATTATTAAAAGAAAGATCTCTATTGATGACCATAGGGTTACCATTGCTATAAGCCACTCCATATATATATATATATATATATATATATATATATATATATATTTGAATCCAGGCACTCTTCACAAACCTGGGAGCTTAATTGTAAGTATAGAGGATTTGAACTCAGATTTTCAAGCACCCTTCAACTATCCACACTATCTCATACAATTGATACACATAGCATGGTATTTGAGTTTTCATCATTAGATTTTCAATGATATGGATGGCTGAAAAATTGGAGGTTGTAGTGGATTGAAGCCTGTCCATTAAAGTATGAAGATTTGCTATCTTAATATAAACTGAGCATTGATTATATATATGTGTGAGAGATAATAGTCTGGACCAACTGATGAGTGCTGGTTTAACACGAAATACATATATTGGTGATTATTAATCTTTTCTACATGTGTCTGGTCATGTGTATCAGTTGTATGAGATAGTGCGGATAGTTGAAGGGTGCTTGAAAATCTGAGTTCAAATCCTCTATACTTACAATTAAATATTTTTAAATAAATAACAATGTAAACATATATATATATATATATATATATATATATGTTTACATTGTTAGTGTATGGAGAAAGTTTAAGGTTGTATATGTGATGGAACAAAAATAAAAAAAAATTAGGAGGGAAAGATAGTTAAACATTGTTATGTATGTTGAATAAGTTTTTAGAATTATGAATTTTGGGGGTAGGTATGGTAGTTGGTCTATTCATTTACTAATTTCTCTTTGGATATGTTTTATGTAAATGCCTTTAAGGGGCGTGCAAATATATATGTATACATTACATTTGTGAGTGTTACTTGCAGTAATCTGAGTTCTCAAATGTCTTGTGTTATCACTGTTCAATTCCAAACATCAACTTATATGTCTATTGCTGTGCTGAATTTAGTTTGATCCAGTGTTTGAGTTCTGATTTTGGTGTTACAGTCCTTTATATCAATGGTATGCAATCAAAGACAACATTCTCAGTATTTTTATTTGTAGATATACATCACATCTTTTTGAGAAAAAATATTGGTTGATGGCACATATTGGTGGCTTTATGAAGCCATCTTAGAGGTTTGATTGTTGTGTTATCAGTGACCAGGTTGCTGTGTAAATGTCTGAATGTGCAATTTTTCTTATCTCTGGCTCATAATTTTGCCAGTTTGATATTGAAATGTTGATGGATGTTGCCTTGTGTTGATACCTAAGGTGAATGTGCACCTAGTGCACCAGTATGCATAAAGCACAATGTAGCTACATGGTCTGATGGGATAGAACCTTTGTAATATAAATTAAAAAAGTGTCTATGGGTTGTGATAGCTTGTCTATATGCTCCTGTCATGATATAGTGAATTATGTCTAGTGTGGACAAAGATAAAAAAGATGTTGCTTTTTTAAGCCCTGTGACATAGGAAACAAAAAGGACCTATGTTAGTGTATAGTCTCTGATATCTCAGCAAATATGTCATGGGCAGTGTGTGAAGGTTTAATCTCAACAAAAAATCAAAATACTTTGGTTCCAGAGACCATTTTTTAAACTTACTGAGTAATTGTTGATTGTTGATTCTAAGCATTGTCAGATAGGTGTCATGGCTCAGATTTGGATGGATTAATGAGTAAATTTGCCAGTGTGAGCACTTGTATATTGTCTGAATAGATACCTGTGGAGACATGATTTTTATATAATTGATAATTGATAATAGTTGGTCATAGGTGGGGTGTGTGTGGCCTATCTATTGGTATTATTTGAAGAAGTCATTCAAGCATTGAAAAGTGTTTAACTGTGGATGCTATTAGGTTTGTGGCCTTCTGTAGATGGAAAGTATAAATACTATAAAGTCCTAATCCATTGTGAATGGGTGGTCTGGTAAGCTGTTTTTGCAAATATTGACATTGTCTTTCTCAGCCACAAAAGCTTATTGCATATAGAAGAGATGTTGTTTATAAAACCTTTAGAAAAAGTGATAATGGGTGAGTAATATGTGAATTTTATTGTGACTAGATGGTTAAATAGCTGGATCTTGGAGTATATTGAGGGATATACTTTGGAGAGTGACATAGTGATTCACTCCATTTCTTCTTTGAGTTTGTTTTGGATTTTGATCCTCATTGTGCTTGCACTCATATAAAAAGGAAATCCCATAAAAGCAGATGGCTTTCCCCCAATATATGCCTGTATATAGTTTTTTTATTATAAAGAGACCAAACTGCAGTCTTATTTAGATTGACCCTGAGTTTGTGTGTAGCTGCAAATTCTTGTAATATTATATGCAAGGCAGTAGGTGTTTTTTAGATGGGAGGAAGACAATTATGTCATTCATATAAGTGATACATGTTACCTGCTGAGATGTGATTCATATTTGTATGCCAATGAATATTTGCTGAATTTTCATTAATAGAGGGTTGATGTTGAAATTGCAAAGTATCATCACCATAACCACCATCATCTCTACCACTACTACTACTTTTACTACTCCTACACCTTCTACTACTATTATTGCTACTACTACTCCTACTATTACTACACAGTTTAAATGGATTCTTCAAAGTATCCTTATATTTAATTCCTAATAGTTAAAAGGTTAAATAATCATTTTTAATCTTTGAAAAACTCCTTAAAGTAACTATACAATAAATAAAAATAGTTGCAAATGCTAGCTGAAATCCTAATATAAATATATAAATCACACCATTACAACATTCCATATCTTGCATTGGATTTCAAATGTAAGTTTAGCAAATATAAATCACTATTTATGTGGTTAACAAAATTACACAAACATGCACACACACATATATGTATATATTGTGACCTTCCGTTTTGGCACCAGAAATAATATTTGTAATTGTATGGTATTATATCAGTAACATCTGATATTATCTTATTAAAAAAAATGAAATAACATAAAATTTTTAAATTTTATTTATTTATGACTTAAAACTGTGATTAAAAGTAAGTGGAGATGTAATTTAAAAATTATTAGATGTTTAGTATCTTACTTTAGGGTATAATTAATGATAGGATAGGGGGTGGCTTGTTATAAACATAGTCAGTTCAGTTCAAGTTGATGCTAATTTGTTTTATTTGTTCACAAATAAATATTAAGACTTGTTTGAGTGATTCTCTAGTTTATTTGCTTTAAATATTTTAATTTATAGTATAAACAGTGAAATATGTTTCACTCATCATCATTAAAATAGTCATTTAGTCATATCAGTTTAGTGTCTATAGTGCATTATTAGTAAATATTAATGTATGACAATATCATTATTCAACTTTATTTTTCATTCATATGCTTCATTAAATCATTAAATACTACATTTCACATCCAAATATTTAATTTCATAAGTAATAGTGTTAAAACCAGCTTAACTACATTTTAAGTGAATTAATTGAGCATTGGATTAATGAACTATTAAACAATAATTATACTAGAAAATATTTTATTAATTAAAACAATTGTTATTAGTTTTTATTCTGTTGTTTTTAAAGTCCAGAATATTTAATTCTTAGTTCAATTTAATATTAATATTTTTTTATTTATTTTCAAGACAAAGTCTTTTGCATAAATTAAGATTTATTGTAATGGGAGGAGCAATTGAATAGTCTCTGTCTGGTGATCTTTGAACTTTCAGATATCTTGGACTATTGGAAGAGAAAAAGTGTGAGGTAATATTTTAAAAATCTATAAAAAGGACAACTACAGACTACTACAGCTACTCGGACTGCAACTTCTATTCCAACTACCACTACAGCTACAAACTGTTAAAAGATCTTCCAATACTGTTTCATTTTTAAATTTATTTATTAACAAAGTTTGATAGTATAATTTTTTTACTTCCAAAGTTCAAGATGAAAGTAAAATACATTATTGGTTCAGAGATATGAGTACTTACACCACCCTAAGAGATACATTGGTTCTATCCTTGGATGACTATTTAAATTCTCCAACTGTTATCTAAAATTCATGTGTCTATATTATATTATTTAAGTTTAAATTGCTACTATTGAAAGAAAGAATGGGAATGTATAATAGTATTGTAAAATTGCTTTATTTAAACTTTAAACCTAATAGGAAAGAAGAAAAAAAATGTTTGTTTATTTTTCAAAATTATTTTTTTAAGTTTTAATTATATTATTAATGGAACAACTGTGGCATGTGTAATTTGTGAACTGTTATTAAACATTTTCAGAACTCTTTATGAAAAATTTTATGCTAATTATAAAAGAAGATTTAAAAGGATGCATATGAATCATTTAATTTTATTGTCATTATTATTATTAGAATATTTTTGTAATTATTTCTTTTTATACCTATTTAAAAATATAAGACGAAATGTGCAATTGAATGTAATATTAATATTTACCTATTTTTCCAAACTAATAGGAGAAACAAATTTATAAAATGGATAAATTATATGACTTTGCTTTATTAAATGCACTCCTCACTCACTGTGAAACTTTTCTGTATATAATATTGCCAACAAACTTATACAAATAAATATTATTGGCTAAATAATTACATACATTCTAAATGGCTTTAAAAATGTAAAATAAAATTTTTTTGAATGTCTCCTAGGAATGAAATATGAGCTTCTACTTTATTTGCATCGTAAAATTGTATATTGCTTGATTAATAAAATCCCTCATATATAATGTCAACATCAATTCATCAGCTAACAGCTAAGGACATTGAATTTGCTATTATGAATTAAAAATAATATTGTTATGTTTTCCTGCAGGAACATGTTTGTTTTATGTATTCATCAATATTTAGATTTGTGTGCAAATAATAATTATTATTAATGAAGAGATGACCAAGGACATCATGTATAAACTATTAATAAACTTTCGTTTTCATAACCAAGAAAGAAGAAAGGAAAAGATAACTTTATTTATTTATTATTTAATAGTATTTAGACAGATAGTGAGAGTTTAAGAAGTGTTTTACTATTTTTATTATTATATGTATTATTATTCTTCTAGAATGTCTCATAAATGTACAATATTAAGGAAATATTGTACAATGTATTTTTTTTTGATTAGTTTAATATAAGTTTTGTCGTGTGTTAAATTATAACATACATGTGTGGAAAGAAAGGGAGGAGTCCATGTAATGTTAATAGGGGTGATAGCTCTTCTTTAAAAGAAGCACATTATATAGGTTCTTATATTATATCTATGCATTTTCAATAGATTTAATCAATAATTAATTTCAATAATTATTTAACTTGGAAAATAAAGTTTTATTATTTGTCTAAGCCAAATTTTTGCTTTAGATGTGTGCTAATGTAAATGCATTATAAAAAAGATTATTTTGTCTTGTTTGCCAACAGAAATTATTGACTTGTTTTCCAACCGTTATTAGTATGTTCCCCAGTCCTAAATAGTATATTATCAGATATGAAATATTTATTCCTTATTGCTTTTACAATTAGTAATTGATATTTTAACAGTAGTTCTTTGCTTACTGGGATTTGAATGGTCTGTGTATTATTATGCTTGTATATGTGTGTCCATTATTAAACTTAGCTATAATCATATGTTAATTGCAAGTACAAATGATATAAAGTCAATCGTTTTCAGAGGAAGAGGATGGTCAATTGTTGTGAAAGGATTAGAGATTTATTTAAGTGAATTATTGTTCTTTATAATGGAAAAGTATTTTTGTGGCTATATGTAATGAAGTTAGCAATGTTTTATAATATTTATGGGGATCAAATAATCTCTCCCATTTTGTTATTTGAATATTTAACATGGGTAGATTGTCTAGTGTATTATATGGGATCGAGTAATCTCTTCCTTTTCTGTGTATTGAAGTGTTTTTGATAGGAGTAGATTGAATCCTCAAGTTTTGATGTTTGATATTATGAATTAAAGTATATGAAGTTAAGTATATTATCTCCCTTATCATTTGGTGAAGAGATTTATTCCCACCAGTTTAGTTAGTCTCAGAAGTAGACTTGGGAGTTGTTGTGTTGATATTTATCTGATTTGAATTGTAAACTTTTTTTATCCCCATGTGTTTATTGAATGTTTTCAAGCTTATATTATAGCCAAGTGCCAGATAATTTATTGATAAAAAGAAGAATAAAAGCAGAATAGATTTTCTTACAAAACAGCTGTATTAAAGTTAGTGTATAAAGCTTGATTGTCCATTGCCTTTGTCTGAATTATGATCATATTATAACTTCATAAGCAAACCGATTAGATTGATTAGAATTAATTTTTTTTTGACACACAGCATAATACAGACTCATGCATAAAGTGTTAATTTGAAAGATATAGAAAAATCCATCAGTAAAGTATAACTTTAATTATCATTTTAAAACATTTTGTAGTGATCATTTAGGTTTCATATCATTAATTTTTATCATTCAATCATCATTTAAGTAAGTAAGCAAGCAAAGATAAAACATAGTTAATGAATATAATTATTTATTTCTATTTTGGCAAAATAAAACATAGTTATTTAATAGAATACTTTACTTCAAGGTTGCAAAGATAAGAATATATTTAATTAATGGAATTATTTATTTCATTTTGCAAGATATAATTTGGTAAGAATATATTTAATTAATGGAGCTATTTATTTCATTTTGCAAAACCTAGTTTGATATTATTCTTAGGTTTCAAACCCCTTTACTTTAGTTATAGTTAATGTGCATTTGAAGTAAAATGCACAATTCTAATTTTATTTTATAGTGTAATTAAAATATTCAACCCATGTTGTTTGTCATAGATTTATTAGGTTAAATGATAACTGAATGTTATAAAACAAAATGTTGACCACAAGATAAATTTTGTAGTCGATTACTAGAAGTATAAGGTTATATTTCTTCAGTTCTATAGGTTTATCAGAAATACTGATAACTAAAAAAACATTTTCTTTACAGTAAAATATATGGATTTAATTTTGGTTCATTATTTAATGTTACAAATATAAGGTGTTTCACAAATCTATCTAGATGTTTTGATAGATGAAATGTGCTAGATTTGAAATTTAAGAGATCATATTGTGTTATTTATTCTTATGAAAATTGTAACTAGTGATGCTAAATACATTCAAAATTTGTACTTATACCAATGAGAAAGAGATTAAATGTTTGCTGAACTATTTTTCTTATTTTGTTAATAAATATTTTATTATTTAAAATTGTATTTAGAGCTCTTCTTTAACATTCATTCGTGTTTCATATTTCCACACATGCTCACACATTTATTTTATTTAATGTGATATAATTGAATTTTCATTTAATTATGATAAACCTCCAGATATGATGATATTGATTTTCTTGTTCCAAACACTGTATGAGATGCCAATTATCTACTGAGTTTCTAAAAGGGTTTTATTATTTAGTAATAGTTTAATGATGAATTGAAATCAAAATGTGCCCAATTTCTTTCATTATCTAACTGCCATTATTTAGTTAGGGTATTGCTTAGTTTATATTATTATTTTCATAATATTAAATAATAGTTATTGAGAGATAGAGATTTGAGATTAAGCCATGCCATAAGTTAATTCCCTGAGATCTTCAATTTTTAATTCAGATTAAATATTAAATTCAGTTAATTAGATTATATTAGTGTGTAAATAAAAATTTAGTAATGATAGGTTTCGTTTAAGTTCAGATCCAACTTGTTATACATTATAGTTTCTAAAATATTATATTTAGTTATTAGTTTAATTTTCTAATATGGTAAAGGTTGTTCAATGCATGTGGATGATGGGAGGAGGCGAAGTATAAGTCATAATTAGTTAATTTTAGATGGTAGAGTTTTACCAATGTAATTTTTATTTATTTTAGAATTTGATAGATGTTTTATTCCTATTAATTATAAATTTCTCCCCCACATCTAAAGTACATTGTACACCTCATACACCTCTGTATCCCTCAACTGAGCTAGTTTAAGGTGAAACTTTAAGAACCTCATTGATAGCTTTAAAATAAGATAAGATTAGTTCAATAATTTATTCTATGATCCATAGAATTGGTGCCCCCGGGTAATTGTTAATGATGATGATCAGTGGTGAGGGGTTACAATATATATATATATATATATATATATATATATATATATATATATATTATAATATATATATATAATGTAACTAACATATAAAATAACTTTAGAACATAGTCATGACTTTTTGGAGTAAAAATATCAAGGTGCTGCTGCAACACATTTTCACGTAGTCTACTCACCCATATATAAGGTTCAGAAGAAACACAAACTGTACACAAAGATTTTATTGGATTTATCAACCTCTAAGGCTTAAGAAACAGCTGGGATTATCTTTCTAATGCTGTATTTATCAGTCTCTAAGACTAAAAAAAATCAAGATTTCATATATTTGTATTATATTTTATTACCATGTTGTGGGTAGATGAACTGTATTAAAACTGAAGTAATCCTTTTAGTGTTCATGTTCTCATTGCACATCTTAATGTACTACAGTTGATTCTTTTATAAATACTTAAGTTGAGATCTTATTCATGCTTTTTAGTTTAAGGCCAATCAAATATCTGAACAGTGAAATCATGATATGTGTATTCTATTTATTAATGACTTGTTATATTGCTAAAGCACTGTTCACAAAAATGACAGAAATGCAATAACTGTTAAATAAATGCAGAAATTAAATTTTGTATTAGCTCTGAAAATGAGAAATTAAATTACCCTCTCATTTTTAAAGAAACAGGAATTGTAACAGAAAAAATTAACTGCAGTTCAAATTAATTATATTACAAAGAAACATGGTCAAAAAGTTTAATAAAAAAACTCTTAACAGCTTGTTAAAAAATTTATACATGGGCCATGTTTATATGCAGTACATATTAGTAGATAAATGCAAGGCTTATTTAGATATTTAAAATAATTAAAAGAAAAAGTTGTCTATAGATTTTAATAACACTGTTAAATATTGTGTAAAAAAATACACTAAATAAATTTAAAAACAATTTTGTATTTCATAAGGGAAAAGAAAAAATAATTTTGGTGTGCATAAATGAGTTTGATTTGTACAATGTAAGAAAATTTATAGTATTTGTAATCTTTTCAGATTTAACCATTGGATAATGGTTTACAAAAATAATTTGCCTTTTATATAGTAAAATGAATGGCAAATGTAAATATATTAATATTAAAATTTATGAGGCACTAAAAGTAAGAAATTTAAAGAATAAACTTCAAAAATTGGTTCTTATTCTTTCTTCCTATTATTTACTGTATATACAAAAAAAATATTTTTTTAAATATCATTTATAAAATAATTTAAAGAATAAAAAATACTTATCAAGAAACATGTTATTAAAACAGGCAAAACACTCCATACATCCAGAGTAACCAATGGATGCCAGAAGGCTTGTGCAAAAAATCCCTATCTAGTGCCTACTCATCCTATATCCCCAGACTAGTTTCTAGCTTGGGGATTTTGTCAGTGAAGAGCCATGAGATCATTTGATCTAATGAAACCTTCCAACAGCCACCTTTTATCTCTACTTAATTACAAACCTATGAGAATAAAATTGAAAACACAAAAATATTTTCAATCCAAGCTCATTAGCTTATATAGCCATATTGGTCTGAGCTCAGTTTAGTACCCATACATTTTGGTGTTTTTAGTGATTTTATAGCCATAGACACCACTATTTTATTAGGCAAGATTGGTATTAATCCACTAAACATCACATGATCACCATTTTTTATGCGGGCTCATAAAAGTTATTAAACAGGCAAAATTCTCTATATAGTAATGCCAGTCAGTGCATGCCAGAGTAATCAATGGATGCTAGAAGTATTGTGCATAAAATTCCCATTTAGTCCCTACTCATTCAATATCTCCAGACTAGTTTCTAGCTTATGGTTTTCATCAGTGAGGAGTGCAAGCATAAAAAATGGTGATCATGTGATTTTTAGTGGATTAATACCAATCATGCCTAATAGTATAGTGGTGGCTATGGTTATAAAAGAACTAAAGACACCAAAATGTATGGGTACTGAACTGAATTCAGACCTATATGACTATATAAGCTAATGAGCTTAGACTGAATATATTGTTGTATTTTCAATTTTACTCTGATTGTTTTGTCATTAAGTAGAGATAAAAGGTGGTTGTTTGGGGTTGCATTAGATTATAAGATCTAGTTGCATTCCTCTCAGATCCATGGATGCTCACTGACAAAAGACACAGGCTATAAACTAGTCTGGGGATATTAGATGACTAGGCATTAGATAGGAATTTTATGCACAAGCCTTCTGGAATCCATTGGTTATTCTGGATTGCACCGAGTGGCACTACTGTATGGAGAGTTTTTCTGTTTTAATAACAGTTATGAGCAAGCATAAGAAATGGTGATCATGTGATATTTAATGGTTTAAGTAAGAAACATGTTGTGAAAAAAAATACATTTTAAATCAAGTCAGTAAATCCGAATAAAGATGTTTTTGATATACATTCTGATATAAATAAATGCAAATCTGATTATATGCTAGATATTTAGAAAACGTGATGTATAAATAGATGTAACAAAAACAATAGTATCTAGTCTATGTTTTGGATTAAGAAGAATGAGTATAGAAAGATTCCATAAAGATAGGAGAAATTGTTGGTTGAAAATGTTTTATCTCAGAATAGATTTGAATAGCTGCATCTTGCTCAATATTTAAAATATTTTTAATACTTTATCCACTTCCGCAATTATAACATCAGTGGCTAGTCAAGAACTATTTATCATGAGTGGGGACAAAACATTAATAATACGAATGAAAGGACCTGGAATTATAAAACTGTATGCAAACAAGTGCTAATGTTCAATAAAATATGATGATGCCTGTATTAAAAAAGAAAACCATGCCATAAGGGAAAAAGTGGGCTCTGCTGTAAGAATTACCTTATAATTTTAGAAAAAAATCATCTACAGTGTTTGCTATCACCGATGCAATAAGAGGATAATAACAATCTGAAGAGTATTGATAAATATTATGGATAAAAATGTGTGCAAATGTAGAAAAGGTATGAAATCTGCAGAAAACTATGGTTTAGAAAATTAAAACATTTTTTTTATTATAGTAAGATCTGATCTTTATATTTAACCATAAAGCGTTAAATTATTAGTATAAAGAAATGCTCAGAAAATTATTTATTTAATTATCTAAAACAATGTAATCATTTCTAGTAATAGCATATTACTTTATTCATAGAAAATTTATAATTATTATTATTTCTTATTTTCAAAATTTTGTATTGTCATTATCTAGTAGCAATTGCAAAAAATATAAGCAACGATTTTATTATTTTATTTATTATAAATAAATTGGTAATTTTTTATTATTAATAAATTTAGTTTATTTCCTTTTCAAATTGATTATAAACATATTTTACTAACATTTCTGATACTGAGAAATCAAGCAATCCACTTAGAAACATGCAATGATAGTGGTAGCAGTTAAAACAGCGGTACTACCATTTTCAGAAGTTAACTTTTTATTGAGAAAGCTTGGCACTAGACATTAATTTTAAAATGAATCTAGAAAAAGAAATTTAAAATACTTTTAAAATAATTTGGTTATAAGGTTATTTGATTATCATCAGAATAATGGTTACATCATTAAATATATATGTGCCATTTTGATAACCATTTCTAATTATTTATATTAATTCCGTTTGGTAATATTATAAAATATCTAGACTATTTTTATTAAAGATTTGATAGTATGATTAACTCTATGGATCTATTTTTCCAATTAGCGAATGTATCTAGTATGCGAGCACGCGCACATACATGGCAATATATACTTTTTAAATCAATCCATCATAATTGTTTTAAAAATATTTTTTTGATCATGCAATTTTGTAATGTAACTAATTCAAGTTACTGTAGAATTTGTTCTGTTACAATATATATATATATATATATATATATATATATATATATATATATATATATATATATAATTATTCAAAACAATATATATATATTGTAATGGATAAATGGTTCCATATTTAACTTTACTTGAAGGCGCCACTAGGTAATAAATCTAGACTTTTTACCCATAACCAATAGTAATTGAATATTGATAATTAATATAAGAAAATAACAAAGAAAGGCATTAACTTTACTAGTAAAGTCACAATTACAAACAAATATTGAGAAGTTATGACTTATAAAATAAAACTATTCCAACTAATAATAATTCTTAAAATAAAAGTCAAATTTACTCAGCATAAGTTACATTTGGACACCTATTAACCCTTAAACCGCTAATTATATTATTGGTTGTATGAGGTAAAAATCAAATCTTTTAATTGGCCAACTCACAAACTGAAGACAAAGCCTATTGTTAAAACATATTCGCCTATAATATTAAATTCAACTCAGATACGTTTATAAAAAGTATATTACTAATTTTTCAGGTTATGAAAGAGAACGAAAGTTCTTTCAAAAATAAATTGCTATTTATTTATTATAAAATATATTCAATTTCGGCAAATATAAAGCGAATGTTTAAACAAAAAAGTGCTGACGCAAACGCTTTTTTTCAATTTTACGATATGGAAAAGTAAAGATTTCTTTTTGCTAAATCTTAAATATTTTTACTAAAATCTTCAATATTTTTCGAAAATAATTTTGTTTTTTTAGTATTCTCTCTGAAAATCATTTGTAATTACTCAATATATACTTAATATTCTTTAAAATTATATTAGAAATGAAAATCTCAGCATTTTTCTTTATTTTCTTTGATCAGGCAGTTTCTTTGTTCTTTCCAGCCAATCAGAAGGTCTTTTTAGGCTGAGAGCTGGCTGACAACCAATCACTGACAATGTTCTTTCTTTGTTTAGTTTTAAATGAGGTTTTTTTGATTTTTTACTTGTAAAATAATTCGGAAAAGGGCACCATCTTACAGAACTTTTAAAAACCTAATCAATAACTGTCAAACGAATATTCTAGCATAAGAACTAGCAGAGTTAGAGTGACGTCAGATGTCGACAAGGTGCCTCATAAGAGGCGGTTTGGCATATCAATATTGATGTTTTTTTATATTTGCTAATGTTATTACTATTTACTTACAGTAATGTCAAAATTTTGGAGTTAACTTCTCTAATATGAACCTCTAGTTTATTGAAGATAAATGACATTTGACTACCTGAACCAATTAATGCTAGCACACATATGCCTTCTGCTAAAATTGTTATAAGAGGTGATATGTAAATATCACATAATGATTCATTTTCATGTTCATCGATTACCATGTTTGATATATATTTTAATCAATGCACTATTTTTCGTCCGTCTTTCATGACTTTTATTTAATTACTTAGTGAAGAATCCATTTTAAATATAATTTATTATTTATTTTATACCACAATAACTAATAGTCTTTACTGCTAATTCTCTTTTCATATTTCAATCAATTCTATTTAACCCATTTATCGATGCAAATTTAATTTTTAAATCTATCTCAAACATTTACATGAGAATCACTGACTTACAGATTATGTTACTTTCACAATCATGGTTCAAATAAATTTACATTTTTATAAAATTTTCAAATTTGAACAAAGTTATTTAAATATATACATATAATTTTATAATTAAAACACTTCAAACAATGAAAAGTCTCATTTTCCTCTTTTCTTTAAAAAAACTTTATTTCTTGTATATATATACAAGAAATAAAGTTTTTTTTTTTTAAAAAAAAAAGGAAAGCGAGGCTTTTCATTGTTTGAAGTGTTTTAATTATAGAATTATATGTTTATAAATAATGTATACTTTGAAAAGACAAAAAGAATGAAGTGGTGATTAGAGGGTTTTAACCAGAAGTAAATGGATTTGTTTTAAATATATATCTGCCATTATACTGATAAAATGGAAAACGTTTAAACTCAAATATAATTCTGTCATTTAAATATTATTTATTATTAAATATCACTTAAAAGTAATTTTAAAAGTAATAACATTAATAAATTTATATTAATTATATTTACTTGCTAACAAAAATTTTACACTTCTATATGCAAAATATTGATATGCTAATAAATTTGAAATATAAAAGCAATAGCTTGTCTAGCGTTGTTAGCCGAGAGGTCAGCGCAGCAGCCTTGCAAGCAAGCAATTGGTTGCAGACGGTTGTTGCGAGTTCGTCTCCCGGCCGACGCTATGACATATGAAAAAAAAAAAACATAGTTTAAAATGCTTAAATGTATTTCTGTAACCTACTTATTTAACTTACTATAGTAGCAAATATGGTCGTAAAAATTTAATTAATGATAAAAAAATAACTTTATTGCCTAAATATTTACTTGATTGGAAATAAATATCACACTTATAAATAAAAGAAATTCTACGTGTTAATAAAAATATGTCTCAAAAATATGACCAATGCAGATGATTATAAAGTATTTGTATAATTTACTTGATTAATTTTTTACTATTGTGAATATTCCTTAAAATTAATTTAATAAAATAAAAAAAATTATTAGCTCTTTTATTTACCAGATTCAAAAAAAATATTGAAATAATATGAGGCAAAAAATTCATAACAGTAATTTAGTCCATTTTGTATGGTTTTTTTTTTTTTTTTTATGTGTCATAGCATCGACCTGAAAGCGAATCCGGGACAAATGCTTGTAAGGCCGCTGTGTTGATCTCTCAACCTGTTGTTTCAGAAAATGTAATATTAGGATCAAATAATTACAATATTATTGTTCATTTTCTATGGGTATTTTGTTACTAAAGATTAAACATAGAATCACTTTTTTTAAATTCTGACTATGATCTGCAATTGTTAATATTAGTATTATAAAGATATGATTATAATTTTTATAAATGCTAATGTAAAATAAAATCTGATTATTTTCTAGTTAAGAATAATATTCATTTTATTTTTTAAATATCTCTATTGTGGATATTAAATTCTGATCTTATGTTTTTATACGATAAGTGTGTAGCTGATTCACCCTATAGAAAGATGCGGGTATATTTTTAATGTTTTTATTTTTTATGAAAATGAACTTAGTAATAAAATCACAAAAAAATGTATCTAGATATCGTTTGCAGTTGTAGAAAGTTTATTTTTTATATATTAATTGTGTTATAAACAGTATTAAATTCTGACAGTTTTCTTTTCATTTTAGATTCGATATTACAAACGGAAAACTTGACTTTATTATTTTTAATTATGTTGAAATGACCTTTTAAGATAGAATTATTTTTTCCGGTTTTAAATATATTCCAAATATTCAGTATATGATAGATATTTTACAATAGTATAATAATAAATTTATTTGACTTTTTTTTAATAATTCAACATTTTTATTAAAGCACAAGTTACAAAAATTATTGACTTGGTGAATATTTCTGTAATGTAGTATTATGTATAAAAGCCTATAGTTATTTTCTATCTACTTATTGATATGTTTCAGACTGGTTTGATAACAACACCTGAAGCTGATTATTTAATTCGACCAGTTTCTCAACACAACAAATACTTTGATAATCTTAACTCTGATCATCATGCAGTGTTTAGAAAAAAGAAATCTAATAGCTTGAGATGTAAAAGAGGTGAATGTTTCATTTAATATATATATATATATATATATTAATGACATGTAAGTACGTAGATTTATATATTGTAATTAGTGAATTAAAATATTTTTTAAATAGTGTTTTTAATTTTAGCTTATAAAATACATAAATGTATTTTAAATTATTGTAGATACGTTTGGATACCTAGTGAAGCAAAAAAAAGATAGAGTTCCACATCCTAAAAGTGCTTACTATAGTTCAACTTTAATAGTCGAAGTAGGAATTATTCTTGATGATGAAATGAAAAAATATTACGATCGCGTTTTTCCTGAAAATACCTATGACGAAACTCTTACTTTTCATAAACGAACTTTGAATATAGTAAGTTACATGTTAAATGCGATTAACAATATTATTTTTATTATAAATACAATTGCAATAAAATTGTTTTCCTTACATCTTAATTATATTTTACTCACATTTGTTTTACTTATTTACTTTGGTAGATGAATAAAAAATATGTGTGTAAATCAAAATATTTATTTATTTATTTTTATTAATTTTATAAAGCTTAGAAATTTCACATTTCTTTATATTTTTTTTTATATTTTTTAATCTAAAAAACTGTTTTAAATCTACATTATATATGTGCAGTGAAGTCGTGATATACTTTGTATAAATATATACTAATTCAATTATATATACTAATTCAATTATATGCTTACCAATAAAATAAAAATAAAACAAAACACCAAAATTTATTAATTTCATAAATTTTATAATATAGTAACAACTATTTTTTCATCTTGAAATTCCATGCATGTAAATTTAAATTTTACAATATGCCACTAGTCATTTGTCTATCTCAGAGCATTGTTCATATGTGATCATCTTTATTATATTTTTTGGTTTATATGGAAAGCACATACATTTTATTTTCCAATTTATTATTCTTTCCGAATTTTATTAACAGTAATATGTCTAAAAATATTTCTTAGCATAATACTACATTTCTTAAAATTTAAGAGCATTTTTCATTCTTTTACAAAGTTAAAAGAGTTAAAAACAAAGTTCCACGAAAGTATCAAACTTACACATATTATGATAGCCAATAGGAGAGTGCCACTAGGTGGATAGCCTAGCACTAGACCGAGAAAGTTATTCTACATTCATAATGTTAATCTTTTATAGTGTAATTTTTGTGGACTCTAATAATTTTGATATATTTTCTCTCTAGAGAATGCAATTGTTTTAGTACTATAGTTCTGCTTTAAATTAATAAGAGAGATACACAAGTATGGCTCCAATAATCTTTATTATACTTTTTTATGTATATATTTCAACAAAAATCAATAAATTAAAAATTAACTGTGTTAAAACACAGTTGCTGAAGCTTTAAACATAAAATTATAACAATAAAGCGGAGCGCTTTCGGAGGACTTAAGCCTCCATAATCATAGCTCAATACAAAATAAATACAAAATATAAACACTTATTCACAAGCAAAATGCGTATCTCAAATAAGATGTAAACTAAATCTAAATAAATAAATAAAATATAATATAAATAAATAAATATTATAATGTCCATATTTTAGAAATATTAATAATTTTGTGTTTAAAGCTTCAGCAACTGTGTTTTATCACAATTAATTTTTAATTTATACTTTTTTCTACTATTTCTTTTTCAAATCTCTTCTCACTGCAATCTGAACTGGCTCAATCTATTTCAAAATAAAATTCCTTCAAAATTAATCCAATCACTTACCAACTGTATAACAATAATATTATTCATCATTATGATAATTTTTCCCAAGCAAATACAACCTGTATCTAACAAAGGTCCAACTTTATTGCTGGGAACCTTTCCAAGTAGGAATAAATTAGGCATATTTTATAATAGTGAGTGAGCTGTATATAGCTTCACTCAATCCTGATACCTGCACTAATGTTAAATAATTTATTTTGATCATTAAATGATGGCATAAGGGTCTTGGGTTTGGTAATGTCTGCTGATTTTGCTTTTATGTCCATTTATTCCAGCATAAGTGTCTGTGCTTTCTTAATGACTGGAATTTATTGACTTTAACCTGCTTTTTATCTCTACACAAATGAGCAGTTCACACTTTTTGAAACTATCATCTACATATGCATAAGTGCAACAACAATAATAAAAAAATGGACTACATATAAAGTCCTACCCTCTTTCAAAATTATGCCAAAAATTATGAATAAATGATCAAAATAACCCTGTACTCTGTTGTTGAAATTTTTATGAATCCACAGTAGCAAATATACTTAAAACACAACTGATTGAGTTTATGTTAGTATTTTTCTAGTTATACTATAAAAATTCACTTTAGAAATAGTTTATAATTACCCCTGGAAAACTATCAGTCCATCAAATTTAACCAGAGGGTAAATTTCATAAGTTGACACTTTTCTATAGCTGCTTCTTGTATGAATCCTCTAAGTTCTCTGGCTTCTGAACATACCCTAAGCTAGCTGGTTGACTTCATACCAGAATTGAGGTGCAGTTTGGAAGACAGTTTCCCCCAGGAGAGAAATCCTTGATTTTCTCTAGCCAGAGAACATTTTCATAGCAACTTGCAGTAATATTTTAATAAAAATATTAATAATCTAATCCTTGAATAAAAGTAGTCTTTGTAATATATTTTCTTGAAGAGGATTCACACCTTTTTGATTTATTTTTAGCCAAATTTTGTCACTTCAATTTCTGTCCTTTTCTTCTTTTGGAATTTTTAATTTAAAACAAGTTCTTGATTAATAAGTAAAATATACAATGAATAGACTCTTACAATACTTTTAATTACAAATCAGTATGGAGTCTTTGCTGCAATAATTTTGCAGGAATGGATCTGCACTCCTCTTTTCTTCCTCAGGGGTGTTGGCAGTCATTAGGGGGCTGGTTTATTGGTGCAGGCTGTTGACAATTATTGCCACTATCTGGAAAAGCTGTCAGGAGAGTACCTGGTCTAAGTCTTGGCACCATTCCTGCTCCAGTTAGCTGCTGTGCCCCCTTGATAGGTTGGTTTTGGACAGTGCAGATCTGTGCTAGCTATATGTTAATTTTTTTTAGTTGGCTTTCCAATCCTGGACTTTTAATTGGGAGACAGAGGGATCTAGAATGGTCTTGACATGGCTCAGCTGCGGATCATGAATTTATTGTTTAATAAACTTGAGCCTTGGACCTTGCTGCCTGTTGTGGTGGTTGGTGCAATGCTGGACTTGTCCATCTATTCAGCTGAAGCATTTGGGTCTTTGCTTTGGAGCCCCAGGGGTGGGATCATTGGGTGATGGATAGCTTCTCAGCGGCTGGTCCATGTAGATCAATATATAGATACTCATGTTCAGATACACATTAATCAACATAATAGCAACCCTTTTATGAATATAATTGTTATCAACCATATGTACTTTATATAATCAATAATTGCTTTACCCTGTTTGTTACATTGAACACTTTGTAATTGTACCCAAAAATTTTTTGTAATCTTTTTGCTAATAAAGGTTACTTTTGAAAGTAAAAAAATAATGATATGGTACAATGTATTTATTTATTACTTTTTTGAATGAATGTAAATGAGTAAAAACACATACAAAAATATGTATTCAAATATGCCCACTCATTTAAAATAGCTTACTCAATTAATATAGCTTAATTTATATATGGAGATGATGATTTAAAAATGAATCTTTGTTATATATAAATGCATGTTGATGTATATTCTTGGCTTGTGGTTCTATGAATAATACATATTTTATTATAATCAAACCTTACCAATAAAATGTATGTTACCATATATGATGTATGATATACCTGATATATGCTTGAAACTAAATGTAGAATAAATTTTACCTACATTTCAGATGTCACAATTAATATTTACATCTATTAACTATTGATTAATTTAATGTTAATGGGTTGCTAAATATGAGATACAGCCTTTCTGTCTGATTGTTTATAAAGATTTCAGAATAATTTATGTTTGTTCTGAAATTACATTAATATATAGAAATTATGCACTGCATTGTAACACATTAATAAATTAAATGCTTATATGTGATCTAATTTAAAGTACTTTTTCATTTATTGATAAAGTTATATTAGTTTAAGAATATTTCACTGCAGGTTTTCAGTATTTTCAGCATAAATTTTCATCTACTTTGAGCAGTCACAATAAATAATAGTTATTCATTGTAACTTTTTTCCACGACAATAAAAATCAATTGGATTTATTATAAAAAGTGATTGTTTCAAATGGCAGGTGTAGAAAATAAGTAATCTGACTTCTCATTTGTATACATGGATTTTTTTTTTACATATTAAATAATATTATTTTATTCAAAAGTGCATAATTAATCAAGTTATCTCAGATTGTACGGGTACAAAGTAAAGCAATTCTACCGTTTCTGTGGAACACAACAACAATGACCGTAGTAATTATTTTACTTCTCATATAAATATTATAATATGTATTGTAAATAATGTTTATAATTAAAAATCAAATTTTGAACCATAAAAATAAAATTTTATTAATAATGGTATCATATAGCATTTTTAATTCTAACATTACAGAATTGAATTGTAGCTTTTACTGGTTATCGAAATCTAAATCGCTAAATAAAATATAAATATTGTTTAATCATCATCTCAATGCTTGTATCATTAATTAGAAGGTTATCAAAACACTTTCTACCTGTTCAAAATATTAATCTTCATATTGTATAGTGCAATTATTAGATTTAATGGTATTATGACACTATTTTTTAAGTACATATGTTGCTTTCAATGCATCAAACATATCTAAAATGATCACAATTATGAAATTCATTTTAACAAATTAACAGCAAAGACATGAATTTCGTCATTTTTATGTTGCTTACACATTAAAGTTTATAAAATTGATTCTTAAATTTCAAAACACCTACTTTACAGATCAAAATCGTTTTTCTAATATCCAAGTTTCAATCTGAATATTAATTTTAACAATATACATGATAAATATTTTATTTCTTATCTAATGAGTGACTTTTTATTGAAAATTAAATGTCACCATAATTTTTTCTTTTATGTTACCATAAATATTAATTTAATTATTATGGCTTTATGTTATTTTAATCATCGCTCACTCACTTTATTTACTGAGGATCACGTTTACCCAGATATTTCAGATCATCTGAGAGAACTATTTAAGTGTAAGAGATTTCTTTAGTCATAAAATTATGTGAATGATTACTAAAATAGGCCAATATATCTTTAAATATATCCACACTATTATTTTGTTTTACAATATTTCATTTCATAATGTAGGTTATTATATAAAGTTAGCAATAATTTCTAATATTGCATACATAACATTCCACCTTTTATTTTATTTTTAATGTATTATAGAATTTTTGTTACTTCAAATTCTATACTCCTTTCTCTCTTGGCTCACATTTATAATTTTACAGTTCGATTTTCTATGATTATTAACTCACATAATACAACTATTATTTTGAATAGATAGATGGATCTATAAATAAATAGAACGAGGGATATACAGTCAGACCAACAGATAGATAGATAGATAGATAGATAGATAGATAGATAGATAGATAGATAGATAGATAGATAGATAGATAGATAGATAGATAGATAGATAGATAGATAGATAGATAGATAGATAGATAGATAGATACATAATCACAGACGTGCATAGACAGCTTATAATTATCTAATCATTAATTTGTTTATAGAAATATATTTGAGATATATAATATGAGAAAGATGGATATGTGTGTGTCTTTATCTATATTAAAAATGGATTAATTTGCATATTTTAAAAATAGATTCAATATATTTATAATAACGGAGGATTAGGAAAGAAGTTTAAATTTGTTTTAATTCACTTTGAAATATGGGAGCAAAATCCAGTAAGTATCATTTTTATTAATTAATTATCATTTTTATTAGATATAAAAAATTGGAATAAAATAATTTTAAATAATATTGTATGTATATATCAATAAATGTTTAAATAAGTTAATATGTATAAAATCAGCTGGAAAATATCTGCAAGTTTAGCTGTTTTTTTAACAAATTGACTTTTCTATATTCATAGATTATATGTAGTACTTTTTTTTTAAATTTCATTCAAATTAAACGCACAACTTTACGTTTAATTACTCAAATAAAGTAATTGTTATTAATCAAATAAATATTAAATTTTCTGGATTGAAAAACAAGTGAAAATGCTTTTACTTATGCAGAGTGCACTTCTTTTAGAAAACTAATATACTTTTAAACACTTTATCTTTAGTTTATTTTTAATTGAATTTATTTATATTCCTGAGAAGATAATTTACTTGACTTTATAATCTCGTTTTAAAATTACATATTAGTAATGTGCATATATTTGAGAAACACCAGAAATGTGATCCAATAAAAAAAGAATAACTTTTTATTTATTTCTTAGCTTTTAAAAAGCATGAAATCTAAATTAGCAGAGATGTCCATAAACACGCACCCAAAGACGTTCTTAATTGCTACTCATTTTAAAAGTCATGTCAATAAACAACAAAGTTTCATACATGTATGACAATTTAAACCAAAGTAGAACTTTGCATATAATCGGGAAAAATATGACTTAAAATAAGCACTAGGATTGGATTTAACAACCTTAAAAATTAAATATTTTTCCATTCATTTTTAAGATTTTATGAAGAGGATTGCATTAAAATATTACATCCAGTTTTAGGATTTTTTTTAATTATGAGAGCTAGCTATAATTTGTAACAGTAAATATAAAAAGAAAGAAAGCATTACAAATTTCTATTAATGATGAGCATGAGAGAAGTAAAATGATGAGACTCTATGTTTTTAAAATTGTTTATATTTCTACAGTCATTAATAAAACGAAAAGATTCAAGTAATATATTCTAGAATTAGAGGGATATTTTATTAATCTCCAAAATATATCAAATTATCGAATATCCTTTAGTCTTGAGGATAAATGTAATATTGACTTAATAAGTGTGATATATGTGACTAAAATGTATTATAAGTAAGTACAACAAATAACAGAATATTATATTAAATTTAAAAAAAAATATTTACATCTATATTTACATTGAACAAACTAAAAACAAATACAAATGAATAAAACGCAGCTTCGTTAATTTTTTGATAATCCAACATTTATTTATGTTCTGTTCCTATATTTATATGAATAAAATAAGTATAATATCAAGATTAATTCTTCTCCAAAACTGTTTCTGAAAGAATAAAAATAAGCAAAGGATATCGTTTATAATTCCATAATCATTTTAGATGTTACATCTTTACATAGTGTTTCTTAGATATTTGACTAAATGCTCATATTTAAGCCAATCGTGTCTAGCTATTTACCTAGCAATATAATGGATATCTTAATTATAAGACTAACTAAATTATCTCATGTTCTCATTCAGAAGACAAACTAAACTAACTTATAATTATTTTGTCTACAGCAAGTCAAAGTGAATATCCTAAATATACCTATTCCTTAAATTAAATAAAGATAAACTGGCCATCTATTTATTTCAAAACATAATTATGCATGTTTTAACATTAAATAAATAAAAGGCATACCTGTCCTTAAGTAAATAGATACCAACATGACCTAAATAAAGTACGGTCTTCAATGAACTATAATGACACAGTGAGATCAAATCCAAGCCAAATTATCCCAGAAACATAGAAATAAACTAGCCTCAATCATTGAGAAACCAAAAGGTAGTGGATAACATTATCTAATTATATTTAGATAAATTGTTTATCTGACCTTTCAATTAGCTATACATGAAATAAATCTAAGTCATACAGAGCAATAATAAGACCTATCATTATAATTTATTCTCAGAGTTGATTTAACTAACTAACAAAATATATATTAGAGACAAAGGGAATTTTATTGAATCCAATATACACATTAAATAAATAAACTTATGTATATCTAAATATCTCAACTAACATTGACTTGTATAAGTGACTTCAAAACTAAATAATCACTAAAATACGAAATTATAATTCATTAAATTATGAATTTACTAAACTTCATAATGACTCTGGCACTAAAAAAAAAGAATAAAATATTAATACATTTCCAAGTAAAATACAAAGTCATTGCTTATAAAACAAATGGTATATACTTTATTTCTAAATTATGGTTTAATTTTTAAATAGTATTTATATGTTAAATATTTTTTAAATATAAACCAAATACAAAAAAAAATATTATATACTTGCAATAAGTATCAATTAAATGAGGAAAGACATATTTGTCCACAATAAATATACATTAGTATAAATACAAACCAATATTTATGTTGTCCAAATATTTAACTTTTTTTAAAAAATATATAATTTAAATCAAATAAATAAAAATATATTGTATACAATAAATATATGTTTTGGTGTTTATGGTTTGCATAAGAGTTATTATATAAAGTTAAAATGAAAATAGATAAATAAATAAGTAAATAGTTGACCGGTAAAATATTGTAAAATTAATATATTAGATAATAGTCATGCTCTCAAAGCTATATTAATTGATTGAATAACATTACATCAAAATAAATCATCAAAAATTTACTCCACTACACCATAAAGGTTTAAATACTCTATCTATTTTTAAATCATGCTTACTACTTACTACAAGCATTGAATACTCAAATTTATTATCTAAACAGGAGGCTCTTTCAGGCCTATAAATATAATATTTCTTTGCCTACTCCACCAATTAGTCCTAACTTATCATTTAATATAAATATGTGACTTATTTCACATATTTTTTTATTTGTTAGTTTTATATACATGTACACACACATAAATATATAGTGATAATCTCTAACTGACAGATACAAGAATACTTATTTGGAACTTTAAATAACTTTTAATAAATCAATTTGATCCATGATCCCTAAGAGCACATCTAATTATCAAATAATAATAAAAAATATTAAAAGAATTAAGATATATAAATAATAAAAATTTTGATAGTAAAGTTTGTAAAGACAAATCTAACTTATTATAGAAGTTTATAATCACTTATATACAATTTAAATTTATACCCTTTATTTTCAATTTTCAAATATTTAATATTGATTTTGACATTTATAAAATATTTGTTTTTTTTTAAACAAGATGTGTTAAATAGAACAAAATTATACTTATAATTAATGTTTCATTTTTTTAAATTAAAAAAAAGTGTCAATCACAAAAATATATATACACATAAATTTCATTTAACTTAATAAAATTATTTATTACCCTTTAACAGTCCAAATTATTTTGTTGTTTTTTATTTCTTTACTCCTTAATATTTGAATGCACTCCATCATAAGTTGAATTTTGAAGAAAATATTATGTCAATGATGATTTATAAGTTCTAATGCATGAGTATTTTATTTTTCAAGATTTCCTTCCTTATAATTGAAATATTGAATTTAATTAATATATCGACTGTTTAATTCCACTTGTTTCCAAATTGTTATTAAATTTACAATTGTAGATCCTTAGATAGATATCTTAAATGTTAAGCACAAGATGTGATGTAAATACATATATGTTGAGTTATTGCTTAGTTTTTTTTAAAAAAATGAGCTAGGATAAAGAAAAGAAAGTGCTGCCAACCTTGACTATGATATATATATTCTATTTATCCCTCCATTGTTGATGTGTTTAAGTATAGTAGTTCATCCAGTTATTTTGATGATTATAGATAATGAATATATAAAGTACAATTAATTTCTCCTGAGTTTTTTTATTTTTAAAATGGCGATTTTTTTCTTTGTTTTTTTTTTCATGTGCAACATCAATTGTTGACATATCATTTTAACAATAACATTTGAAGTAAAATAATGTTAATCATATACAAAATATTACATCAAAAATTTATTTGATAGCTTTAAAAATATATACATAAATAATAACATTGCATTTTTTATAATCACCAAAAATAAGATAATCTTTTTTATAATTAACAATTTATATGTTTTTATTTATAATATTGATATACACATATATTAAATAGAATATGTCATTATTACCATTTAAAATCTCACCATCAATAATAATAATAATAATAATAATAATAATAATAATAATAGTAGTAGTAGTAGTAGTAGTAGTAGTAGTAGTAGTAGTAGTAGTAGTAGTAGTAGTAGTAGTAGTAGTAGTAGTAGTAGTAGTAGTAGTAGTAGTAGTAGTAGTAGTAGTAGTAGTAGTAGTAGTAGTAAAAAGTCATGTACCAACAATAAACAAAAAAATAATAAATCCAAACCATAATAACTGTGACTAATAACTATAAACAATAATAACACTCAATATATAAAAATCAAATCAAAGTGATTTTTTTAAAAATCAAAAATGACATTTTATATAAAATAAAGGTGGATTTGTTGGTCTTTTACAATATATATATGTTGAAATGAAGATTTTTCACAGGTTGCATATATAAAAGTCTTATTTTGTGGGTTCATCCTTGTTAAAAAATTTTAAATACTGATATACCAAGTTGAAGTAGGGTATATCAATATTTAAAATTTTTTAACACAGATGAATATATATATATGTGTGTGTGTGTTATTATTTCCAATATCTTAATAACCATTTGATTTAGCTTTGTTTTAAAATACATATATATAAAATAAGTATCTATCTATCTAATTAATTCATCCACACACATTACTTTATATATATATATATATAATCAAATTTTAATATATATATATATATATATATTAATTTATCTGATACTACAATATTTTAGAAGTTCTAAATAAATAAAAAAATAGCATAGCAATAACATATATATTATTTGATTTTTATTAAAGAGAGTCAACAAAAACTCCAGAATTTAAAAGTTGCTGCAAAACCACTTTGTCCTAGTCTTCTTAAAGCCAATAAAAAATTGGGAAAATGTTCTAACTGCATTTAAAGTTCCATTTAAATGATTAAGATAAATTTGTAACCTTACATAAAAAGTCTATTGTTCTTGATTTTTAATTGGAATGTGATCGAAGAGTCCTTGGAATGGAACACTTAGCCAATTTGCATACATGTAAACTACTGCTTATTGAGGGTTCTCATTAGTAGTACAATGTTTTATTATTTTTATATGTAGAACAATTATTATTTTTTAAAGATTTTTTGTGCAATAATTAGTGAATTGACTATTATTGTTGTGGAATATGAATGGAATTCCATGGCTACATTGTAATATTTTGGAAAGTATTAAGCAATATACCCCTTTTTATCCTATTGGCTTTTAGCCACTCATCACTTTAATTCAGCAGCTCAACAAATTGTATTTTATAAACAAATATGATAATTGTTGTAAAAGTAAGTAAAATGTAATCTTTTAATAGTGAAATTCTTTTAGAATCCTCCTGATGTAAGCATCACTATGGCATTTAGAATACTTTTGCATGCAAAGTGATACCTGATTATCTTTATATATTTGTATATAGTGATACACATTCCTTGACAATAATTTAGTACTCACAGGGATTAAATGAATATTTATTTTGATATATTTTTAAAACATTTTAAATATTGTTATATAAAATTTATTATAATAAAAGATAATACCCCAATTTACCAAAGAAATTATTTACTAATGTGCATAAAGATGTATACAAATAAATAATATATTTAAATCTCTTTTATTGACATTTTATTCATGTTCTCTTAATATTCTTATAATCTATTTGATTAATTTATTTATAATTAAACATAAATAATCCCAAAATATTTCATTGATTTTTTTTTAAGTACATATTTCAAAATAGATGAACTTGTGTGGGAATTAATATAGACACAAAAAAATATTTTTAAAAAAATAATGTAAAGTTTCATGTGGAGATTCTACCATTATATATATATATATGCGCGCGCGCGTGTGTGTATAAAGAAAGTTACCGTTAACACTAACTGAAATGATCATACAAATAACTAAACCATTATACAATTACAAATATCAAGTAACGCCCTCTGTTTAAAAGTCTATATCTCAATAATAGCGAACTTCAAAATGATACTATTTTGAAGTTGTATGCTAAATGATGTTAAATATTGAAATACAAACCAACTCAAACACAGAGCATGAAATTTTAAATAAGCAAACAATCTTAAATTTTGCTAATAAACTAACATATGTACAAACTTATTAAAGACAAAGTAGAACATTAGATTTTAATCTTTAAATAGCCCTCCCAAACAATAAATGAAAAGAAAGATACTGTTAACCCTCACTGAAATAATCATACAAATATCTAAACCATTATACAATTACAAATATCCAATAATGCCCTCTGTTTAAAAGTCTATATCTCAATAATAGCAAATTTCAAAATGATACCAATTTGAAGTTGTACTCTAAACGATATTAAATATTGAAATATAAACCAACCCAAACACAGAGCATGAAATTTTAAATAAGCAAATGATCTTAAATTTTGCTAATAAATTAACATGTAACTTTCTTTTTATTTATTGTTTAGGAGGGCTATTTAAAGATTAAAATCTAATGTTTAGTTTGTCTTTAATAAGTTTTTAAACATGTTAGTTTATTAGCAAAATTTAAGATCGTTTGCTTATTTTAAATTTCATGCTCTGTGCTTGAGTTAGTTTGTATTTCAATATTTAACATCATTCAGTGTACAACTTCAAATTGGTATCATTTTGAAGTTCACTATTATTGAGATATAGTCTTTTAAACAGAGGGCATTACTGGAAATTTGTAATTAATAAAATATAATATAAATATATTATATTATAATAATAAATTATAACTTTTTGGGCTGTACCGTGTATTATTTTTCATTAAACACCGATATTTCGCCGATATTTTGACTAGCAAAACAGCCCAAAAAGTTATAATTTTCAAAAGTTAACCTTACAATGGCGGATGCTAGTCATAGCAAAACATCCCAAAAAGTTATATTTTTCAAAAGTTAACCTTAATAATTGTGGATGCTAGTCCATCGAAATATTGGTGTTTAATGGAAAGTAATACATGGTACAGCCCAAAACGTTATAATATATATATATATATTTACAGAACAAATTAATTCAAACATATTACTAAAGTAATTAATTAGCTATATTTTAATGAATCATTTAAATATACTTATAAATAAAACTCATCTTTTGTTATAACAATATCAGTACATATTGTCATTTTTTTTAATTTTTTTTTTTTTTGTAATTAATAAAATTATCATAATAGTGAAATATTCTAGCATTCAAATATTTAATATAGATATAGTCTCTAAGAGATAATGGGGAAAAATGAAATAGTATCTTTTTAATATTTGGAATATACATATCCATGATTGCAGCTATCAAATTGAAACCTTTCTGTTGTTTCACGAATATCATGAACTGATCGTTGATCAAATAGATCTGATTCTGTCATTTATTATTTATATAACGATTTATATAGTCATCTATTTTATGACTTATAAAACTTAATTCCTATATATTTTATTCATCATAATTTATTTGAACTAAAATAGCAATAATGATTATAATTTATGAGTAAGCCTAGATTAAACATTATTTTATACAGATTGTATTTCATCTGTAGAACTGTGTATATTAGTCTAAATGTGTAAAAAAAAAAAGAATAAGTATATTGTTTTATAAGAATTAATATATTATTAATTATTTATTTTACAAACAATTTGGAATAGCATAAATTCCAGTTAAAATTATATTACATTTAGCATATGTAAATATATGATTTAGGTTGTTTTTTTTTTGGGGGGGGGGGATTTTTCAATACATCCCTTATCTAAATTGCACATAATTTAAATTCATCATCTAACTTCTAGTTATAAGAGCATCTTGACAAAAAATAACTAAATTAATTGCTGCTAACTACTAATACAAATATGGAATTTAACAGATAAATCACTCTATTTGGAAATTGTTTAATAAGTTACACTATGAATTAAAATATTTCCAAGACATACTACTTACAAGGTGAATCCACTTATGAAAAGTCAAGATGCAGTATGTATTAATAAAAAACAAGGAAAACCTAAAAGTAGTATATTCATTCACTAAATTAAAAATTAGTTACTTAAACATAATATTATTTTAATAGAGATTTTTCCAATCTAAATTCTTTAATAAATAAATGAAGAATAAACATTTAATGATTGCTAAAAACTTTATTATATTTATGACAACCAATGGATATATATATATATATAGAGAGAGAGAGAAAAAGTAAAGCAGTAATAATACACCTAAGAGTAAAACATTTTTAATAGCCTCCATAGAGGAGAAATGAAAAAAGAATATTATGTTCCTGTTTTGAATAAAGAATTGAAGGTTTAATGATTTTTGACTTTATTTCCTTGTTACTCTCAAATAAACATTTATTGATAAATATTGCATTTTTGTCAGAATTAGATTTGTAGGAACTATTTGAAAAAAAATCTTCCTAATTGAATGTAAAAGAAGTTGATTTCTCCCCTGCACTGATTATAATTATATGTATTAAATAATTGCATTAACTATATATCAAACTAATAATATACTGCAATTGTTTTTTTTATTATATTTATTATAATATATTTAAAACTATTGATACTTTATTATATAAATAATATTTGATAATTATTAGGATAGACATATTTATCTTACTTAAATTATTATTATTATTATTATTATTATTATTATTATTATTATTATTATTATTATTATTATTATTATTATTATTATTATTATTATTATTATTTAGTCAGACGTTGCGATAGGTAACGGTGGTGAAGCATCTTCTTACTTGAAAGCATTTGGTAAGTGGATGAATAAGAATAACGTTCTAAATGATGCCGATCCCAAACATTATGATTACGCCTTCTTTTTCACAGGGTAAATATATTATTTAGAAATTTTATTTCTATATTTAAAAATTAGAATTAATTATAAATGTCTTTCATGAATAGTTTCTATCTAAATTGAATTTTCTTTATTTAATTGATTGATATTTGCACTTCTTACGTGCTTTTTGAAATAATTTTAAAAATATCAAGCTCTACACACAATCAATTAATTCTATACAAAATTCTAAATTTAACCCTATATAATTTATTAAAAGCATAAAAACCAAATATTTTTTATTGAAAAAATAAATTATCAAAAACAAAATGTATTTTAAAATTGTTTTAAAATACTGTACTACCATATGACAACTACTCTAAATTAAATTCAAAAAAAAAAAAGACATTGAAAATAGTAATTTTATGGAAACTTAAAATTTTGAGTATTCTATAAGAAATCAAAATAATAATACAACTTAATAATTTGTAATTATTTTAATGAATTACAATCCACATTTGATTTTAAAAATGAATGAAAACAATGAGTAATAATAGAAGTTTGAAGACTATTATAAAACACCTTCTCTTATAGCTCAGTACTATGAAAAGAACACTAGCCATTCTTTTAAACATCGTGACCCTAAAATCGTACATATGTCTTAAGAACAACAACAGGAAACAAAACGTTAAAGAAAATTGGTATATTGTATATTCTGTAAATGCGATTAATATAAATTTCATGATTTACAAACACATGTATTTACACATGCAAATATGCTAATTTATTAAAATCTACGACCTATTTAAGTAATCTTTATAAACAATTGGAAATGCCAACACTTTCTTACTAATTTCCTGCGTCAGTCTTGCTTTGACAAAGGTATTTCGTGTCTGGCTTAGCAATTAATACATATTGGATTTATACTTAAATTTAATTATTATGCATACTTCTGGGGGAATTGACTACTTGTTACATATTGTCTACGTGTTAATTATTTTTTTCTTTACAGAAAAATATTAAAACGTTTGCTTTATTTGAATTTTAAATGCCTTAAAAAGTCTCACTAATTTTAGTTTGTAAAATGTACTTGAGTGACCATTTCTATAATATTTCAAATAAAATGATGTTTATAAAGTATTTTTAATTGTAAACAGTCTCCTGCCTATTTTAATTTTAAGATTAAGATGTATTTAAAATATTTATAGAATAATAATATCCTTTACTCTTAATATTTCCTTAACTTTTACATATATAATGTATCAAAAACAATATTACCATTCACATAACTTGTATTATATCATACAGCTATTATACAGTAAAATATTCTTGATGTTTTCAGTAAATATTGTCTTTTGCAAGAGAATAAAATCTAAAATGTAAACATACATATATTTTTAAAAAAATACATAATTACATACTCCGAAATATAAATATGTATATAAAATATTTATTATATAATATTATGAATCTTAATTTCGAATGTTTTATATACATTCTAATGGACATCAATATTAAAATATCACTATCGCAAAATACCAATACTAAGAACAAAATTTTGAATGTTCTTTACACAATTGCCTTTCAATTAATTTAATTTAATTAATTGATATTCAAGATTTATCCCTTAGATTAAATTCAAATACATTTTTGATAGATGTTAAATGAAGTGAAAAATTGGGCAGTTAACGTTGGTATTTCGTTTCTGTACAGATACATATTTAAAATAGTGGAGTATCAAAACTTAAGTATTTGATATATATATATATATATATATACTTCTTTTTTTTGTTTTTATTAATGCATCCCTCATTTCAATTTCATCACTTTGTAACTAACCATCAGTCAGAGAAATCACAACACACTCTTCCACTAAGAATACATTTTATAAACAACTATTACCCTTCAAGTGATTTTGAGGTATATGTTAATAACTTACTAACATTGTTTATGCTACAGTTATGTAACGTAAAGTTAATTTATATCTGTTTTAAATTCACTGAAGAAGAGTGAATAATCATTGCAATGTAGTCATACTTTTTCTTATGTTTTAGTTTCATCAATATATTTAATCTTTACCAATGTCACTATTTCAAGCAGTGCATAAAGTCAAGTTATTGTTTTTAATTATGCATGCACTTTGGGAAAAATCTTCCATCTTCATATAATTTTTAGATATCCAATGTGTAGATCTCTATACCCACAATGACATATTGATAACTTCTTGTAACACTGTTGCATAAATAAATCATTGGTTTGTATCTAATTGTATTCCTTGTTGAAAGGTAAATTATATATATATATATATATATATATATAATTTATCTTTCAACATATATCTTACTAATATATATATATATATATATATATATATATAGTAGTGGAGTTTTAAGTACTAGTTCAACTGTCTTTATATCTACATATATAAGTCTCACAATAGTGCAACAGAGTTTATCATCAACTTGTATTTGAAATATCAAAATGTACTAGAATACTAGGCAAGGTTGGAATATGTCTATGACCATATTCTCTAGACATACTTAATTATTATTATCAAATATGAAGTAAATTCATTTTACCAAATTGTGTATAATCATCTTTTGTTCATTGTAAAAAGAGCACTATCTGTATACATGATAATAAGTCTGGGATAACTTTATTACATTGATTTATATTTGCAGTCAAAAAATTATAAAGACTGTTACCAATTTTAACAAAACCTTTTATACATTAAAGCGCTATATCTAAATATGATTATACGATTGAGTATTACAACTAAAATAGTATAATGCATGTCCTCACATGTGTTCACACTTAATATTGCAATATGATGCTAAACATTATGCTATTATCTGGTGATCTTTATTTTTCATCCTTATTATATGATAGAGTAAATTTAATGCAGCAGATTATTTGTTTTTCATGTATTGGTACTGTATCGTTCCATAAAGAGTGTCATTTGCAGATGTAATATACCACTAAGATTGCTGATTTCATATCTCTAACCTGATATTGCTCTATTCATTCCATTAATCACACATTTCTACCCTTCAGCAATGATCATGATTCTCATGAATTTTCATTTTTTGCTTTGATAAAAAACAGTCACATTCTCATAATATATAAAACAGATGCAAGGACAAATAAATATATGCCATAAGATTGAAATTATAATAATGGTTAATCAAATAATGTAAAAGAATAATTATTATACTTTGACAATGAGAACGATAATACGATTATATATATATATATATATATAATTAAATGAGGCCATATAATATATATATATATATATGATCAATAAATGGCATTTTACCAAAACCACCAAAACAAGTGTAAAATTTGTTTACATAAAGACAAAAGAGTCAGAATTAACTATCTCTTTCATTTGCTCACCCTCAGATCAGCTGATTTCAAGCTATTTGCTATTATCAGTGAAGGATATAGTTAGAAACTAGATCTAAACACTGACTCCAAGTGTTTATGCAAAACATTTCTATCATTTTGCAAGCGTGAATTTTTCAGACCGGTAAAGTCTTCAAACTCAGCCTAACAAGCCAGATATCTATATGGGTCTGATCTCAGTTCAGTTTCACCACATAGTCAAAGTCTCTGCAATATATATCATTGCAAGAAAACTTTAAAGGTACATTTATGAAAAACAAAAACAAGTTACTAACGTAACTTGCTATCACTTGTTATTTATGATCAATAGATGGCATTTTACCAAAACCACCGAAACAAGTGTAAAATTTGTTTACATAAACAACAAAAGAGTCAGAATTAACTATCTCTTTCATTTGCTCATCCTCAGATCAGCTGACTTCAAGCTATTTGCTATCATCAGTGAAGGATAGAGTTAGAAACTAGATCTAAACACTGACTCCAAGTGTTTATGCAAAACGTTTCTATCAGTTTGCAAGCTGAATTTTTCAGACCGGTAAAGTCTTCAAACTCAGCCTAACAAGTGATAGCAAGTTATGTGAATAACTTGTTTTTGTTTTTCATAAATGTACCTTTAAAGTTTTCTTGCAATGATATACATTGCAGAGCCTTTGACTTTGTGGTGAAACTGAACTGAGATCAGACTCATAGATATCTGGCTTGTTAGGCTGAGTTTGAAGACTTTTCCAGTCTGAAAAATTCATGCTTGCAAACTGATAGAGACGTTTTGCATAAACACTTGGAGTCAGTGTTTAGATCTAGTTTCTAACTCTATCCTTCACTGATGATAGCAAATAGCTTGAAATCAGCTGATATGAAGGTGAGCAAATGAAAGAGATAGTTAATTCTGACTTTTTTGTCATTTATGTAAACAAATTTTACACTTGTTTCGATGGTTTTGGTAAAACACCATCTATTGATCATAAATAACAAGTGATAGCAAGTTATGTGAATAACTTGATTTTGTTTTTCATAAATGTACTTTTAAAGTTTTCTTGCAATGATATATATTGCAGAAACTTTGACTATGTGGTGAAACTGAACTGAGATCAGACCCATATAGAAATCTGGCTTGTTAGGCTGAGTTTGAAAACTTTACCGGTCTGAAAAATTCACGCTCACAAACTGATAGAAATGTTTTGCATAAACACTTGGAGTCAGTGTTTAGATCTAGTTTCTATCTCTATCCTTCACTGATGATAGCAAATAGCTTGAAATCAGCTGACCTGAGGGTGAGAAAATGAAAGAGATAGTTAATTCTGACTCTTTTGTCATTTATGTAAACAAATTTTACTCTTGTTTCGGTGATTTTGGTAAAAGGCCATCTATTGATCATGAATAACAAGTGATAGCAAGTTATGTGAATAATGTGTTTTTGTTTTTCATATATATATATTATAGTAAATCATTTTAATAACTGGTATATAAAAAATGATCGTTTTCATTTTTTACTCATAAACAAAATACTTTTTATAGGAAAGAAAATAATTAGTCTTTGTATTCTTAGAATCTCTTAGTCTCTATTATTCCAATAGTATCTATTTTCTCTAAAATTACAAATACTATCAATAATCAATAAAAAATAGTCATATATCACATGATCCCACTATCTGTTTCAACACATTTCTCCAAAACAATTACTTTAACAAAAATAATAACTCTATAATTAGATTGTTTTTTCTCCTTCCTTATAGTAATTAAAAGATTATATTTTTCCAATTACTGTAAATATTTTTGACCTCAAAAATAATATCTATACCCAAAGTTAATATACAAAAATAAATATAAAATGTTATCTGGTAACACGATCACTTAATCCATAACATCCATTTACAATTTCAGATTACAACGATTGAATAGGATTTAATAAGTAAACATTAAATTAAACATAGCTTTCTGTATATATGTAAATAAAAGAAGTAAATCTTTTTCTCTCACGCTATGAACTAAAAGCAGTTCAAATGTTGAACATTGATCTGCTTAATTTAATGTTTACTTATGAAATATTATTTATTTATTAAAAACAAGTGGTTGGTATATTAAATCCACTCTGAATTTGCAATATTGTTGACGAAGGTATGTTTATAAAAATAAGGGTTCTAAGAATAAGTGGATTCTTGATCTTTTGGTCAACATTTGGAGTGATTTTAATTCATGACTGATCCAGGGTGATTTATTCCTTTATTTACATGTAAAGTATAACAAAAAATGTACCATTCATATATGAATATAATTTAATATTATCAGTATGCTTACATTAAATCACCTATTTTTTCTTTTTGTTTTCTTCTACAAGTTTTAATTGGTAACTTATTTTTTCCAAATAATTTTAGTAGATAATATGCTAGTAGTATCCTGGATACCAGACTATGGCTACACGATTCTCTAATAGTTATTTAAGTTCAATTTATGTTCTGTTAAAATAATCATGTTTTAATGTTAATGTTAACACACACAATTAGATTTATGGCTATTTAGGAAAAAATGCTAAATATTTTACATAATGTTTTTGTGATTAGCTCTGTAAATTCGTATTTAATATTAGTATTTAAATAGTTATTGACAAGGCTACATATGCAAGAAATCTTATACTTGCCAGATATATATGTCAGTCAGGTTTAAAAATATTTAGATATAAATTTCTGATTGATTAAAATATTCTTAAATTCTAACAAAGCCATTACAGGCTATATCCAGATATATGAAAGAGGGAAAAGTAAAGAAGTATATCTTTTACCATTAAAATGTATTGTTATGTGTTGAAGCTAAAAGGCCCTTTAATTATATAAAACATTGTAATAGGTTAATCTAAAAAAAACATAAAATATTTTGCAGTGTAAATTTTTATATTTATATATATTGAGAGAAAAATAACTTCTCAATATGTACACAATGGAGTTTGGTAATATAAAGACTTCTCCAGCAAATAACCGATAGAATCAACACTGTTTCTCTATATTATGATTTATACAATTAATGCAAAAAGGGATGAATATATTGTGTTATATAAAACTTGGTTTTTAATTTTTTCACATCCCCTATTTTTCTAGTTGGAAAAATGTTATACTGTAAATATTTTCTGTCTAAAGATATAATTCTAAATACATATACTGCAATAATATAGTATCATAAAGTAATATAGATTCACATGCAGAGAAATACATAATATTCAAAAATTTATGCGTGCAATGTTATTGAAAAAATAGAAAAAATTAAAAGCATCAAAATATTGTCTCTTATGTTAAAACGATGTAATTTAAAAAAAATGCATAGAATAACAATAACTATAGTGTGTACAATTGATGTATAAGAATATATATTTATGTATTTTTAAATACTTTCTTATATCTTAATTCATTATTTTATAGACATAATATAAAATTTGGCAAAGGTGCTAAACTAGATCCAGTCTTAGGTAAGTATATAGATATATATATATATAGATCCAGTCTTAGGTAAGTATATAGATAGATAGATAGATAGATAGATAGATAGATAGATAGATAGATAGATAGATAGATAGATAGATAGATAGATAGATAGATATCAACGGTAAATATAAATAACAAAATATAATCATTTATATGATACTTTTTTATTAATTTATTATTTTAATCTCAAAGATAAAAATGTGTTATTATTTATACAATAGTTAACATATATGTTTGGAATTAGATTGAAAACACAATTTCGAGTATATATTTTAATGATTAATTGAAAAAAAAAGCGTAATATATATATATATATCATCAAATTCTGTATGCATAAATTTCACTAACTACAAAATATGCTAGTAGTAAATAAATACGTTATAAAATCAGAGATGAGTGCAACTAACGTAAACATAATTAAAATGTAAAGACGTAATATCTTACTGCATATATCTCTTCAATCCGATTATCATTTAAACATGGAAGGAAAACAAGTATTGAAAGCATTATTTATATATAAAACAGAAAGTATTTTAATAAAAATATAACATTATAAAATATAATAATAAAAATGATAACAAAATCATTAAAATAAAATAATAATTTAAGGTGATTATTTTTTATTCTAAAAAGATTTATACTTTTTTTGTATATCTTAAATTCTAATTTTATAAATAATTTTATCCCAGTATGTTTTCATTGTATTTTAATATAAGAAAGATATTTGTAATAATTACTTTTTTCTAATTCATAATTATCATTCTTTACTTTTGTCTTATGAAAAAATCCATTGAACATTAATTTATCCTATTTAGTAAATTTTTTAATTGTACTTTCTTACATTCTTCCAATAATTTTTGCATTGTTTCCTATAGCTCTAAGACATTACTCTCAAAAATAATCACATCATCTTAAAAACCTAAATGAGTTAAATAATCGTCATGTATTTTTATTTACATAACATACCATTTAAATTCATAAAAATATTTATAAAACTACTGAAAAAGTTCGATATATGAAATTATTTTGATTACACCATTATTATTATTATTCATGTAATTTAACATTTCTATTGTATTTTGATAATTATTTTTCAGATTATGATTATATTACAGACCTGTATTTGGATATTAAAATCATTAGTTACAATAATAAATCTTTTATTAATGTCATTTCCTAATTGACATCAGTAATGCATATTCATTGATCCTTTCATGACTTCTCTCAATGCTTGATATATATATATTTACAAGTGTCATAGCATCGGCCGGGACGTGAACCTGCAACCCGGGCAACGGCTCGTAAAGCAGTCGCGCTGACCTCTCGACCACCAATGCAAGACTACTTGGATATAATGTGATAAAACTATTTTTACTTCCAGATTTTTTACTGGATAATTTTAATTTGAAATTAGCTGCAGACTTTTATAATTTATCTTGCTAATGATCTTGTGTTCTAGAATCATGCAAATGTCTGATATTCTTTACAATATTGGAAACATATATGAAAGTTTCTTTATCAATCTTAAATAATCACAGTACACTGCATTTATCTTATCATTTGATACATCTATATCAAAATGTTTTGGTATACATTTTTATCGACAATTGCTCATTTTTAGCTGATTATTTTAGAGATATCAATAATAATTCTATCAAAATATTTTTTGAATTTTTTTCTTTAGTACATACTTACATCATTTAAAATGCCTAGAAATTTAGAAAGCATAGGAATTGCATTGGTTATTTATTTTCTTATTCATTATTACTATATAATTTGGTATAAAACACATATTTTACGTCATCTTTGTTTTTAGTCGTCTTTCTTTTAATTGTTAAAATAACTTTTCCTAATGCACGTTGATGTTTTATACTTTTGAAATTATTATTCTCTCCTATATTCTATCTTCATTATTAACTATTTTTGTATCATTTTGTAGAATTCTATGTATTCAATTTTTAATGTATTATTTTTAAGTATTTTCATAGTCTTTTTACATTAAATTTTTCAATTGACAATTTACTAGTAAAATGCTGTTTTTACAGCTCTCTTTGATGCAGTTTTTAGCAGAATACCTGTTATCTCTTTTTCGAACTTAGATCAGTGGGAACTATTTTCAATGCTCATTATTTTTTTAAAACGATTAACAGATTTTAATTTAAAATGAGTAAAATGATTCTAAATATTAAGGATATCACCCCTTCAATCTGGCTTTTTATATATTTTTTTTAGTTTTGCATTAATATCATTTAATTTTTGTATTAATTTATATATTACAACACAAAAATCGATTGTTATTTCTTGCATTGAATGTATCTGAAACATTATAATCTTGAAATATCTTTTCTGCTAGTAAAATGTGTAATCCAATTCTGATGTAATTTGATATTATGATCCCTGTTTATGCGATTAACATTTTTACTCAAAGAAAAAATAAACCTATAATAAAAATCTTCGCCCTTATATATCATCAATCCATGTTAACAACATAACTACATTAGTCTTTTGGCACTTAATATTAGTTCTATATTTTTACTTTCATTTTATGACTCTTGCAAGATTTCCTGAATCTCTTAAGCAGTAAATTACAAAAACAACCATATCTTATGCAAAATTTAGATAACTTAAATAATCTCACTCTACTACCTATTTTTATTTTAATTCATAAAATAATTTTTGTAAACCTGTTGTAAAGCTGTATAAAGTTAGAATCATTGCTGTTGCATTAAAAAACAAACATTTTTCAGAATATGCCAATATCCCGATTTATGTCTAGATCATCCAATCCTATCATCGCTGTAAAAATGCTTATAGAATCCAATGCATATTTATAGCATAATGCCAAGTCATGTTTATTGGGCCTTCTATAATTTTAGTCACTGTTGTTTGGATTGTTTAGAATCCAAAATTCGTTGTAGTCAACTGTAGTTACTTTGATAAATATTTTGTTTAGAACTGATAGGTGGCTGGTAGGTCTGTAATTTTTAATATCATTTTCATCACCTTTCTTAAATATCGATATTATTAATTAAAAATATTCTTCAAATAAGACTTGGTACTTTAGGTAATTTAAAGTTATATTTTTTTCTATAAAGTTTTTTTTTTACTTTTATAATAATAAATATTCTTAGTTGAAAAAAGAATTTTGTGTATTTTTCTCATTATTATCTTTTGGAAAATCATTTAAATACTTTTGTTGTTTTATTCTCATAACAATAATAGATAATTTAACTAAAACAAAATAGCAGTCAATTCCGAATTCATATTTTTTTATTGTGATCACAATATTTTTGTTTTTCTTTTTCACATTTTGCATACATACTCATGTAAATGTCTGCGTGTTTTTTTTTCTTATGTAGGCTTAGCTCAACAACAAGGAATATGCACAAAGTTATCGAGTAACTCTATAAATAATGGTATTGGTTCTAGCATTATGTTCACAGCAGCACATGAATTAGGTCACGGGTAATAAATTGCTTATTTTAACGTGTGTGTGTGTGTGTGTATAATGTCCGTTAATTAAAACAAAATTGTAATTATAATTGAAATAATATATTTAAAGGTTTATAAACTATTATAAACAATGGCAATTGAGGCAGGTTTAAGAAATTAACCGAAAGTACTTCTGCGGATTTAAGGATTGTTTATAATAGTTTGTAAACCGTTAAATTTATTATTTCAATTATATATATATATGTATGTATAATGCAATAATTTATTTATATAGCTTATTACAAAATAAACAAATTTCATTAAACTATAAGTTGAACTGTCTTTATCTAGCTTTGAGATTAATAATTTGATTATAGCAGTATAATTAAAACTAACTCAAGATCGAATGTGAGTTATTATTTATAAGATTATATATATATATATATATTAGCAATTCTATAAACAAACAATAATTAGTAAATCTAAAAATATTTAATAATATGTATAAAGCAATATTAAATTTCTTATAAATAAATAATTATTTATTTGAAGGAAGTATTTCCACTCTTTATTATTTAATAATCATTTATTACAAAGAATATTTTACATTCAAATATCAGTCTTTCAAGCTAATTGTGCATACGCTTTTGCGAGTATTAATGATAATAAATGAATACTTTCTCTCCAATACAAGATATAGTATTTATGCAGGAATAAAATAAATCACCTATTCCTGCAACTCAAATGCTTATATATGAGCAAATCTGAAGTACTGGCAAGGAAAGCCTTAGGTTGGAACACTCACTTTAAATTACTATATACGATGTCTGAATGAATGAATGACGTAGGTGAAATTGTCTAGAATTTACTAAACGTCACTCTAACTGAAACTTAATCATATGTAAATAAGCATTTATTTATATGGCGCATGTTTATAAATGTATTACATTCAAATATCAGCCTTTCAAGCTAATTGTGCATAGCTTTTGTGAGTATTAATGATAATATTTTAGTAATTCCATTATTAATAAAATAATGGTTTATTTTATATTATTTCCAAAAGAGAAAATGAAATAAAAATTAAATTGATTTGGATTATTTCTTTGAAACTGCTACAATGAAAAATATAACTGGAAATGGAAATTTTTTGACTTTAAAATGTGCAGAGTTTAATGTTCTATTTCATTGATATGATTTTTTTATTAGTTTTGAATTATGTAAGTTTTGTAAATATACATATTTACATTGTTCTACATCTAGACGTTAAGAATGTTTAACACACTTTATAAGAATAAAAGGAATTGAAAACGTTGTATAAGTTCGAAATATTGTTATTATCCATTTCCTCATATAATTATTTTCCAACCGCATAAGCTTAAAATAAAATTGTATTAAACATTATATTAATGACATTGAGTAGGTTAATGTTTTATTATTATAAATTAAAATGAGGTTGTAAGAATATTTATACTGTTTTTATAATCAAGAAAAATAAGTCAATTTCTAAAATGTTTTAAAATATTCAATATTTCTTTTTCTTTTATTAGATGTGTAACATGATCTTTATCTTTTATTAGGTTTAACATGGTACATGATGGAATGGAAAACTCTTGTCCAAAAGGAAAAACCATTATGGGAGCTGAAGATGGTTTATTTCCTTTTTCATCATGTAGCAAAAATGAATTCATGGAAACTATGAAGTAAGTGTTGTAACTATGTGTATAATTTGTTCATGCCAATTTATATGCTTTTACTTGACATTATCTGCAGCAAAATTTTAAACGTTTGTCAAAAAAATCTATCATTAAATCATTATTTTAGGTGAGTAAATTTTGTTATCTATCTGTAACAGTGTCAGTTATGTGCTCATTATACATAAATTCCCACTGGTAGGTAGCCTGTATATGTGACCTGCAGTAAACCTTATAAGAGCTACTTCAAAGTTTCGTAAGTCTCCGTGTTTGAACTCATAAAAAATCCACAAAATGCACTGTTCTTCCCAAATAAGAATCAAAAAATATACTATTAAGTCCAATTCAGCAAGTGAAAAGAATTTTTTTGACAAAAATAATTCATCACACAAATTTCCTAGAAACAAATATTTTCTCAATGACAAAATTTATTAAAATGGCAACCATCAAGCCATATGGTCCATAATAAATTGTACGAATGCTATTTCAAAATTTCAAAAGTTTTCGTATTTAAAACCTGAAAAATCCTCAAAATGCATTTTTTTCCTGGTTAGAATTAAATATGCCTAAATATTAAGTACAATTCAACAAGGGAAAATAATTTTTGTTGCTGAAAAAAATTAATCATGGAAAAAATTCTCAGAAAACAAACACTTTGGTAACGAGAGTGAGACAGCAAGTCATGTGAAGAGCTAGTTCAAAGTTTCATAAGTCTTTGCGTTTGAATTCAGCCAAAAATTCTCAAAATGCACTTTTTTTTCAAAATAAGAATGAAATGCATAAATATTAAATTCAACAAATAAAAATATTTTTTATTTGACAAAAAATTAAACACTGAATTTTTTTAAAAATCAATAGTTTCTCAAAGTCAAAATTTATTAAAATGGCTATCATCAAACCATAAGACCTGCAGTAGATCCTACAAGTGCTAGTTCAAAATTTCATAAGTATTTGTGTTTGAACCCAGAAAAAAACCTTCAAAACATTTTTTCTTGAAGTAAGAATCAAACATATATAAATATTAAGTACAATTCAACAAATTAAAGTAATTTTTCTTTATTAAAAAAAAATTACCCATATAATGGGTAATCAGTCAAAACTATCTATCATCCACCAAGCTTCACAACCCCCTCTAGCAAGAACATTTCACCATCAAAAATATACCACCCATTTTAGACTTGTATTTAACATGTGAACAGAAAGTACTAGTTAATCAAAATTATTTTTCTTTAACAGAATAAATATATAACTATTAATTTGTTACAATTCATAAATTTTGCTGGACTGTAAAATACATTTAAATGTCAACAACCAGGCCATGTGACCATATGGATGGTGCCAATTATGTAAAAATAATTTACAGCAAAGGGATCATGATCAAGTTACAAATTCAGAAAACAGTAATGGTTTTCATATTTTCTGAAGAATAAACACTAACGATAATTTGCAATTTGATATGCCAACACACAAAAAAAAATCAAACACACCCACATGCCTGACATGCACATTGGAAAAAGATTTCAAATTGATTAATGAGAAATTCAATAACATACTAAGAGACCTGATGTAGATCTGTGTGCTTCATTTAAAACTTTTTTTTCTGTTTTCAATAATAAAACCACAAATGCTAATATGTATCTATACAAATTTTTCAGGAATATGCTCTATGATGCAATAACATTACACAGATTCTGTGACATGGCTCTGTGACTTTTTGATCATTCCCACCCATGTAATTTATCCCTAGAATTTTATTAAGAAAGCCAAAAGACCTGTATTGAAAGTACTATTAAAACTTTGGGCAACTGTGTACTTATCTCACTTGATCCAGATTAATATAACCAAATCACTGACATACTCAAGAATGTGTGTCTTGGATATGACATGAAAAACTTTTAGAAAATGAAGAAGTCATTTCACAAAGTCATAGCTTTCAAAATAATTTATCTGAATGATACACAATTGCTAGTTTACATCAAAAGCATTGATTTCAAACTGAGATTGCATCCAGAAATAGATCCAAACAATATTCCTACTCAGATTGAAAATCAGAAAGCCGCATTAAGTCTTTTCATAAGAGGACTTAAACCACAATGCCACTTATTTTGACAGCATGATCACCTTCAACACAATATGACAGCAATAAGAGTCCATAATGATATTAGATAAATGACCAGCTCAACAATACATAGACTAATAATAATAACCATAAATACACTGTTATAATAAATCCAGATATAAATATCCAGATTCAAAACACTACTCCATCTGAAAAATCATTTTAAACAGCCCTTGTGGATAAAAGTGCAAACAAACATAATCACATCATAAACATATCAAACAGCATGTGGGATGTAAATTCAAATACCACCAAACAGCTCCAAACAATACAGATGGGTTCCAAAATATACAACAACTGACAGGTGCAAATACCAAGTGAACTGAACTATCACAAAGCACTACCAGTGAGATGCAAAATATCATCAAATCAAACATCATACTCATACTTAAATATAACATATCAGTGTATTTTAGGAAGGAACTCATGCCCTGCCTCCCACAAGTTGAACTAACCACTATAAAAAAAGAGGACCAAATTATCCAAAATAAAATAAAAATAATAAGAAAAATTAGCAGAGTACAACTGTGCATTATTGGTAGCATGTCTTCAATAAAAAACTTGATACCAATAGACATCATTCCTTTCCAACTAATCAGTGAATTTCCAAAAATCCAGCTCACAAGAAGAAAATCAGTCATTGAAATATCTTAAAATGCAAACACCCCCCAACCTCAACATCAATGAAAGTGATAACAACAATTTTTATTGTACAGAGATTAAACATGCCTAACAATGTACATCACCTTAGACAATGTAATAGAATCAGACAACAAAATCATTCAAGATAATATATATATATATATATATATTGATGTTAAAATGCAAACACCCCCCAACCTCAACATCAATGAAAGTGATAACAACAATTTTTATTGTACAGAGATTAAACATGCCTAACAATGTACATCACCTTAGACAATGTAATAGAATCAGACAACAAAATCATAAGATATATATATATATATATATATATATATATATATATATATATATATATATATATATATATATATATATATATATATATATTGATGCTAACATGTTCATAGAAGCTTTCATCACTATACAACCACCCTCAACATAATATTCACCTCATTCCACCTGAAAACATTATTATATCCAACATCATATTCTCCATCAATTGACTACTAGCATAAAATTCTTACCCAACCATGTTTATGGTAGATTTTAACATGAAGTACAAAAATTTCATCTCAAAATGGTTTCATCAAATAACAATACCACTCATGAGTACTGAAGGTCTTCTATCACCAAACACAGTAACATTTCATAACAACCATTCCATATCATTAATTGACTCTTGATTCTATTCACCAATACTGCATTACTAAATCAGCCTGAATCTCAATCCATCATTGTAAGACCATTCTGCACAAACATCAACACTTTACTACCTGAATATTACCTCTCAGGAAAATAATTAGAATTTTATTTCCTATTTCCACTCCAGAATTCCTGTTCTCTGAAACATATTATACTCAAAAAAATTTGAAGGATTACAACTAAGACCTGTGCCAAGATACCAGACCTATATAAATCCATTTTCATTTAACATTGACCACCTCACCAGAAAAAACATCTCCAACTTCCAGGCTATTAGCACTCACTGATAAAATACATAGACAGATAAAAATGTCTGACCCATTCACACCACATACCAGCATATACATGAATTTATCCACAGATATAACAACACATGTGCAGCACTTAAAGACTACTTATCCATAAAAAATATCATAGTTAACAGCATACATGGAGAAAAAGCTATATCTCATGAGCCCTGGGCAACCACTACCATTAATGTACCCATGGCTATTTGAATCAGAACCTCTACCCATACAGCATATAATATGATTGAACTTATCTATAAGCATTTCAAATATAAACTTCAAGCTTTTCAACCATTCATCCCATCTCATGATATTTTTGGACCATCTGACTAAATTTTCAATCAAATTTCCTACTCAATTCAATGCATGTCATTCAGGAATTCATGATATACCAAAGTTTGTGTTCAATCATCTCAGATGTTTGTTCATTCATGTCCTATGTGAGCTTGTGAACTATCACAAAAAACTACAATATTCAGAACTTTATCCAATTGCAAAAGGTATTTCAACAAGACACCAGCCTCAATAGTCTACCATATCAACCTTTTTGCCTATTTCCATGGGCTTACTAGCCATCAAGCTTATTGAGAAAGTGATTACAGATAAGATTAATCCACATCTACTGCCTCTGATTCCACCATATCAGTTTGCAAGAAAGAAATTGTCAACAGAACAAACAGTACAATTTTGTTGCAAAGGTATTTCAACAAGACACCAGCTTCAATAGTCTATGATATCAACCTTTTTGCCTATTTCCATGGGCTTACTAGCCATCAAGCTTATTGAGAAAGTGATTACAGATAAGATTAATCCACATCTACTGCCTCTGATTACACCATATCAGTTTGCAAGAAAGAAATTGTCAACAGAACAAACAGTACAATTTTGAACTCAGTGTGAGAGTAAAAATGCTCTAGTTATAGTTCTATATACTGAAGTGGCTTTGATTTTGTACAAATCAAGATACTAATTGACATGTTGGCTGCTATCACAATTCCTTGTAATATTTTGAATGTGCTGGCTAACTTTCTGCTGAATCATAAAATCCATACCACACTCAGCAGAAAAAATGTCATACCCTTCACTTTCACACAATCTATCCCCCAAGGTCCTCCTCTAAGTTCATTATTCTTCACTTACTTACTACTAGTGAAGATCCCAAATACATTTACTCACATTCAAATACCATACACCTTTTAGCAGGTAACATGCATTTTTATATTAATGACATTGTTTTCCTCCCATCAAAAAACACCTACCAGCCTTTCATAGGATACTACAAGAATTTGCAGCTACACATAACTCAATGCCAATCTTAGCAAGACTGCTTTTTGGTCTATTTATAATACCAAACCATGCTCAGAAATATATGGGGGAGAACCACCCACTTTACTGGGTTTTTCCTTTTATATTGAGTGCAAATGCAATTAGGTATAAAATCCAGAAAAAGCACAAATTTGAAACAGGGTGAATCACTACCTCATTGTCAAAAGTATATCTCTCCATATATTCCAAGATCCAGATAGCTAATCAGCTAATCACCACTAAAATTACCTACTACTCTCTCATATTTACTTTTTGTTAAAGTTTTACAACATAATCTCTCTGCAACAAGATTTGTGACAAAGAAAGACATTGTCCATATCTGCAAAACATCTTAGCAGACTACCTACTATGTACTTGGATTTTATGTCATTCATATCTTTTATATGCAGAAAATCACAAATCTAATAATAGGCTGTATAAACCATTTTTGATGCTTCAACACCTTTTTTAAATAATACCAACAGATACACCACCAACCACACAAGACCTACTATCATCCATCATCAGTTCATATAAAGCTACATCATTACAAATATCTTTTCAAACTATGTACAAATATTCATACTGACAAATCTATTCATTAATTCATTTAAATGTGCCCAATGATTCCAATCTTACAATGCTTGGAATCAGCAATTACTCTAAATTTAAAAAACAATCTCTGGAGTCAAAATATTTTAACTTCTCACTAATCTGAAGCCTCTATACCATGCCACTTCATATTTACTGAGATATCAATTATTGTATACCAATGTTGAACCTTTTTGCTCCCTATGGCAGAGGGCAGAGGAAACACAGCAACATTTAAGCTATCATTTTTCAGCAGTGGATAGAACTCATTATAACATGACTGCAGCCTATAGACAACACAACACCATCACACAGACAATCACTGCCACCTATCACAAAGGCCCTGACCCTTCAATCAATTCAGCCACATTTATGCTCTATGCATATTCATGCAATTTTTGCACATTCATCTTAGGAAACAGTCAAGGTATCATCCACCAACATTTAATTACAAATTAGTGAAATTAAGATGCAAGAATAAAAAATTGTACATCCTGACATCTTCACACTACTTAGTCACTTGTAACTCAGAAATCACATCTTTGCATAAATCCAAATGGGTGCTAAGAGAAGAAAAATAAAATAAAGGATATCAAAAGCTTCCTGTTTAGTCTGATTTAACTGAGCAATTGTTAGTTCTTTTGTTTGTTTCATTGTAAAATAAAAATACATATAAACATATAAATTAATTGTCTATCCATACTCTCAAACACACTATGGATATGTATGAGCACATAAATTAAAACTATTATGTTCACAACTTTTTACATGATTTGGTGACAGCTTTTAAGGAGTTTTATATATGAATAAAAAATATATGCATAGTAATAATTATGAAAAAATAATATCCTTTATAAAAAAGTTCAATCTCCAGGAATAGTGAAGCTTGACATTAGAGTTGATAGAATTTATTTTAAGACTCTGATTTAAACCTAGAATGAGTTTGACTGTTCATGTGTTGTAATGTTATAGTTATAAGAAATTCACATTTGATTGACAAAGAGAGAAGAAAACTACTATTCCTAGGAATGTTTCTTCTTTAATTAGTAGGATTGCTTTTAATTTACTTAAAACAATCTTAGTCAAGAACTTCCCAGCTGATGCTATGACACATGAGAAAAAACAATCTTATTTAATTTTAATTTCTCAAAGATATGTCATATAAGATGACATTTTAATTTTGATGATTAGAGATGGGATCTCAACAAATATACAGTCATAACAATAATGAAGGATCAGCAATCATATTTTTTCTACCTTTTAGGATTTTAATCAAATATGTTGGAGTTCAAATGATTGAAATACTTTATGTCAAAAAAAATATCCAAAGTCTGTAGCAGCTATTTCAAGAAGTAAATGAAGTTTTTTAATTTTATTATTCTCTTATTAGCCCATCTTTGTATTATATTTTGATGTAGATATTGCTGTAGGTATGCTAAAATATGTCACATCATGTTACATAATTTTACTATCTTTTCAATTTATATATACATTCATATTCAAAATTAATATTTAGAACTCCTGGGATTAAGTGACATGTATATTTAATAGACTAAATAATTTTACATAAAATTGAATGAATTTTATTAAATGAACTAGATGTAAATGTATATTTAATTAAATTCACACAAACAGATATAACATAACTTACTTTTATATTAGACAAAATTTGAATTATGACTAAGTTTTCTTTTGATATTTATTTAAAATTAATAATGGTTTAATATTCGGTAGTTACTAAAAACTAATTAGTTAGTAAACGAGAAAAAATTAATAAACACAAATAAATTCACATAAAGAAGAAATGAAATATATAATGTAAATAATTTTTATAGAACATAGGTATATGGTTACAATATATATATATATATATATATATATTGTAGTCAAGTGATTTCACACTTGTTGCCATTGCTCATCTTAGCTTAACCATTTTACATAGTTATTTGATTTATAAAAATAGCCATGTTTTTATAATTGTCATAAGCATAATAGCTTATATTGCTTTTAATAATTTCATTTATTAATAAAATAACAGTATTATATCAAAATGTGTTTCAGATATTAGTATTCTAACAGTATAGTAATTTAGTTATAATACAGAAGAGAGTAGAAAATGTAAAATTAACTTAAAATTTGTTTGTAAATTTTAGAGTAGTAGTATAAAAGATAAAATATTAGTTTATAATGGCTCCACTTTCGGTTTATAACAGTAATTGTAGGATTTATTATCTTTGAATATTTTGTTTGGTAGCTATAATAAATTTCAATTGGCGGTTTAAAAAGTAATTCATAAGTTAGTTTAAGGTTTGAAATATGATTTCCTTTGTTCATGAATCTATGTGTGTGCCTGCATGGATGGGGGGATTTGTTTCATAATCAATTAAATGATTTGGCCTATCACCGATGATGCATTTAAAGCTAGTCTTCTCTCATAGTAGGTGAGGTTTTATTGGGTTTTGATATGTGATGATAAGATAAATTTGTTTGAAGGACTTAGTTTTTTCAAGTTGCACTTAGTTATTTTAGTGCTTAAGGGTGTAACAATGTCCATTTTCTGCTGTTATGATGCTAAAATCATCCACAAACCAACCAACAGCAGTTAGTAATTTTAAATGGTTAACTTGTAAGGATATGTATGGTGTAATCCACACATGCTATGTAATTGCTGTATTCACCTAGAACTTTTGCCGATGGATGTGTAAGTCATTTACTTTTAACATTTTAGTAATTCATATTATGTGGACAGTAACATGACAAAGACTTTCAATACAAAAGTCAACCATATCTGTGCACGGCTGTTGTGGAATGGTAAAACAGTGGCCTTAGGAATTGAACACATGCAGCGACATAGTAAAAATAATAGTATGTCATTGCATGCAATGTTTTCTATATATTACCAAAAGTGCCACTCTCTGATCCACATCCTACAAAAGAAATTTCCCCAGATTGTAGTGGAACAACCAGTCATTCCATCAGACAGACCTCCATCTTCAAAGATAAGCTGGCTAAATCAGATACTTGACTACCTTTTCGCTCACAATGGCCACTCTATCCTAGTATTCAGACAAAAAATCTCCATTTGGGATGCTCATAGCCTGCTATTTCCCACACAAAACTCTACCATTCCTTACCTCGGTGGTAACAATCAGGTGGTCACCAGGTTTTTCAAACATCTCAAGCTGGAGCCAAGGTTCCTGGACTTTCTCGTAAAAATCAACCTGAATTCACTCCAGACAAACTGGTTTCTGCACTACAGGAGATTCCTCAAGAATATAGATCCTATGTGTCACAACTGCCATAGAACCTGTGAAACCTTTGATCATATGATAAATGATTGCCCAGCATATAACAAAATCAGAACTTTCATTACTTACCACTGCCACATTTCCCTGAACAAAATCTTAAATATTAAATGCTGCTTCCTGTCCAGGGATTATGTCACCACAAGACTCTCAACCTTTCTCACTTATGCCATCTGGATGGCCAGATGTCACAACAAGTTTACCTTTCCTCATCCCAAGCCTGAACACACATTCATTTCCAGGCTAAAGGAATTTCACCATAAGGACAGAATAATCTCATCCAGATTTTATTTGACAACTTGGAGCCTGATTAAGCTGGATTAACAACACCAGTAACCACATCAGAACATTTGGTTGCCTGACTAACATGGATAACTATTATTTTTGATTTACAATTGTATCATTATTACATATCGTTTTTCAATAAAATTATTTATAAATAAATGACTTCTTTTGAGTGTCCCATACACTTCATTCATTTATTTCCATTATTTGTTAATTCAAAATCATCAACAATATGATATACTTTATTTGTAATTTGAGAGTTATTTTAAGTATGCCAGCTATTGCTTATGTGTAGATAGCTAATAATATCAAGCATTAGCAGATTATCCCATTAATCCTGGTCACTAATTTTTATAATGCTTAAATTTAGAGTAAATAAATAAAGAGAATGATATGTTTATAAGCTAATGATTAATGTAATGTAAAACCTATAAATTTTATCATGCCTAAAATTTTAAGGAATTGTTTATATTGGAGGTGTATAAAGTTGGCTAGTGCTAACTCTCTATCTAAATAAACTGTTAAATAGGATGATTTATGTAAAATGGTTTATTTTTTTAAGGAAACCTTAGTAGTTTGTGTATAAGACCAAAAGATTTGTTAAATACTGTCAGTCAAATAACTATATTTGTTAACAGAGCTATCTTGGCAATCTTTCCAAGTTGATGTAAATTTTATTTTATTATATTATATTATAAATAAACTTATTGAGTATTTATTTAGAATAAATTTAGTTTCTGCTTATTTTTATGTTATTGCCTTGGATTCACAATATTAATTATTTCATTTAATTAATGTCATACAGCATACTTGTCTATCCACAGAAATAAGATAAAGTTATGCATGTAATTGTGATTTCTGCATGAAATCACTGTACATGTAATTTCATGTTCCCAGATACCAAAAGTAATATTTTGCTTAAGAATGATTTTAAATGGTGTTATTTTTTAAGGTAGAAGATGGTGGAATATAAAGTAAAAATGGTTTAATGTTTTGGAAAATTATCCATACTATTTTAGACTGCACATGTCCAGTTTATATTTATTTGCATATGAAAGTTGTCTGTGAAAAGGTGGAGGAACATAAAAATCACTCTTGTTCTTCTTCCATCTTGAGTGAGGTCCTGGGTAAGAGGCTATAATCAGTCTAAATTTTGAATGTTTTAATTATGCAATTAAATATTTAGGTAAATATTATTTTAGTAATTTTGATAAATATTGTTGTCTTGTTGCAGGAAGTGACCACTTCAAGTAAGTGTCTGCTTTCTATAGTCAGCCAAGATATTATTCAGCTATTCATTTACTTAGTAAGCAATTTCATATTATTGTTTTCACAAGAGTATAGTAAAAATCCTGAGATCATTTACTCTTGTTGTATTTGTTTTTTCTTACATTGATTTACTTAATTTTCTACATAGGATAGATATTTATTGTTTGCTCCCTGTGCTAGAAGAAGAGCAGACCTTATGTTATTTTGTTTCATTTAATTTATTATAAATTATACTATTAGAAGTAATGATAAGAATAGTGTTTATTTTGAAATATCAGATAAGAAACGTTAGTGGAATATATATATATATATATATATATATATATATATATATATATATATAGTTACAAACCTGTTGTGCTCAGAGAATATGATTTGATGGAGGGCTGAATTTTATAAATACTTGAAAAAGTAGAAATTTTCTTCAATAACCTATTCCAAATCATTATTACTGTGCTCTGATTGTTTGGCAGTATGGTATGATTTCTCCTCCATCTTGTTATAAGTTCCTATGTACTATCGTCTTTGTAAATTTTATTGCACCCCTGCTGTGTCTAGCTGAAGAGTCTCTGATTATTTATTATTTATTTTCTTTTATTTTCTCCTCATCCTTGTCTCTCATCCTCTCTCCCTCTCCTCTCTTTTGCTTTTTCATTATCTTATCCTCTCATCCTTCTCTTCTTTTCTCTCCTCTCTCACATTCTGATTTCTCCCTTTCTCTTCCTCTCATCCTGATGTCTCTGTCTCTTTTCATCTTCATTTACTCTCTCTTCTTTTCCTCATCTTCATTCTCAACACTCCCACTCCTTTTCCACCCTCTCCCTTCCCATTCTCTCCTTTCCCATCCCCCCTTATCACTCATCTTTCTCTTACTTTAGGTTACATTTGGTTCATCTTTCTCTTCCTTCACTCCTCTCTTTCTCTCTCTTCTGATTTCTCTCTCCTCTTTCACATTCTGATGTTTCTTTCTCCACCCCTTCTCCACTTTTTATTCAGGTGATTATATATATATATATATATATATATATATATATATATATATATATAGTACATATATAGATATATATATATATATATATATATATATATATATAGTACAGATCAAGACCTGTTGATCCATCTAACATGAGCTGGACTTCAATGAAATGTACTTCAAACCCAGTCAAGCCTGAAATTTAGGTCAGGGACCAACCTGGATTTGAACCCATTTCATATGCCCCAGATCAAACACCAAATGAATGACATATAATGATGGCACATGAGAATTTATTCTAAAATCTGGCCCGTTAGCTGAGTGGAGAAGACAATGAGACTTATTCACTAACTACATTATGACTCAATTAAATAGGCATATGGATGATTGGATGCGTGGAAGTGGAGAAAAAAGAATTTGAAAGACTCAAATAAGTTAGATAATAAAACAGTTTAATAACATGACAAAATATTTATATACATTAACATGTGCATGAATCAGCAAGCAGTCTACCAAATGGTAGAAAATTACATAGTGACTTCACACTGACGATTCTAATATGCTCTTTTGTCAACTATATATATATATATATATATATATATATATATATATATACATTAATACACATCTTTGGTTCATGCAGTATAAATATGCCAATCAATTATTAAAAAAAATTACATAATATTGCCATTAACGCTTTGATTTACATTCTGAAACATGGTGACTACCATATTATTTCAGGGGGGGGGTATTCCAAGATTGAGGTCATGAAAATACATAAAATACATTTGAAAAATTATATTTGATTATATGACAAACTATTTATTGAAAATTCTTTTAATTAACATTTTGAAGGAAGAACATTTGATTTCCCCCCAAGGCATATACTTTTAAATAAAGAAATAAATTACGATGGTGGGATTGTATAATATATCTGAAATAACATTTTAATTAACAAAACTAGTAATATTTGGCATTTATATATAATGAGTGGAGCATAATTTTAATATTATTACAGCACTAAAATTAGGTCATTAGCAAAATAAAAAATAATATGGAGAAGTAGTTGTACTGACATAATCATGGAGAACTCAAAGAGAAGGATCATGCTTCTGGACAAAAAACGAAGTCTAAAACCCCCTTCTAGTGAAGTGCTTAGAGAAGTGTGATTAGGCATGATGTGGACATCACTGATATCCACATGCCTTTTATATGAAGAAAGTCCTGGGAAACTCACTATTCATGGGACAGGACATAAAGAGAAATATATGGGTTCAATCTTGTCGCAACCCCCAGATTAGAAGCACATAATATTTTTATGAAGATAAGCCAGATGACAGTAATGCAGTATAGATAAAGGTTACTAATGACATCGAATAAGATTTAATTCTTTAAAAATAAATAATCCTAGTTTGAATGTCATAATTTATACAAATAATACACAATGCTGCTGTAATATATAAACATATACAAGAGTTTATTTAATAACTAAAATTGTAAAATATACATTAAAATTTATCCTCTTCCTTTTTATGCTATTTAAAAATGATTCAATCCTACCTTCATGGATTTTGATAACTGAAAATATTTAAGCATTTGATCTTTTAAGAGTATAAAGAAAAAAAGTAAAATTGCAGTTATAGAGAAAACAAGTAATAGGTCACCCTTTCAGAATTTAATAAATAACATTTTAAAATTTCAGATTATTAACTAGCCTAAGTTCTGTACCCATCCCAGGTAGAATTACTTTATTCTGTTCAGAGCTGGACAAATAACATTTTTTATACTAAAACATAAAGTAGGTTAACTCCGAAAAACAATCTGGTGAGTGTATTAATTAATCATACATTATATTTTGAGGTGACATTAATAACGTTAATTCATGGAGTTTTAGTTAAAAAAGGAAAGACAAGATTTTAATTCATCATGCAGGTTTAGTTAAAAAAGGAAAGTCAAGATTTTAAAAATTAAGCTTGCCCGGTTGCTTAAGATTAGTATATTAATAATAAGCAAAACAGACATATAAAATCAAGTAATGAATAAATGACTGCACCAAAGTTAAAGAAAGTTAGAGCACATGAGAGAGAATTAGATTTATCAAAATTATCTGAGAGCAATTTATATATTACATATTATAAACAGTAATATTTACTAAGGCTGTAACCTCAAGAATGTGTGTAAAAATGCGATCATAGGGACCTCTACAGATCTTAACCACAAGCTTACAGTTTGGAAGAAAAGAGGGGACCCCATTTTTTCCAAAATGTAAGCTTGTGGTTAAGACTTGTAGAGGTCCCTACAATAGCATTTCTACATGCACATTCTTGAGATTACAGCCTTAGTAAATATCACTTACGTAATCAATGTGTGTTTAAATAAATTTATATTAGAAAGAGATAAAATTAAACAATATGCTAAAAGAAATCTTGATAGCAGTATTTGAGTTTAGTTAGATTAGATTTACTTTTAGGTTGCAGCATGAGACACTAATTTACCTTGCACATTTCTTAGAGTCCATTTTAAAAGTCAGTTCATGCATTGTGGTTAAGGGATCCATGCTAGTTCTTAGGTAACAGCAAGCTTCTGATTGGCATTCCAAAGTTGTAAGTTGGGTTTTTACTTCATTCTATGGCAGCAAAGTGATACAGCAGTGGAAGACACAGACTTCCACAAGTGATGGGATTTCTACTCAAACATTTTAAATTTTAAACCAATATGAATTATCTTGACAACACATTTCTTTCAATAGCAGTTCATCCTTTGGTATTTATAATCAGCTTATTTTATACCCCATTCCGGTATTTGTGGAATGCTTTTAATTACTTATTTCTAGCCCAAAATCTAGTCTCTGATGTAACAAAATCTTAAATTTCTTTATCCATTGTTTTTGAAGATGCAATCATCAGATAATGTTCCAAAATATATTCAAATCTATTCCAGATTAGAAACAGATTTGACAGAATGTTTATATAAAAGTAAAATCTATTAATCCCATTCCCCATTTTATTTTCAGTAAAACTTTAATTAAAAAGACCTTTCCAAGATTAAAATGATATTATATTTTCACCCTTTTAATTATTTTTGGACATTTAACAGTTTCAATTTCCATGGATTTTAAAAAAATATACAGTTTAATAAAAAAAAAAAAAACCAGTTTAAAAAGTTTTAAAATGAAGTGTAATAAAATATTTAACAAAAATCAATATTTTGTTACTATGTTTATATATATATATATATATATATGAGCTGCACCTATGTACTTTAATAAAAAGAATTAAAAATAATAAAAAATTGGAAAGTTAACTTTATAAATTTTAGGTGCGCATCTGAAATATATACATAAGATATATATATATAAACAAAAAAGACTTATAAATCCAATAAATAATATTATATTTCAACCAGAGGATGGAGCATGAGATTTGAATATAGGTTAGTAGATAAAACCATGAAGCTTAATCTTGGGCTAAGATTGACTGCTTTAATATATATATATATATATATATATATATATTGAAACGATTGGATCCAAACTCGATCCAAGTTTCGTGACTCATTTAGCACTAACTTGAAATCAAACCTGATCTCTACCTTTTTAATAGTAAATTTGTTTGGCAGATAGTTTTATATTCATACACACACCAAGCCTATTTTTTTTCTTTAGCTTTGTTAAATTCATTTAATAATGAATGTTTTAATTTTACTTTAATTTCTATAATAAGGCTTAAGTAATATTAATTTTAATAAAATAAGATTTATTTATTACATATCTTTGTGTGTGGATATTATACACATGTGCATGTTTTAAATATTAATAGTAAAGTCCGTTAAATAGATTTGCTTAAAAACTACTTTTATATTTTTCTATTAAGTTTTAGTGATTAAAAATCACATTTTTTTGGATAAATCTGGAAAGTCATGTAGGCTACTCAACAAAGGATAATGAATTTACTTTTATTTGTGAATGAAAAGGAAGTGACTTATCTTAAATTAATTTTATTTTATCTTAGTAATTTATTTGCAAACTAAAAATGGATTCGTAATGAAAGACTTGAAAGATTTATCGAAAGAGTGTATCTTAGAATCACAATAGAGCAAATTCTTTTAAATGAATGGACAGAACAATGCCTGAAGCTGTGGAAAGATAGAGTATTCTGAAGCAATAGCTAAAATCATAAAAATACACCCCAAAAGGGAGTGAGGAGGATGATATTTCTATAGTGATTAAGTTACAGCTCCAATCTATGTTGGTCTATTTTATGATTTAATGTATGCAAAAATGGTAGGCTTTGGTCAGAGTAAATAGCCATTGTTCCTGAAGGCTTTCCCAGTAACATCACTATGCTAGTGCAAAACCATTTATGTGCCTCCTAAAATCATAAAGAGAAGTGTTGGTGAATGATCTTTGCTGAGTAATAAAAAAAAATAGCTAACTATTTCATCGATGGAAATGTGCCTCATTTCACTTTCCAAAAAGAACTTGCAAGCAGTTATGAAGCCTACACGTGAAAGGACTTGTTGGAAGGCAATATTACTGCCAAAATAATTCTTTCTAAAATATATAAGTTGCTTTCTTGTTTTAAATGGTTTTCATAACATCAGTAATTAAATATTGCAACCCTATCCTAAATAAACATGCTTTGTAAGATACGTAAAACTTATATAGGTTTTGTATTTTTTCTTTTGTCATTGTTCTCTATAAGATTAATTCAACTTTATTAGTTTCTCTTAAAATGCCTTTTATTTCATATCTCTTTTCTTATGGTGGTTTCCTAATTTTTATTAATTTGTGATTTAAAATATTTAAGTATTTATGTGCCAATAAATCTAATTCAGTGAATTGAAACCTTCCTTAAATATTTTCAATCGGCCGTGATCGATTGGTTGATCTAACACTCTCCCAAATGAGCGAGTTATTCACCGAGTTGGAATTACTTTATTAAACGCAATCCACTAGTACCTATTCTTCATAATTGCAATCTATCAATAAAATAAATATTGTGTGTTGGTATTTTATTATTAGAGCACTAAATAGGGTTTGTGAGAAGGAAATAAATATCTATCGCAATAGATTTTAGTGTGCTTTGACAAGATATTTAAGAGGGTTTTAAATGAAATTTGCATTTGGGAAATCTCTAAATGAAAGGGAATAATTACTTTTATTGTTATTTAGTATGACATTATAGTCATGATTGTTTTATTCCAGTTTGGTTTTGAATCAGATCACTGCACTTCGGCAATTATTTTATTTATTATTTAATTTAAGTAATGGACGTGAATATTCTACTCTAATAATATAGGCATTGCTGACATAAGCAAATTATTCTAAATTTAATGAACTCGCTATTACTTTAATATCTATTAAAGGAAATCTAAGCTAATAATGCAGATTTCAATTCTTCAGCATCTTCATAGTTTGACAGTAAAGCTCAAGGGTAAAAAGGCCCGACATCATTTCTCTTATGTCCAAGGAAGCTCTCTCTCCAGGTTGCGATCTGTGAAAATGCATTATCATTAAAATTTAATGTAAACTAAATGCACACTCTTATAAAAGTAACTTACCTAAGATGTTCGTGAATATTAAGACTCATAAAGATGGTTTTCATTTAAGATTTATTTTTGATTTTACAGGTAGGGTTGTAGAGGATATTTCTATATTCTTGAATAATTTTTTAAAACAATTTGTTGATTTTGGTCATTATACAGTTTCTTCTTCTTTTGAGGCTTTTGATAAGATTAATAATTTTAAAATGGAAAGTAATTGGGTATTTGGTAGTTTAGATATTGAAAATATGTATCAGTCTGTTAATAGGTTAAGCAGTATTGATGTTCTTATGTCTGTATTGATTAAGAAAAGTTTTTTATCAAAAAATAAAATTAAGGTAATTAAAGATTTGCTTTTATTATTGGAAGATTCTATGTATTTTACTGATAAAGGTAATTTTTATAAGATTAAGGAAGAGTGAATAATAGGTTATATTATTTCTCCTTTAGTATGTTCAGTTTATATTAATTATATGGAAGAGGAAATTATTATTAAAAAGAATTGTTTATATGTAAAGTTATTTGTTAGATATGTTGATGATTGTTTATTTGTAGTTGGGGATGATAAATTGAAGGAATTTGTAAAAGAGTTTAATTGTTTTGATCCTTCTATAAAATATGTGTAAGAAGATGGGGGGGGGGTAGATTTTGGTAAGTTAAAATTTTTAGATCTTTTGGTGATTAGAAATGTAGAGACTAATTGTTTACTATGCAGTCATTTTGTTAAAAGTGGAGAATTAAGATCTATAATTAAAAGTGGAGAATTAAGATCTATAATTAAACCTGATAGCTATCAGTCTGTATCTCATAAAGTAGCTGCTTTAAGGAATTATTGTCATCAGAATAATAAATTAAATAATTCTAGTGGGATAGATTTGTTTCAGAAATGTCAATTTTATAAAGATTAGCTGAGGGATGGTTACTCTGATAAATTTGTTAAAAGTTTTTTATTTAATAGTAATATTTGTAAGGATGTAAAGGATAGAGAAAAATAAGATTTTATTTCTTTGCCATTTAAATTGTCTTCTTATAAAATTGTATGTAGAAATAGTAAATTATTTGGAAATAAGAAAATTGCTTGGAAAAGGGGTGTTACATTGAATAATTTATTAAATAATACAAAGAACATTTTTGATAGAAAAACTATTCCTGGTGTAGTATATTTTATCCCTTGTTTATTGTAAAAAGGTCTACATAGGTCAGAGTACTTTGAGTTTAAATGAAATAATAAAGGTTCATAAAAGTAGAGTAAAAAATAGATATCTTAGTTCTACTTTGTATGTCCATGAAAAAGATACAGGTTACACTATTAATTTTGATGAAGCTAACGTTGTCTTCTTTGAGAGAAATCAAATCAAAAGAAGAATTAAAGAATCTTTATTATTGAAAATTTACTATTCTGAAGCAATTAACTTATTTAAGAGTTCTTTTAATATTAAGGGTGGATGGGACGTGAATGGATTTGTGGGTAATGTTTAATATTATATATATTGTGTAGTTTTTGTAGTTCTTTACACTTGAGAAGTCTTCTTGTAGCAGTGAAACCTTTGGTTGTGTTTTAATAATATTTTTTTTTTTTTTTTGCTGGTCTGGTTGAATTTTGGATTTGGGTAATTTTAATTATATATATATATGTTTCGTTCAAGTCATATGCCATTAATTTATTCTCCAATTCTGCAAATATGTTTAAATTTAGCTAAGTCTCCTGTTATTTAAAAAAGAAAGAGTGTCATTTAATTTATTAAATTGTTTATTATAAAGTTGTACATTTGCTGAGTTGGGAAGTTTTAAAATGTTATTTTTCTTAGTATCTTATTATTGCGGTTTGGTGGAGAGGGAAACATTTCCCAAATGAATAAAAAATGATTTAAGATTGCAGATTTGGGGAAATTAAAAAATAAAGATTCTATATATATATATTTCATATGTCATTTTGTGTTTAAAAATCACGTAAATTAATACTCATATGTCATATAATTATCCTCCAAATATCCTCAGCCAAGTAAATAAGCAAATTAAAGATATTAAAATTTTTGTTATCGCTTTGTGTCTAGTCCTAAAATAATGTTAAAGTTAGGTGGTGTAGGGTGGGGGAGAATTGAGCTCTATATATTAAATTTTTTTAAAGAAAAAAAACTACTAAAGCAAGAAATCAATTTTTTATTTCAAAATATGTGTCTTAATGTTCGTTAAGTCAACTTAAAAAATTTGATCATACTGTCAAGAAAAGGGATAATTAATACTTTGGGTTAACTTTAAGCACCAGAAATAATTGTTATATATATATATAGTCCAAGCATTGCTAATGCCGGTCTATCTCTTAATTGTGTGCTATTCTTAAAACTAGGCATCGGGAAAGTCCCGAACCATTTATTCACTGCTTCCAGTCCCTGATACGGGAATAGACCCTGGACCATGGTCCTGCTTTAAAATGGGATTTTTGCACCATCAGAGCGATCCCATTCGGCTGAATATTTCTTTGTTCGAGTGATCGATCTCCGTAAATTTGGAGTGTGGCCAGTCGGTCTCATATAATGCAAAATAAAATTTACATTCCTATTCAGTAACTTCATAAGCATACCATCACGTCTCGCAAATGGATTTCTTTAAATAAAAATAGCCCGCACATTACCACTGTCATTACTCTACTTTATTCTTTTTTTATTAAACCCTGCCTAGATGATTCTGTAGTTTGATATTATGATCATTTATGCTGGAATACACCTATTTAATTGCTATTGCTGAATGTTATATTTAAGTCTATAAATTAATGTGCTAGTATTCGATTCTGGATAATTAAAATGCTCATTATACCCTTCCCTTACTTCCCATCTGAAATCTCAAATCTTTATTGATGTATGATTTCCTAACACTATACTCTAATTGCGTATATAAAATGTTGATAATCCATTCGCAGGTTATATTATTGATTATAAAAACCTATATATTTGCTTGTAACATTATGCGGATAATAAATGGTGTATTATTCAATTAAATTACTTTAATTCCTGTTTGCTCCATTAATGTAATAATAAAGAATTATTGGCATACCAATGAAACTGCACTATTAATAAATGTATTAAATAAAGTTATCTCTGTCTTAATATACGAATGTATTAAATAAAATTATATTTGGTTAAATATAAATTTAAAACCGCACTGTCAACAAATGTATTAAATTATATCAGGTTAAATATACGTATAAAACTGCACTATTAATAAATGGATTAAATAAAGTTATATCTGTTTTAATATACGTATAACATTGAAATATGTAAATGTTGTAATGCGAGCTAATATTCATATTTAAATGTAATATATATATATATATTAACGCATAATATGCGGATTATTAAATATATTTAAAATCTTACTCAGGAGTCATTGCCTATACTATTGATTATGCTCTTCCACACATATATATCTATGCACATTAGGTTTATACGTATCCCGAAGACATAAACAAATTATTATCGATAACTGTTATATAGATCTGGCCAGTTGCCTAATTAGAGTCTTTTCGTTTTACCGTGAGTTGTCAGCCGGAAATAATTGAATATGACTCGTTTCATCAGTATTTCTGATCATAAGTAAACAGATCTTGGTTTGAACCTGTTGGACAGAGTTAGAGAGTGTCCCTGACTTATGTACCTTGCATATGATCTGACTCAAGGTACTCAGGCTAGAATTCCAGGTCCGGTTGTATGAATTACGCAAACTGACTGGTACACTATATACCGAATGAAACAGAAATAAAAACAAAAAAGAAAAACAAGAACATTGTTTTCAGATAAGACTTAAAAGTATATTTTAATGAGTAGAAATTTATGTATCAAAAAATTAATATATTTTGTGTGTAATTAATTACATGATGCATCAACTTCATATAATTGAAACTCTTTTTACAATATCAAAATTCGTCAGATGTTTGCAAATAATAATATTAATAACAAAAACAACAACTATAAAATTGTTAAGAAATAGTTCAATTTGTTTTGTTTGATATCAGTGATCTTTTAGATAACTATTTTTTTTACTAAAAAGCTACAGCATTTCAATTACATCTAAATATAAATGTCACACAATTACTTAGAAGCAAATACTTTTGCAAAAAGAAAATAATTAAAAATAAACAGATTGTATATAAACTTATTTTTATAATGTAAAACAATAGATAATGCAGTGCATAAACTTTAATGTTATTTTGTTTCTACATAATATTGTAGGCTCTCTTTTTGTTTTTACTTGGTTCTCAATCCCTCTCCTAATGGTTAGATAATTTATTTAAAAGTAACTCATAATAGAATGATATTTTTGTTCATTTTTTAATACGAAAATTCAAAATTAATTTTCACAGTCAATATTCTCCCAATAACTAAAAAGTTTGTGTATGTCCAGATACTAAGATACAATTTATTTTTAACATCAAATGTTAGAACTTTTGAGTTTTTTGTAAATTGTTAATTCTAACAGTAATAAATGGATGTCAGACATTACTGGGATATAAAAATTTCAAAGGTAAAAGTATTTTCAATCAAACAATGATTAAAAAGGCATAACTTAATCATATTGAACTGATGCTTGCATGTTTGAACTACATTATCTTTTGTTCATAATGTGAAAGCAAAATAATACATTTTTATAATCTACTTATCTTTTTAGTATTTACTTTATGTAGGCATTATGTATAATTAGATTTTATTAAATACTTTAAACTTTTTAAAAGTAAATTTTATTGATATTAGAGACTAAAATGTTAAAACTATCAAAACCATTGATTTAATATTTCATTAATTTTTTTATATGCTCAATTTCAATTTTTTAAAAACGACTTGATTATTTGAAGTAATAATCATTATTTACCTGTTCTAAATCATTTTTATAGCTTTAAATTTTTTTTCCTGATAATTTATTTATGTTTATTTTTTTCTATAGATTGTTTTTGTTTATTTGCAAAATTATTATCATTTATTGAATTCATACTTAGACTAAAAGTTGTAAAAAAAAAATAGAGATTAATTATTTTATTTTAACAATACATCATAAGGAAATATCTAAAAACCAAATACAACCAACAATTCAGTTTGTATTTTAGTGTTAAGGTTAATGTAATTCACCTTTTTTACATCTTAATATCACTTTAATTTTTTGTTCAGTTTTGATTTACTGTATTACGCTTTATATTTTTTTAATTTTCAGTATTTTATTGGTTATAAATGTGGTTTGTATTTGTTTAAATATAACAATTGTTATATATTTTAAATAAATATAATTATTATTGTTACTATTATTTAGACTGGCTAGTACAGGTTGCTTGCTTGACACTCATATCGCAGAAACTAAATTAGATCATGAAATATATAGTGGAGAATGGTTAGGAGAAAAAATAGACATGGATAAACAGTGTACTATGTTGCATGGAGATGACTATAAACCTCCCACTTATATACCAAAAAAGGTGAGTACATTTTGTTACATTTAAAAATTCATTACTATTATGTTTTGTAGAGTACTTTGAAGTTGCTCAATAGCAGAAATGTTATATATGCAATGCATTATTCAAAATTGCAAATGGTTTATTGGCTAAAATACAAGATCTTAACAATCAGATGTGTTAATAATCAATCTGCTTGTATATATATATATATATATATATATATATATATATATATATATATATATATATATATATATATATATATATATATATATATATATATATAACATACACATGCTAATTTGAAAAATGGCGACTTGGACAAACTGAAAAGTGCTAGTTCAGTACAAAATGCATCTTGAGAGTGATTTGTCTTTTATTATGACTTTATTCATATGCTTTCAAAAAAATGTGTGGTAGCATGGAGACTTTTTAATATATTCTTGTTAATTTTAATTTGTTTGTTAAGATATTTCCATGATTCCTTAAAATAATTTTTATAGGTAATTATGTATTAATAATGTTTATTTTATCATAAACTTGGAATTACTATATTATATAATCTAAAATTGTATACCAGAATATAACAAATAGCACATAAATTTAAAAGGTATTATTGCAGAAATATATTGGCATGTTTTTTGATGGAATGGAATGTATAAGTTGGACTAGCAATTATTATATGTAAAATATAATATGAAACAGAGTAATGATAAACATTATATAATGGAAAATATATGTGGTAAAACTAGTTATTGCCAAATCAAATATGTATTCTTTTTATGTTTAAATTGGCTGCCAAATTTGTATAATGAAAATTATTATCACTAACTCGAAATGAGTTTGTAGCTACAATTTTAAAAAAAAACCTCAGTATTTATTTACTATTTGTAATAACTATTCTTGGCTTTACTTTTATTTTCTAAAATCAATACCTTTTGTTATGTAAGATTTACACCACTATGTCAATCTTACTGGTGAATAGAATATACTATCATGCACATTATTATATGATCAAAAGCAATCAAACAAGTTTAATACGTTGCCAGAACAATAATACATTGTCAGAACTACAATAAAATGAAATGGGAAACTCAAGAAATTATAGAAATGCATCATTGGCCAGAATAAATATATAAGTTTGAAAAACAAAATATAATTATTTTATTTTTTAATGAAATCAAGATTACCGACAGTAAATTGTTTTTTATAATTTAATATTTTTAATGGATTATATTAGTGTTATAATAATTTGTAAATGGAAATTTTATTTTTCTCTTGAAGTATTTTTAAATAAAAATGACACTGTTTTATCTTCCATTTTTTTTGCCCTCATGAGAATACTTGTAGTTCTATTTTACCACTATTTAATAATAAAATTCATTTTGAAAGCATAAATGAAACAAATATATTTATTTATTTAAAATAAATAAGAAGAAATCAGATGCTGACAGAAGTCTAAAGCCAGAATAAAGTACAAAAATATGAATTTGTCTGCATCGTCAATGAATAAAAAATTCCATCTGTGTATTGGTCAGTAGGATGAACTACTTGTAAAATTTTAATAATTATAAATACATTTTTAAATTTTAGAATATAATCTTATAGATTTATGAGAATTCATTATTATTGCAAATAGAATTTAGTAAACTACAATTTTATTGATTTACTTTTTTTTATCATTGTTGTAAAAATAATCCATAAAAATAATTATGAATCTAACTTTATTTTACTTTATATTTTTTATTATATTTGCAAAGTTCAATTATAATTGTTTGGTTGTTTATTTTTTGTTTGAAAACTTATATTTCAAAAAAATCAAACCCAATTCATTGAATTCTAATATAAATTAAAGGTTTTAATGCTAAAACAAAATGTTGAATGTTTACAAATATTGAATTCAAAGAGAACATTTAAAATGCCAACTTGTTAAAGGATTAAATTTAATTAAAATCTGCAGCCATGCTGTTTCAGAAACAACAGCCAATTAAAACTGGTTGGGCAGGCAAAAGAGCAATAATACTCTGTCAGAGCTTCAATGAAATTAAAAGTTGGCCACTTTTTATTAGTATTCAAGAATATATTTAAGTTTATATTTAAACAGGATAGTTATATACGTCTTAAAAATGAAGTATAATTATAAACTTTTATTAAAACTTCAGCTGAAATCAAGTTCCTTCCACAGTATTTCCTGTATTATAATTTAAGAATTTTCTTAATATGTAGGTGTTGAAATAAATGATGATTTTATTTTAAATTGTCCCAGTAATTAACTCGTAGGTTTTTTAAAATAGTTACGAAGCTATTTGGTTTATGCTCTCCTTTGCTCTCTGAATCTATCTGTAGTGCTATTTTGGACTTTTGTGTTCATTTTAGCAGAAAATACATTGATTTTATTAGTTTAAAAGTATCTGAAGTGATACTAAATGTGTGGTAGTCGATTGTTAAAGATCAGTTTCATTATTTTAGTTTTAACAGTGATCAAAAAATTGTATTTTTCCATTGGTTATTTTAATATTCATGACTATAAAAAATATTGGTACAATGATTATTTATAAACAAAAGTATACATGATTATATTTTTTTGCTTGATTATGTTTAATTTAAAAAAACAGCTAAAGAAACTCATCATAATAGCAAAAAGTAAAATATCAATGATAAACGTTTTCAAAAGCCAGTAGTATGGAACTTTTGTAATATACTTAATAAATACAAACACAATTTTTAAATTTTAGCACACAATTTCATAAATTTGTGTTAATTTAACATTATCCCATTTGTATTGTATAAATTAAGTAAAATCGATAGAGATTTCAATAATTTTATTTTTTCGATGGTGTTTCTGTTACCTTCCAATAAAAAGATTATTACACATTTAACTTCATTTCACTTTATAATTTTTTCTATATTTTCAAAAGTCTAATATAATTTTATATCTGGTTTTGTATTGTAAACATATACTTTTAACAAATCTTGCCTAGTCTATTAAAATCTTAAATAAAATAGAAATATCAAAAAATTTTATTAGGAAGAATAACTAAAATATCAAACTATCTGAAAGTTAAATGTAAATGCAATCCAAAACTAAAATATTTAAAAAGCAGCAATCAATTTAAAACCATTTATGCAGGCTGATAAAACAAAAATACATTGGCAAAGCTATATTCTAACCAAAATGTCTTTGTTTTTATTACTATTCAAAGTTTTATATGAATTTGTACCTGGACAAAATAATTATATAAGTATAAAAGATGAAGTATAATAAAGTTCTAATTATAAATTTAAATCAAGAATATACCACAGTGAGTAATGTATTATAATCTTATATATTAATGGACTATGTTGATGTTGAAATATTTTATAAATCAAAATTTCACTTTTACATTTACTTAAAATATGAAAATCAAACATTTCAAAAGCAGAAACCAATCAAATTCAACTGTGAAAGCTAAAACATAGTTGTAGATTGTCTGAGGTTCATTGTAATCAAAAGACAGGTTCTTTTTATTAGCATTCAAATTTTGTGTGAGTTCCTAGCTAGACAGATTAGTATATTAAGTTTATAAATAAAATATAATAATCATATTTTAATTCCCAACTAAATACAATACTTATCTGCAGTGAATAATGAATTATAATTTATTATTTTAATAGATTCTATAGGTATAGAAATATTTTATAAATCTGTTTTTTTTTTTTCTAAAAACTAGTTATCAGCTATAGCCATGATGTTTCAAAAGCAAGAGTACAAAGTCAGAGGTACAATCTAATTAATGACTGGTCATTTTTATTAGTACTCAAAATTTTCTATGGAGTCATAGCATAACAAATTCATTGTATAAGTTCAATATTTATTTATATGTATTATTTAAACTTTTATAATGCACTTCACATTTTTAGACGATCTTAATTTCAGTTAAGAATTGAGTAGTTTGCTAGATTTCATTTCTCAAACCTATATAATTATTTTATTCAGCTATAAAGTCATATAAAATTGTAAGTACCTATAAAAAGTGGATATGCTTTTAATATTCTATGGATTTTGATATAAACGCTAATGTACTTTGATTAGAGACTACAAAGAAGAGAGCTTGAGCTGTTATCAGTTAATGTCTGCAGTAATAAATGAAGTGGATAACAACAAATACTACACTGAACTGTTTCAATCCATTGAACCTTTGGATTTGATATAAATGGTGATGTTTAAAAAAATGAATAGTTAGAGCCCATCTAATGATAAGGTCCATGGAGTCCTACATCACTGTTTATCTTCATAGGAATGTCATGGAAAAATATCACGGAAAAATGAAACTGTAATAGAAACGTTAAAGATATCGATCTTGGTAACAGACACCAAAATAAACAATTTCTGTAATCTCTTTGCCAAACGAACTTTTACTTTATCTTCAATAATAATAATAATAATAATAATGATGATGATGATGATAATAATAATAATAATAATAATAATAATAATAATAATAATAATAATAATAATAATAATAATAATAATAATAATAATAATAATAATAATAATAATAATAATAATAATAATAATATACTGATAGATATATGTCGAATTTCTTTCATTGAAATTTAAATAAATATGGCATTTTATATCATTCCCTATAAATGTAATTAATACATTAAGTAAATAAGATTTAAATCAATTATTGACATTAATATTTCTAGAAAATAAATTATAATTGTAAACATAGTCAACATTTAAATTTTAGTTTTGAACATTTATAATTGTGATAAAAGCATTACTTGATCTAAAGATAGAATAGATTTTTTAAATAGGAAAAGATTTCCTACTGTGTGAAAATTATATGTATTCTTCTGAGTATGCATGTTTAACTATTTTTGAGATGCGGATTACAATCACAACTTTGTAATTTCAATCTATCATGAATAGGTTATAATAATACAATGGATTATTGTAAGTTATCATGGTTAAACTCAGATTTGTCTTGTTACCTTAATAAACTTGCATTTTATTATTAATCTATGCATTATTTTCTTTACGTATTCTACAAATTACTTTATTTTGAAAGTATTGATACACTTATTTCAAACAATTCATTCAGTAATAGTAAATCCTTTACTTATTGAATGTTTTACTTAAGAAATAAAATATTTAACAATGAATAGTCTTATTGGGACCTTAAAAATTTATGAGTATATTATAATGTACGTTTAGATTATTATAACTTTATTTGTTGTCATTATCTCACTGATAAGGTACATTTTTGGTTGCTCAACAAGGGCTCAATTATTTATTCATAATCCATGAGAATCTGAGAATCATAAAAAGGTCAAATATTTGCTTAATGATAATAATTAATATCGGCTATCTGTGTTAGTGTTAAATAGACAATAATAATTTTAATTTTATAGCTATGTTTATTTAGAGCTCAAATTTAAAATTGTTTTTTATTATTATTTTCTGAAAATGGAAGCAACACTACCTGAATTTTTGAAATATGCTAGAAGGGAGAAATGAAGACAAAGTATCAGATGGTGGTATCTGGGTTTGTCAAATAATAATGGAGGATTTGTGCTTATGCTTCTGAAAGCACCAAAGTATGTGCTATATATTAATAAAATATCTAAACGTTGTTGGCTTACTAATAAATATTTATCGAAGTTTATTCAAGAAGCAATTATGAAATAAATAGTAGAATGTATTTTAAACCAAGTTATTATTTTATTCATCGTATTTGTCTCCTATTTATTTTTGAAAATTGGTGGAAAACATTTGATACGTTCTTTTGAATACGTTGCCTATCACATAACACAAAGTGTTTTAAGCATAGTAAGTAAAATTTACATTTTATTACACTTGAAATATAATTTGAAAACTGAGAAAACATACATTAATCTGGAATAATAATATCGTGAATACGTAAACCAATAAATATTAAGAAATAATGCTATTGTAGTACCTTATATTGGGAGGGTCTCTGGCATAAATCCAAATATATGCATAAATAGTCAAATAATTAAATTGTAGAAATAGACATATAAAGCATAATAAAAGTAAATAACTTATTCATTTCATTCAGTTTAGGATATTAAGTTGCGGCAGGAATTCGTGTTCTTTTTTTAAATGAAATAATAAATAGAAATACAAAATAAGCTATGGAAAATGAGCAAGAATCAAAAATATTGGGACGGAGAAGAGAAGTTAGTGACGTTTCTGTACATCAAAAAACGTTCAAAATAAATCTCTAATAGAAATGTTGAAGAACTTGATGAGTGAAATAAAACAAAATCAAAAAAGTGTGACCAGAATCAGGAAATAATTAAACATGAAATGAAACAAAGCAAGGAAAAATTATCAAGAGTTCTAATGAATAAGATTTATGAAAATCAAGACAAAAGTGACAAAAATTATCAGAAAATAATTAAACATGAAATGAAACAAAGCAAGGAAAAATTATCAAGAGTTCTAATGAGTAAGATTTATGAAAATCAAGAAAAAAGTGACAAAAATTAGAAAATGTTTAAAACGCCACCTAGTGGCTCTAGGAATTCAATGTTAGTTTCAGGTCCCCTATAAAAGGTGGAATTAAAAAAGGATAACGAAGCTTCACGGTAATATTTTGAAGTCAAACTAAGGGTAAGCTCATTACCTTTAAGTGTTGTTATCAAAATGAAGAAAATTTCTAGTTTTCTAACAGCAACAAGATTTTAACTGACATTGTTGTAAAAACAAGGATGGCAGAGAACGTTTCAAGTCAAGTGCAAAATAGAGAGGGAAATGCAAATCAAGAGAACAGCAGTATAAATAAACAACTGACGGAAAAGAGAATCCAGTTAACAAAGAAATCACCTCAGATGATTTGGACTATATGTCACCCAAAATATCACAAGGGACAGAGGCAGTGAAGGTCGTTGAGGGCTTCGAAAGGTTTAAAATTGAAAATAACGTTATCCAAAAAGCGAAACCGATTAATAAGAGCAAATCTATAAAATATAAATTTGAACCTAATGAGAGAAGTAAGTCAAACAAATTATTTAATGTTAAAACCAAGAATTAGTAACGTTATACAAGAGGTTTATGATAATATATTCGATTTAATGGATGAGGAAGATGAACAATCAACAGGTTTACCGAAATCATTCATTGAATAACTTTTAATAAGGATTGAGAAATTTAAGGAATAAAAGTGAACAATTCTTTTATTAAGAACATAATCACAGACAAATTCAATTGACACACTGGATGCCAGACTCTCCAGCTAGAAATATCTCTGTAACATTAATGGAGTTTTGCTGTAATATTTGCAGGCATGGGTCTGCACTCCTTATTTCTTTCCCAGGGGTCGATGGTGGCGGTTGTTGGGAGTCTGGTTTATGGGTACAGGCTGTTGACAATTATTGCCACTACCCAAAAAGCCTACCAGAAAGGTACAGGATCAAAGTTTCCAGTGCCGTTTTCACTCTCATGGGTTGCTGCGCCCTTGATGGATTGTTTTCTAGCAGTGCAGATCTGTGCTCAGTAACTCATTTAACTCTTTTATGGATATAATTGTGATCGAGCATATGTACCTTTGTAAACCTGGTCTTTAATTGTTTCACCTTGTAATATTGAACAATGTATTTACATCATGTAGCGGGTGATCAGTCACCTGCATTTTTTCCTTAATAAAAAAAAAAAAATTACTAAAATGCTTGAATAAGAAATGAAGCAATGCTAGGAAATATTAATAATGAAGATAGAAAAGGATCATATGAACTAGAAATTAGATTAAAGCAAGAAATAAGCATATGCATACAGAATTAAATCAGGAGATAAAATTGGAACAAAAGTAAATTCATGTCTTGAATTTAAATTTAATAAATTAGAGATAGGATGAAAGAAACTCAACTCAAATACAAACCAAAATCGATAAGTTAGAAAAGAGCATAGGAAAGGGACAAAATTGGACCAGAATATGGAAACTAAGGTTGAAAAATATAGATTATATTACCAAAATTAAAATAAAATCTTAGAAACTAAACTAAACAAATGTCATCCAAACAATAATAGAGAGATAAAGAAAATAAAGAATAAACAAGAAATAGAAATCAAAAATTTAGAAACTCAAATTGAGCAGGGACTCAAATTATGATATTAATTTCAGTATGATACAGTCTGAAATAAATTATTTGAAAGCCCACTCACAACCTCAGATTGATCAGGTTGAATTCAGAAAAGTAAATTAGACATGACTTTAACAAAGTAAAAATAGAAGATTTAAGGCAAAATAAAAATAGGGAATGGAACTTATTAAAAAAAATTTTGGAAAAATATAGCAATCAAATATCAAAAATTTCATGACAGAGATTAAAATCAAATTCAAAATAAGATAGTGAGCCCAGCGATAGATTAATAAAATCTTGTGATGAAAGTGCATGAAGTCCGAATAACACTGGTTAATTGCTATTTCAATGTGACATCGTGCCATTACCTATAATAAGTGTTTCATCAAATGAAGGAATTATTAAATGATAGTGTGAATGGGATCAACATCATTGTTAAAAAAATTGTGTCACAACGAGATAAGAATTATGAGCTTGCAGGTGACATTAGTGATCAGGTTTTTTTTAAAAAGAGAATTTTGTCTCAAGCATAGATAGTGATAATAAATATACAATTTTATCCTAGAAATAAGCCTTTTGAAACCTAATTGGTTTTATTATCACTAGGTATGTAATCACAAATATAAATATTTTAACTGACAACATAAGAATCATTGTAATATATAGGGTATATGAGCACAGACTTTTACATGACCCACCACTCTCCACTCTATCTCATAACACTGATACACTTGAGCACATATATGTTGAAAAGATAAATAATCACCAATATATGTATTTCATGCTAAACCAGCAATCATCAGTTGGTCCAGATTACCATCTCTACACATATATGCTATAAGTGCTCAGATATATATATATATATATATTGATATTTACAATATATATATTAAGATAGCCAATCTTTATACTTTAATGGACAGGCTTCAATCTATTCCACACTCCAACTCTTCAACCATCGAGCCAATTGAAAATCTAATGATGGAATGCTCAAAGGCCACCCTGAGGCTGAGATTCCAAAATATGTACATTGGTTATTCTTTCTTTTCAACATATATGTGTTCAAGTGTATCAGTGTTATGAGATAGAGTGGAGAGTGGTGGGTCATGTGAAAGTCTATGCTCATATACCCTATATATTATATATGTAGACACAGGTATATAATAAGTCTGTGTTTTAGTTAAGAATCATTGTAGTAATTTGGAAAATATTGATTATTACAAAGATATAATCAAATGTGTAAATTCCCACGGGTATAATAACAAATGTCCAATTTATAATAATGACTACAATCATAATTATATTTGGTATAAGGAATCTATATTTATTACAAATAAAAAAGTTGATTGTATATCAAAACTGATACAACCCATATAATGTCATACATTTATTTTATAAATAGTCAGTTAGGATGAAATTTTAAAATGAAAATGAATGTAATTCTTATAAGATTTTGTATTGTTGATTTTTAGTATGATTGAAAAATATAGTTATAAATTTAAAATTGTAGTCAAACTGAAAAGATTTTCTAAAACTAAAGGACCAAGATATTATATCATTGTGAATTATAACAACATTATTCATTCTATTTAAATTGTTATTTGATAGATAAATATTTAAAAAAAATTCCACTATTTGATGTTCGTAGAAAATAATGAAGAAATTTGGGTAAAATGCAATTCTTTTGAAAAAATAAGAGAGACATTAAAGAAACTTGCACATAATGCTTATAATTTAAAGACATACTATAAACCAATGTCTTAGATGTCTAATTAATTTTTAAAAAAAATGAGAATGTATAATTGTATTTAGTCATTGATTATATTGTTGTGGTGATATACATTAAGCTAACCTTAAATTATTACTGACGGGTTTAATTAGAAGTTAGAAGTTAGTAGTGACTTCATATTATTGTTTAAAATTGTTTTCTTTATTTTTTATCAAGTATGAGAATATGATACGTGCACATTCATTACATTTTGTCTATCTATAGTCTGTATGATGGGTCAGCAACCTTGTATTGGTGTCATGCCGAACCTAAGTTACAATGTTATTCCAAATGCTGAAATCATTCTATTATAAACATAGTATCAAAATTGGTCCAGTTATAATGGGCTTCAGAATTATATATTATATATTTTTGAAACCCATTATAACCAGATCTTATATTATTGGTCGTTCAATATTTTAAAATATATAGGATCATATGTGAAAAGTATGTTTTTTAAAAAATATATTGCATTCAAAAGACATGCTTAACATTTCCTTTGGCATGGACAAAATTCATCTCATTGGTGCTTAAAAATGTGTATTGTTTACAAAATTTCCTTTTAATATAGAGTAATTCAGAATAGGCAAAACATATTTAGCTTTCAACGATTTACTTAAAAAAACTGATTAAATCAAGATTTCAATTGAAACCAAAAAGTATGTGTATATCTAAAACATATTAAAGTTTCAAGAATAATTTTTGAATATAATGTCAAAATATTCAAAATTTTCTTCAGTCAGTGGCCTAGATCTTAAAAACTAAATCATTCACTCTATCACTTTGGTAGTAATTTAGAAGAAATGTACCAAATTTTAATAAGTTATATTGAATTTAAATATATTAAATCTTGATTTTCAAATGTCATAATTTTATTCAAACCTGCAATTGAAACTAAAAAATCTCTAAACTGCTCTTTTGCAGATTTTATTTAATAGATATGGAAAATTCTAAAAATAGTTTTTTAAATTTTATATCAAAATAATAGAAATTTCCTTCATCCACTTGTTCAAATCTAAAAAACAAGGTCGTCTACCTTAAATATTACAGTTCCTTATTGCTTTTATAGTGATTTGGAATATATGTATCACATTTTAACAGATTATATTGAATTTAAATCTATAAAACATGAATTTTAAAATTTTACTCTAACTTAAATAAAAGTGACTACAAGTATTTACAAATAATATACTGTATTAAAAAATGAAACAAAAAGTCAAGCTTGTTCCAGAATTGTTTCTATTGTATGTCTACTTCAAATATTAAAGATCATTTAATTTAGTGATAAATTGATTGAAAATCATTTGAAAAGAAATGAGGGAAAGTCAGCCTAAATTTGAAAAAAAAAGCATTAATTAATATACAAAATGCTTTAAACTTTTATGGACGAGGATAGATATACTGTTATATTCTTATAAGAATAAAATAAATTTCAAGATAAAAATAGAAACAAACAGATAAACAATATATAATAATAGGTAGGTAGAATTGGCATATCAATAAATGATAGATAGAACAGTAAATATATAGATAAATAGATGGATATATAGATAGATAAACATATGCAAAGATACTTGGATAAATAAATATCTTGATTTACAGATATAAAATTAGAGCTACCATGAGTTTAAATGAAATATAAATAAATAAAAGATCAGTAAATGAATGGATAGATGCATAGATAAATATACAAATAGACAGATAAATAGAAGAATAGATAGAAACAAGTAGCTATATATATATATAGAAACAAGTAGCTATATATATATATATATATATATATGTGTGTGTGTGTGTGTGTGTGTATGTGTGTGTGATTAGAGCTATTAGTAAGCTCTATCTAGTGATCATATATATATATATTCAATTAAACAGATACTTGTTATATAAACAAAGAGATAAATATTTAGATAGATATAGATAAAATATCAGATAGATACATTAAAAGACAGGTACAATCAGATAAATAGACATACAGGTAGATAACCATTTAAATAAGTAGGTACGTAGATAAATAGAAAAATATATAAATAGATAGGTTGACTGATGATATAAATTTGACTTATTCTATTTTATATACTTACATGTATTGCAGATATTTTGTGACAATTTATTTTGTCAAAATAAACAAGGAGAATATAGCAAAACCCCAGCTAGACCTGCTTTAGATGGATCGGAATGTGATAATGTAAATGGTGTAAAATATGTAAGTTTCTTTTTATATATTATATATTTTTATTTTATTATAATGATTTACTTAATTATATTAAAAACTATTCAAACAGATTCTTCAATGAAATCCAGAATTTTAAATAAAACAAAAATACTTGTGAAAAGACCCTGTTAACAAGGGAAATTCTGTTCTGTATCTTTTTTAATGATTGTAGAATAGCTTTACTCAGCAGATAAAAGTTATATGTATAAATCTCAAATGAAAACAATCAAAGAAAAAACAGTGAGATGAATTTAACAATAATGTTATTCTCAATTGTGCTAAAACTTCACATAAATCCATTTTCAACTGAAGTACGATTATATTTTTTTAATCAATTCCTTATTTATGTTGAATTATCATTGCAGTTTAATAAATGTCAACCTTAGTATATAAAATCATTTACTAAAAACATTTTTACTTTTTATCTTAATTATAAATAAATTTACTTTTTATTTTTACTAGAAGTTTTTTAATTTCTATTCATATTCTTCACTTACTATACTTTAATTAAATAAGCATTTATTTTTATATGACGCCATGTGTACAATTGTATTACATTTAAAGATCAGCCTTTCAAGCTAATTGCACATGCGTCTTTTGCGAGTGTTAAATAATAAATGAATACTTCACTCCACAATACAAGACACTCCACAATACAAGATATTTTGTATTGTGGAGTGAAGTATTCATTTATTATTTAACACTCGCAAAAGACGCATGTGCAATTAGTTTGAAAGGCTGATCTTTGAATATACTTTAATTAAAAACTAAAAATAAAAATAAGTTTATTTTTATACTTTTAATATCTAACTGTTTATGTATTTTTGCATTTGTATATATTTTTAGTGGTGCAGAAATAGACGTTGTGTGCCAAAGTCAAGAAGAAAATAAATATATATATATATATTTCAATTATTGTAAATCATTTTAAATAAAATTAAAGTTTGATGCAATTTTTTTGTCTATTTTTTATATGCATATATACTTGGTATATTTATTTTATATAGATAGTTTCAAATCAGGCTATCTAGGTTTTTATTATTTAATGTGACTGGAAAATTATAAAAAAAAAACTTTTTTTCGGAACAATAAATACATACAAATGTATATAGAGAAAAGCTTTATTAATCTTTAGCAACCAGATATACTTAGCATGCTTTTCACTATCTGGTAATCGCATTCATAGCAGTAATTGCCGGAGAAGCTTGTACATTTAGTTATTATTTCGTTGCTACTTAAACGTAGCAGTTTAATAACGTTTGATTAGTTCAATTCTAATTAATGCATTGAAGAATTATAATATTGTAGAGAAGAGTTATACTCCCCAAATGATATACCATTAATTTATTTATTTTTAATATAATAATTTTAACTACTATTACTACTACTGCTGCTGCTACTACTATTACTACTACTACTACTACTACTACTACTACTACTACTACTACTACTACTACTACTACTACTACTACTACTACTAATAATAATAATAATAATAATAATAATAATAATAATAATAATAATAATAATAACAACAACAACAACTACAACAATAATAAAAAGAAGAAAAAGAAAAAAGAAGAAAAAGATAGAAATATAAAGATGAAAAAAATTACAATAAATAATTTTGCCAGATCTTTTTTGTGTCTTAGTACAATTTCTTTTATTTATGCATTTTATGTTTCAATTATATTTTCAGAAATCCATATAATATTAATATAATCTATGTTATTACTTTTTACAATGCTTTTTATAACTTACTATTGATAGTCTTGATTGCCCAGAGCTGGAGCAATTGATACTGTCAGTAGTGGGTTATAAAAAAAGCATTGTAAAAAGTAATAAAGAACATAGATTATATTAATATTGTATTCCAATTTATAGAAGTAAATTACTATACACAAAAAATAAAATTAAAAAACTTTATATAAACTGAATAAAAATATATTCCACATATTTGATTAAACAACGAGAAGTTTTCTTACTTTGTATTATATTAATAACATGAACAATAATATATAAACATTTGTATTGAATACAATACAATAACATGTAAACACATATTGATATTAAGTACTTTATATGTATATATAATAAAATAAGTAGAAATTAAGAGATAATAAATATGTAAACAGATGCAGTTTTAATCTTTGACATTGCCAGGAAATCATCAAACATAAATTCTAAGTCCTGAAGCTAAGCAAGTTTAGTCTATTAATCTATATAATTGTCTTAAGTTTACATGAACTAAATCTAAGATAAAATAGCAATTATGTAGATTCAGTAGAGAAAATCTGTTGAGACTTAGTAATTAGTAATTAGTGATCTCTTAGCAAAATCTAAAGTTAAAACAATTCTGTTTATATAAAAAATAATTTCTTAATTTTTATTTTTATGCAATATTAAAATCAATAAAATGTCATACATATATCGAAAGATTTCTGTGGACTTACAGATGTAAGAATTTATTGATTTAATAGGTATTTTTGGTTTATTTCTTATTTAAAATTCAGCAGTCACATAATTGGAAAAACAACATTAAATTTAGTCTTGGAATCTAAAATCACATTAGCACCAATACCGCCTAATGGACATTCTTACAAATCAGGAATGGACCAATTTGAATTCATTTTTAGTGAGTGTTAATTAAATAAATTAGAGTAAACAGTAGTACATTATTTGTGAGAAAGTTTAAGGTAAGATATTACTCTTTTTCATATACCTTCATAAGAATGTATATGTGTTTAATAGTAATAATCTGGTAATATCTATAATGGCATCACTGAAATTTCAATGCAGTGTATTTTTGTACTTTAAGTAATTAAATCCACATAAGGTTAATTATAATTTGTAATAAAAATCATTCTGGTTGTAAATATAAAAACATTAAGATATTTGAATTTATTAATTTTCAAGCTATCTCTCTATTATAAATATTGAATATATAATATCGTTTATATAAAAGAGAACCAATGAGAAGCTGTTTGTCATGTATTGACATGGGAATGTGCATTATTTACTGTAACAGCATTTAAAATGATTGTGTTTAACATTATTTATATTTATGTTGTGACTTACTTTATTATATATTAGACTTTTTTATGTATATTACAAAGTTTAAAAAAATCCTTACTTTGTTAATCAATATAAAAACAGCAAGGTAATTGGATGGATTCAGTTTCATGTGGTATATATTGAAATTTATCTTATTTATATAAATAGAGCAAAATACCATTGGGAAATTCGTTATACTTTTTTATTACAGTATTGTTATATATTGAGGTGGACATGTGTATTATTTACTAAAGCAGCATTTAAATGATTGTGTGTAGTGTCACCTACATCCCACTTAGTGCATGATTTTATGTGAAAATTCACAATAGTGGTCATCATCAATTTGTACCTGCTATTTTGATTTATAATCACTTATTTATTATAACAATCATAAAAGAAAATATAAAAAAAAACAACAATTATTTTGTAATACAGATTATATCATAGGAAAACAATATTAATAAAACACCTATTACACACATATAATTTCTTTCTTCAAATGAAGATGCTTTGCCAATTGACCTCTCCATTGACCAGACAAATTACACCTTCAGCACCCCCATTAACATCAGCAACAAAACTTACCAGGGTGATGATAATCAAACTCTCACCTCATCAGCCAGATCATATAACCAGTTACTTTCAACTCATATTGCTAAGGAACCACAGTCAATAATTCACAATGACAATACTAACCAATTTTCACCTATAATAAACAAGACCAACATAAATATCATGGATAAACTGATCCCATTATTACCACTAATTGAAAGATGTGACATATATTACACTTCTAAAAAATCTGGGTGATCACAAACAAATCATAATAATTAAAAAGTTAAAAACAATTTGCTGCTGAAATTAACTTAACATGCTCTCCTAATAACAGCATTTATACCCTAGAATCCTTTATTCCCCACTTAACAGACACTTACCAAAAACAGTAGTTTCTAATTGAGCCCAAAAATATTCATCATTTACTTACTAAAACCTCAATCTCAATCAATAAATCACAAACAAGCCCTGAAGAAAAACATACATATACTAGTATATCAAAAAATATCAAACCTTCCCTGCTTAAAAAATAATGCAAACAAACCTCCTAAATATTTTGATGTACTAGATGCCAACAATCAAATCTCTAATTTTGAGTCATAGCTCACCATTTATGTTCATACAATCCTTTACCTAGACTTTAGAAACAAAACAACAAATGGAAATCTCAACCCAGTCCATATAAAATAGGTGATTCTCAAAACATATACTCTTAACTATTTTTTCAATTCATTTACATTCAACATGAAAATAAAGATACCAGCTTTCGATGTTTGAGGTATAAACACAATTCAAAAAACCCTTCAACTAAATAAATGGATTAAATTTATACAACCACACATTTTAGGTCTTCTGGAAACAAAAAAATATATAATATTTCTTAGATTGACTATATCTATCTAAGGACCCATGGCTTTTGTGCCTGTTCCCAAGATTCATCAACACCATCATGTAGCACTAGCCTAGTCAACAGAAGACCCTGCCAATTTATATCTTCTAAAACATATATATCAACTTAAACCTACTTATAGCATTTGTCAAAACTGTACTATTGCACTCAATATGTTTGCATACATTCCGGACAATCTGGGATCTCAAGATTACTGCTTACCATCAACTCACTACTATTACCAATCTCTTATCCAGTTGTTTTACTGTGTGTTTTAACATGAGTTATTACATTTTGTTTTGAAATGGCTATATCAACTTGCAATACCCCTAATGAGTGCTGAAGGTTTCTCACCACCCAACTTCATCTCATTCTACAACCATTTTCACACCTTACTTCATCACTTTAATAAATTAACACTCAATCCCTCACCCTTTTCTGCTCACTCTAGACAAATGCTCAAACTCAAACTAAATGCAATGCAAACATCGATAATTTACTTTTATAAACAAGAATAATAATTCGCCCTGCACACACTTTCTGAATTGTTGTACTCTGAAACACATATCATGCTACTTAAATTAGCATTTGTAAACATGATTCTACTCAATGGTACATTTCCTTTATTATAATTCTGTCATTCAATATTAATCATGTTGCCAGAAACACCCCAGCATTCTCAAGACTGCTAACTTTGGTTGATGAGTTACTTATAATGATCACTATGTGTAAATCTGTAACAGACACTTAAACACATATAAAAAGATGTATACAAGTACCTGTAACATTTTCAAAGTATACCATGCCACAAAAAGAGAAGAAAATATGTCTAAAAAAACACCACACCTGGACAGTTATAGACCAATATATTGCACTAATATCTTTGATTTTAGAAAGGTCCAGGCCATCACAATTTGGAGTTCTGTCACTTCTTATTACTTTACATTTTCTTCATAATTTTGTAGATAGAGCAGATTCACTCACAGAATCTTGTCAATTAAATTTTGGTTTTTATATACTTGTTGCAGAATTTTCTTTTTAACCAACATTACTATTTTATAGATGATATATTGGCATCAACAGGCTATATAATTAGGGCATGCTTTCATAATAATTTTCAGAGTAACATGGAGACAATAAGTAACCAGCCATTCAGAATATTTCAACACATGTTAAATAAAATAGCATCACACAAGAATTAATATCTAGTATTGTGAAATTATCTGTAGACTGTGTAAAACAACCTTCATCTAGTCACATTACTCCATACTATTAAACTGCTTATATATTTTTAGCAACAATTCAATTTTGCTAATCATTTTCCTTATCTTTTATGATGATTGTTCAACACTTTGACTCACTAATACACTACCCTATTTTGATTTATGCTTCCTTTATATATATATAGTGACCTTCTGATTTGGCACTAGAAATATTATTTGTAATTGTATGGTATTACATCAGTAACATCTGATATTATCTTATTAAAAAAATGAAATAACATGAAATTTTAAAAACATTTTGGTAAAGACTTAAAACTATGCTTAAAAGTACTTATAGGTGTAATTTGAGGATTATTAGATAATTAATATTTTACTTTAATGTATAATCAGTGATAGGATAAAAGGAGTGGCTTGTCACAGAAGTAGTCAGTTCAGTTTAGGTTGATTCTAATTGGTTTTATTTGTTTACAGAACAGTATTAAGATTTGTTTGAGTGATTCTCTAGTTCATTTTCTTTTCATATTTTAATCTATAGTATAAACAGTGAAATATGTTTAACTCATCATAATTAAAATTCTCATTTCAGTCATATCGGTTTATTATCTATAGTACCTTATTTGTAAATATTCATTTATGTCTGTATCATTATCAAACTTCATTTTTCATTCATATGCTTCATGAAACCATCAAATATCATGTCTCATATCCAAATATTTAATTTTACCATTACTAGTTTAAAAACCAGCTTAATTATTTTTTTACAGAATTGATGGATCACTGAACTGGTGAATTATTAAGCAATAAATATGCTGTAAAATATTTTATTTGTTAAAATAATTATTAATTTTATTCTGTTACTTTAAGAATACAGAATGTTTAATTCTTAGTTCAATTTAATATTTAATATTTTTTTTATTTATTTAAGAGACAAAATAGTTTTTTTGTTTCTATTTTTTTTTACAAGAAAGTTTCTTGCATAAATTAAGTCTTAGTGTCTGTCTGATGATCTTTCAACTTTTAAAAGACTTTGGATTGGAAGAATAAATGCTGGGTAATTTTTTGAGGGCTATAAAAAGGGTTAAATATTATTCTACGGGGGGACTACTAGAAAGAACTACCAAAGAAAACTACTAAAGGGAACTACAAAATAAAGAAGACTACTACTCAGATTCTCTACTGATAGAACTTCAAAGTATTATCTAAACAAAGCTTAATAGTACAATTTTATTAAAAAGTCTATTCTTTCAAAAAAAGCCAAGTTGAAAGTTTAAAGTAGTAAAAAGTTAAGTGATGATAATCGTGTGAACAACCTAAAGGTACATTAATTTTATTCTTAATTGACAGTTTCAGAATTATCAATCATTATTTTGAATGCATGAGTGTATCTACATTATAACATATTTAAAATTAATTAGCAATATAAAGAATGGAATGGAAGTACGTAATTATATTTCAAAATCATTTTATCCAAGCTTTAATTTATTAATATACTTCTGATAGAAAAAACAAGATACATCAATCCTACTCTCAACCAACAATCCATCCTTCCCATCATCATCCAAAATACATTGTGTCACTACAATATGCATATTGATATTCTTCTACATAACATTCGTTTTCCATACATTGAGAATAAAATAATGATAAGAGGAAAAAAAATTATGAACAGATAACATTGATCCAAACACATATGACTTTATGAAATAAGACCTGTACATTTCATCTATAACATATGATAGGCTAAGTTATTTTTGACATAAATAAAATAGTTTAAACTGACATAATTATTAGTAAATTAATTTGAATATTTTTGAAATATAGAGTTTGAAATCAAAGTCAGAATATACATATCAATAACCCATAATCTATCTATCAAGGCCCCAAACATTGGGTAGCCAAAAATCTGTATACTCTATAATCATCATCACTGTGACCAAACATGTGCCTATCAATCCTAAAATATGTCCACCAAGCCACAATGCATCTACTGATGCCACAATGCATCTATCATGCCCCAAATGTTGGGATGTCAAAAAGCCACCCTATAATCCTTTACCACCAATCACCAACAACTACAAATATCTGGGGGTGCCAATTCTATGGATCATATAATAAAATATTAATCTAACTTTAACCTAAATTTATAAATGAGGCTCTTAAATAAAGTTTTACCTTAGCATAGCTCTGTTGAAGGATACAGAGGTCTATGAGGTGTAAAGTGTACATTAGATATGGATGGAAATATTATAATTAATAGGAAATAAAACATCTATTACATTCTAAGATAAATAAGAATTATATTGTTAAAATTCTACCATCTAAAATTAACTAATTATCATCTATACTTCACCCACTCCCATCATCCACATGCATTGAACAAACCCTACCATATTAGAAATTTAAACTAATAAATAAAATATAATATTTAGAAACTATAATGTATAACAAGTTGGATCTGAACTTAAACCAAATCTATCATTACTAAATTTTTAATTATACACTAATCTAATCTCGTTAACTGAATTTAATATTTAATCTAAATTAATAATTGAACATCTCAGAGAAACTTTTTATGGCATGGCTTAATCTAAAATCTCTACCTCTCAACAACTATAATTTGATATTATGACTTTAATAGAATAAAGTAAGCAATACCCTAACAAAATAATAATAGTTAGATAATGAAAGAAATCAGGCACATTTTGATTTTAATTCATCATCTAACAATTACTAAATGATAAAACCTTTTTAGAAACTCAGTAAATAATTGACATCTCATACAGTGTTTGGATCAAGAAAATCAATATCATCATGTCTGCATATGTTATTCATTAAATTAAATGAAAATACAATTATATTATATTAAATAAAATAAATATGTGAGCATGTGTGGAAATATGAAACATGAATGTACGATAAAGAAGAATTCTGAATACAATTTTGAATAATAAAACATTTATTACAAAAAAATATATAGTTAAGTAAACATTTAATTTTTTTTACAATTTGTACAGATATAAGTTCTGGATGTATTAACATCAGTGCTTGAAAACCTATATAATAGCAGAAATTACAAGATAATTTTCTAACTTCTTATCTGATCCATTTCGTCTATCAAGTCACTTTGATTGACTTATGGCAACACATTATATCTTTAACCCTAAAGAATAAACTAAAATAAAATGTTTATATTTTATTGCAAAAATGGTTTTCAGTTATCAGTCACTTGTGATAAACATATGGAACTGAAATAATATAGCCTTACATTTCTGCAACAAACTACAGAATTTATTTTATATTCGACATCTTGTCTTTTATACCATTCTTAAATTGTTAATTAATCTAATAAGTCTATAACAAACAACATAGGTTAAATATTTCAATTACATTATAAAATAAAACTAAAATCTTGGCATTTTTTTACTTTAAAATGCTTGATATCCCTCTTAAATTATTAATTAACCTAATGAGTCTCTAACCAACAACATAGGTTAAATATTTCAATTACATTATAAAATAAAACTAAAATCTTGGCATTTTTACTTTAAAATGCACATTAACTAAAATAAAGGGTTTGAACCTAAGAATAAACACAAAATATGATTAAATTATACTTTGCAAAATGGAAATAATTCTATAAATTAGCTATGTTTTATCTTTGCAAAATAGAAATGAATAATGCCACTAATTAATTATGATTTGTCTTCTTTGCTTGCTTATACCAGTTATGATTAAATATTATAGAAGCTGATGATATGAAATTTAAATGATAAATGCAAAATGATTGAAGTTATGCATTAATGATGGATTTTTTTATAACTGTTAAATTATACTTTATATCTGTGTCTGCATTATGCTGCGTGTCATACAATAAATAATTAATACTAATCAATCCAATCGGTTTACTTATTAATGTGTAAATAAATCATAATATGGATAATGACAATAGACCAAACAAGCTTCAGCACTAATTCTAACACAGCTGTTTTGTGAGAAAATCAATTCTACTTTTATTATTCTTCTTATCAATAAATTAACTGGCACATGACTATGAGTAAGATGAAAGCATTCTATAAGTACATGGGATAAAATATTTTCACAATTCTAATTTTATAACTAACAAAACAATAACTCTCAAGTCTGCTTCCGAGACTACATAAACTGGTGGGAATAAATTTCATCACCAAACAATCAGGGAGATAAGATACTTGGATTTATATACTCTAATTCACAATATCAAACATCAAAACTGGAGGATTCACTTCTATCAAATACTTCTATAACAAAGGAATTTTATCTTATCCTATAAGATATACTAGGCAATCTACCATATCAAATATTCAAATAACAACAAAAAAGAGATTATTCTATCCCACAAGACACAATAAAACATCATTAACTTTTACTACAAATAGCCACTAAACACTTTTCTTATCAAACATAATAAAAACAATAAATTCATGCTTAAACAAATTCTAATCTTTCAAATTTGAATAGTCCATTCCCATCCTCCAAAACCGCTAGATTTTATATCATTTTTACTTGCAAATTACACATTATTATAGTTGAGTTTGATAATATACACACATATACAAGCATAATAATAATACAGACAATTCAAATCCCAGTAGGTAAGGAACTAATGTAAAAATATTAATTACTAACTGTAACTGCAATAATGTGTAAACATTTTATATCTGATATAATATTTATAACTTAAAAACATATTAATTACGGTTGAGAAACAAGGCAATAATTTCCATTGGCAAGGTAAAAAAAAATAATCTTTTTATAGTGCTTTTATATTAGCACAAATCCAAAGCAAAAGTTTGACTTAGATAAATAATAAAGCTTAATGTTCTATGTGAAATAATTATTGAAAATAATGATTTTCTAATCTATTAAAAAAAATGCAAAGATATACTATCAGATTTTATGTAATGAAACTCTTTTAAAATAATTGTTCACCCCTTTTACATTAAATGGATGTCTCCATTTAACCAAGCACATACATTTATATATGGCACATGATAAAGCTTATACTAAAATAATAATAAATACCTTGTATAATATTTCCTATATTATACACTCAATGATACGTTCTTGAAGACATAATAAATATAACAATAAAAATAATAAATCATAAAACAACCTTGAAACTGTCTACCTACTAAATATGATTAAATAAATAAAGTTCTTTTGTTTTCTTCTTCTGGGTTGAAAACGAAAAGATTGTTGCAGTTTATACATGACATTCCTTGGCCATGTCTGAAATAATAATAATAATAATAATAATAATAATAATAATAATAATAATAATAATAATAATAATAATAATAATAATAATAATAATAATAATAATAATAATAATAATAATAATAATAATAATAATAATAATAATAATAATAATAATAATAATAATAAGCACACAAAGATAATAATTGACAAAACAACACATTCCTGTGGGAAAACAAATAACAATATTATTTTGACTCCTGTATAGTGCATTCAATGTTCTTAGCAAAGCTAATGAAGTTGCTGTTAATGTTATAGAAAAGAAGTAATAATTCACATTTCATTCATAAAATATATTAGGCATTTATTTCATGTTTCTTTTTCAGAGCCATTCATAAAATGTATATAATTATTTGAACTGATAACATTTATTTAACTTTTCGTGAGCTGGTTGGCAACATTCTATATAAGAAATTCCATCGCAAATAAAGAGGACAATTAATAAAACAAAAGTCATATTCAGTTTCATTGATTTTCTAAATCAATTTCTCATAGTAATTGGGAAAAATAATTATATAATTAGTTGAATCATACATTTAGTCTTATTTTCTAATAGGCAAAAAATATAAATAGTCAGGCAAGTATTTCACTAAAATGATAATAAAATAAATGATTTCTATGCATTTTTAACCTTCTTCTTTATAACTAGCACAAAATTTATCATAAAGAGTTCTTGAGAGACTTAATAATAGTTTGCATATTTTTTCCAACATAACAAAGGTATGCACATGCTGCAGTTGTTCCCTTAATACTATAATTAAAATTTAAGAATAATAATTTTGAAAAATAAACAAACATTCTTCTGTTTTATTCACAAGTAGGAATAAAATTTAAATAAATTGATTTTGAAATATAATTACATACTTCCATTCCATTTTTCATATTACTAATTAATTTTTAAATATGTTATAATGTAGATACACTCATGTATTCAAAATAATGATTGAGAATTCTGAAACTGTCAATTAAGAATAAAATTAATGTACCTTTAGGTTGTTCACATGATTATCATCCCAAAACTTTTTAGTACATTAAACTTTCAACTTGGCTTTTCCTTGGAAGAACAGACTTTTTAATAAAATTGTAATATTAAGCTTTGTTTAGATAATACTTTCAAGTTCTATTAGTAGAGAATTTTGGTAGTCTTTGTTGGTAGTCTTCTTTGGTAGTTCCCTTTAGTAGTTTTCTTTGATAGTTCTTTTAGTAGTCCCCTCTAGTAGTTTTTGTAGTAGTCCTCTTTTGGTAGTCTGTTTTAGTAGTCCCATGTAGAATTATCTTTAACTCTTCTTATAGCCCTCAAAAAATTACCCAGCATTTATTTTTCCAATCCAAAGTCATTTGAAAGTTCAAAGGTCATCAGACAGAGACTAAGAATTAATTTATGCAAGAAACTTTCTTGTAGAGAAAAAAAATAGAAACAAAAAAAACTATTTTGTCTTTTAGATAAATAAATAAAAATATTAATATTAAATTGAACTAAGAATTAAACATTCTGTATTCTTAAAGTAACAGAATAACATTAATAATTATTTTAATAAATAAAATATTTACAGCATATTTGTTGTTTAATAATTCACCAGTCCAGTGATCCATCAATTCATTTAAAAAGTAATTAAGCTGGTTTTTAAACTAGTAATGGTAAAATTAAATATTTGGATATGAGATATGATGTTTGATGGTTTCATGAAGCATATGAATGAAAAATGAAGTTGGACAATGATACAGACATAAATGAATATTTACAAATAATGTACTATAGGTATTAAACTGATGTGACTCAAATGCCAATTTTAATGATGATGAGTTAAACATATTTCATGGTTTATACTATAAATTAAAATATGAAAAGAAAATAAACTAGAGAATCACTCAAACAAATATTAATACTGTTCTGTAAACAAATAAAACCAATTAGGATCAACCTAAACTGAACAGACTACTTTTGTGACAAGCAACCCCCCTATCCTATCATTGATTATACACTAAAGTAAAATATTAAATATCTAATAATTCTCAAATTACACCTATAAATACTTTTAAGTGTAGTTTTAAGACTTTACTAAAAAAAATTTAAAAAATTTCATGTTATATATTCATAATAAAAGTTTTAAGATTAAAATTTTATTCCAAAACTATTTAAGAGGAAAAATAATTAATGTTGGGAGTCCAATGTCAATAGTAAAGGTTTAAAAAGAAGTTTGGTTTAATTTTGTTGTAAAAAGGTAGGGCAGATTATTAGTATAAATTTTACTAGTTTAACATAAATATATAAAACAATTTGAGGGAAGAGAAATTTAACAAAATAAAAAAAAAGATTTAAAAACTATATTTTTCTGCCCGAAGGACTGGTGTGATGCAATACTAAATTGCAGCTGAAGTAGATAGAATTTAGAATAAGTTTGTCATATTCCATATAAAAGAAGTCACAGTTTGTTTAACAATTGTGTTTTTTATTAAAGAGTAAAAACATTGTATTCTATATTTTTTTTATTTGATCCAACTCCCATGTGGTACAATTGGCTTTCCAAACATGAGTGCAGAACCATGACATATGACAGTAATTAATCATATGTCAATATAATTAAGGAATAAAAATTTAAAGAAACATTAAACTGCATATAATTAGAGTTGTAAAGTGGTATGATTTAAATTAAAGAATTGGCTGAAACAATTTTTTTTTCTTTCTAAATGAAAAGAGAGCGAAAGATTAAAGGGGTTTTTAACTAAAGATAAATATTTTTTTTTTAAAAAAAGAAAATATGAATGTTGTGTTGCTGAAAAAAAAGTAATAATTTTAGAATAAATTATGAAAATTAAAGACATCACCTAGCTGTAAAGAATTGAATTACATAAATGATAATACATATAATTTCTTCTAAAAACATTAATTAAAAGAATTAAAATAAATAATAATAGTCACATATATAATGTAATCAGTGGCAGTTATATGTTTAGGCAGGCTAAGTGCATTTAAGGAAAGGTAGAGATTATAGGACTAAAAGGGATTTGGAGTCAGCAGTATGCTTTGAATAAATATTTGAAATAAAAAAGGAAAAAAGAAAATATGAGTACAGAAATAATAAATCAAGACACAATGTTGGAAGAAAGTCTGATCTCATTTAAAAATCCACAGGTAGTTGAGAAAGAAGAGATATCTGAGTCAGGGATAATGATGGAAACAATACTGATAAAAATGGAAGAAATAAATCAAGAATTCAAGCAAGGTCAGCAAGAGCTCAAAGCGGAAATGAGACAGGAAATAATTGGGAAAGTAGAGCAAAAATCATATAGCTATAGAATCTGTGGAAAGAAACTTAAATAAAGAGAGCCAGGAAGTTGCGATAGTAAAGAAAGATAGCATAGGCATTGCAGATAAAAATGAATTAGAAAGCAATATAAATTTGAGCAGAAACTAAAAAGTGTTGGTGATCCAAAAATTAAGATAGAACAAGATAGCAATAAAACAGGCAAGGTAGAAGTAAAGATAAAAATAAGCAGAGATAGGATACAGATAGATAGTGGGGGAGATAATATAGTGAAAAAAATTAGTGAATGCCAGTTAAAATATAGAAGAAAGTTATAAATTAAAGATAAAAAATAATATAAAAAAATTTCCACTGGAGCAGTATAATTTCAAGGCAGAAATAGAAACCATTTACAGAGTGATACTATGTAGTAAATTGAAAACACCATAGATGAAGGTTTCTCTCTGTATAGTATTATTAAGGCAGTTAACAATAAAATGAGATACTTCAAAGAAATGTGGAGGTTTGCTCAGAAAAAGGATTTTCTGATTTACAAGACAGAAAATAGAAAAGCAAGGTAAAAAAAACAGACAACAAATTATAAGTAAGAGATAGACAAAAGGGGGAAAGTAATGTATATTTGAAATTAGTAGGATGAAAGAAAGAACTGCCTGAACCAAGCATAATTGATATTGATCAGATGGACTGCTAAAAAACACAAAAGATTTGTAACTGGACTATGAGTTGAAAACAGAAATATTATTTTTGATGTGGATGATAAGCCTGAATATGAAAATATATTTATAGCAGAAAAAGAAATGCTGGATTGAGGTTAAATAGTTAAAACAAAAAAAAGTATAATAAGAATTTTGTATTTAAAGCAAAATAAATTTAAAAAAAAGAAATGTTCCAGGAAATAATAATGATGGAGATACTGTCAAATAAAAGAGTATTTGAATACATGAATGTTAATAAAAAGTTAAATAAATGGGTTAAAATAATGTTTGTAAGGATTTAAAATAATATAAATAGAATATAAGTGTAAGTTTATATTAGGAATGTGGAAGGGGTTGTAATTGAAAGAAAGGAGAGTAGGAAGTACAAAATTGAGTTTAGGGAAAGAGTAAAGGTGTAAGTCTGTAGGCTGGGTGAAAATAATATGCATAACAGACTATCAGGGAAATATTCTCAGGGTGAGGGTTCAGAAAGCTCAGGGCCTATCCCTTTTCTCTTTAAATATGCACACTGGGAGCAACTGCAGTAAGCTGCATGTCAGTTCTTGGGGGGAGAGTCCCCATTCTCTTTAAATATGTGCACTGGAAACAACCAGGATAAGCCATAGATCACATCTTTGGGGAACAGTCCCCATATCTCATAAGTCAAATTGGATAGTAGATCAATTCTGCCATTCACAGTGATCTTTTTCTTTTGTGTTGTGCATTATTGATGTAATTCCAAACCAGCAAGTTTTGGGCTTATCCTATATCTGGTAGAAACCTGGTATAGAAGCTTTATTTTATATACATGTAAGTTAGTATAAGCCAGTAAGTTCTGCATATGCATCATCTCAAAATCCCTGTCTCACCAGAAAGAAGTATTATTCCAGGATCATCACTCAGCACCAGATCATTGTAAGCAATGTTGTCAGCCTAAAAAGAAAAAGAGCATAATAAAAGAAGATTGCCCTCAGCATGCATATTCCAGATCTAAAGAAAGAAACTTAGATAAAATAAATATCATAGCGTAAACAGAAATAATATATGTTTAAAAAAATGTTATTAATAGATAAATTGGTCAAACTGATGCATTTTACTCTTGTCAGGAGAATGGTATAATGTACCACTAAAAAAGCATTACATATTCATAAAAAAGTTTTAAGATTAAAATTTTATTTCAAAAATAATTAAGAGAGAAAAATAATTAGTGTTAGAAGTCCAAGGTCAATAATAAAGGTTTACAAAGAAGTTTTGTTTAATTTTGTTGAAAAGAAGTAGCACAGATTATTAGTATAAGTTTTACTAGTTTAAAATAAATGTAAAAAAAAAAACTATTTGAGGGGGAGGGGGTGGAATTTAAAAAAAATAAAAAAAAGATTTAAAAACTATATTTCTTTCTTTTCATTTATTTAAAAGAAAATAAGGGAATGTGTGTGTTGATTTTTAAATACATTAAAAGAAAAAAATATATATGCATGAGTATAAAAATAATAATATTGAATTAAAAATGGAAAAATAAAGTTTGTAAAATAAAAGTTAAGTTGAATTCAAAGATTGCTCAACTAATAAACCAAGATGGAATGGGAAAATTAATTAGCGATGACTGCAAATACATAATGGGAATAATTAAAAAGTTATATCTTATCCACAGTCAGATTAATCAAAGAAGGAATGTGAACAAATAAACTTGGAAATTTAATTAATAAATTTAATTAATGTAAATGTTAATTAAGCTGATTTGTAAGGACAAGGAACAATAGAAGATCCACCTATAAATAGACCTTTAAAAAACTGGTCATCAGATCTCTTTTAGCAGTGTTATTCCAGTTTGTACAAATAAAACTTATATTTCTTGTAAGTGCCAAGAAAACCATGCATTCCTAATCAGAAGTCAAAGTATGCCACTGTACTCCAATATCTGGCCATCATAGAACATCTGAAGTTTTTTAATTAGCCACAATGAATATCTAACAACCTGAGCTCTTCAAACATTTGTCTGCCAGACTGAAAGGAAGCAAGAAACCACATTCATCAACAATCCAAATTCCAATCAGTTGGTACAACACAGAGGAGAAAGAAACATCCATCTATCCTGAGGAACATGTATCTGAAAACCTATAGGTAATACTAATTATTCTTTACTCCCATTCCTATTATGTCAGTAATTTATTATTGTAGCCATTGCAGTCTTTGAGATATCCAGAGTGAACAGAAATAAACTCTATAACCAGTATAAAATGAACTAATTATGTGCAGGTTAATATAATAAAGCGATAGTCTTAGAAGTTGTTGAAGCATACAAACCAACAGCTTATATGACAATATGTGTGTGTGGTGTATAATGTTTAATGCTTATGTTTATTTAATGTTTTATGTTTATGGTAATGTGTGTGCCCATGATTTTATGTAATTATTTTTATTCAAGAAAGAGACAAATTAGTTCTCTAAATAATTTTAAAGTATTTAAAATAAATTATTTTTGGAAATTAGTATTTGTTGGTCAATTCTTTTACCAAAACCACTAATTAAAGCAGTTTATTGTATTACTTTTTTGATTGAGCTAGATGAATATCCAGGTGCTAAACTAGTAGTTGTCATTTAGGCCATGTTAACTATTTCTAGTAGTCATCTGTCACCTGAAGTTTACTTCAAAACAAATAAAGAGCTTTGAATGACAGAGTTTGAATGCAGCAGTGGGAGAAGTTCTGCAACTTGGAAATGTCACTGCAAATTATACCTTGTATAATTTTGGTCTACCTTTAGGTACCCTCTGGGTATTATGCTTTTCTGTCTAAGGAACTGGTGTGATGCAATACTAAATTGCAGCTGGAGTAGATCAAATTTAAAATAAATAAATTTGTCATATTTTATATAAAAGAAGTCACAGTTTGTTTTACAATTGTGTTTTGTTTTTTATTAAAGAGTAAAAACATTGTAATCTATATATTTTTTTTATTTGACCCAACTCCCACCCAGTTATATATATATTTATATATACTATAGATTTATGTCATAAAATTGATTTTTCTAGTACTAGTGTCATATCCTGACATGATAATCTCTACCAGTGCAAAATTAAAGAAGCCATTGACATACTTAAAAGGCTATATTGTATCAATGAGCAAGATGATACATGCAAACTTCCTCCCACTTGAAAATAGTTTTTAAAAAAATATTCTTAATTTAACATTTTTGCTATTGGTGGAACTTTAACATTTTTTTTCCAAATCAATGATTGTAATATCTCTACAAGTGAATTTCTACCTTTTATCACCCAAGAGATGACTTGTGTGATCAAGTCAAAATGTCGGTATATCAATATTTAAATTTTTAACATGGATGAACCCACACAATGTCTTATATATATATATTCTACCATCCCCTTTTTTACCCTTTGCACTGGCTCCCTATTAAGCCGTTCATAAAAGGGATTGTGAGCTCCAAAATAAACATGATACAGCGTAAAGATTTATTTATTTTTCTTATATCAATAGTTGTTCATTACCAACACAAGAGGGCACCAGATATGATGATTTGATTCACAATTTAATTTCTCGCATCACCTTACGTCATATCAAAACGATTTTGAAGTCTAATCCCTGCCCATAAGCTCGAACTCCCAGCATGGACCAATAGGGGTCACTCAGGGTCGTGATGTAATTGCCTTCAAGACTATTATTCTGGCAAATGACACAATATTAACCAATGGATAGGAAGATCGGTGGATTAACAGATCGGTCCAAGCATTGGTCGGGATCATTGGTTATTTATAACTAATAAGAATGTTCGGTTGAGGCATCATTAGAATAAACAATTAGACGCTTATAATATCATCCCCCCTTTTATCATACAGTCCAATAGAATTATTTATACTAGCTCTATTGACATGAACTTATATTTATTAATAATAGGCCCTCCCAGCTCTTAAACCTATGTTAACTACATAATAAATAAACATCGTGACTTACGGCACGATGTTTATGAATGAAATTTAAAAGAAATAAAAAAAAACAAAAAAAAATATAAGAAAGACAAATTTAAAAGTAAAATAATTAATTGCATGAATAAATGCTAATTTTAATAATAATTTCAAAAAAAAAATATTTTTAATTATAGAAAATGATTTGAGGAATGCTCGACTTGTTTAAATTAAAAAAAAAATTATTGATTATAAAAAAATGAAACATTGATTAATAGCTTTATTTGCACGCACATACACGCATTCTCGCACTCGCACAGAAAAGAACATATTATACATAATAAACATGGCTGATAAAATATATTTCCTCCTTTTACATTTTGAAATTAGGTGTGTGTTATAGTTTATCTGCGAAAGGAAATAATAATTAGGATCAAAGTTCATAACTGGAAAAGTCCTAAGATTTAAATATGAGGAACTATGGAGCATCTGACATTTTTATTTACGAAAATTGAGATTAAAATAATAAGATTTAAATATGAGGGATTACGGATCATTTTATATTTGATTTACGAAAGTCGAATTTAATTAATTATGAGATTGCCTTTTAAGTTTACGTAAAGAATGAATGGAAGCATTATAAAAAAAAATGTTTACCTAGGATTTTGCTTAGTCTTCTGCTGCTTCTAATTTGGTGAGGGTTCGAACCTGATAGATGATGTTTCCATAATACATGGTTATTCATTTCACATAAGTTCAGCATAGTATGTTTGGACGATTCTTATATATTAAACGGAACAACGTCCTTAGACTGATTGGAGCACTATGTTCGGACGGTACTGTTGTTGATCATTCATAGCTGTGGAGATGTTCGGGCGGTGGAGCGTTGGTCAATCACTGAAGGGTTTCCTAGCCCATCATGACGATCGATGCTCTAAATGTTAATTTCACAGTGATCATATTGGATAAACTGGATAGCAAAAAAAGAAAGGTTCTAGTTGTAGCTTCCGGAGGAATCTAGGGAAAAACTATAAGCATAAGCATAAATACAAGCCAAAAGAAAAACAAAAAGGGAGTGTAAAAAGCCTTTTTTTTAAGATTTAGATTCATATTTATATGGGTTGATTATTATCTGAGGATCGAATCTCCACCCAGAGTTCAATATTCTTTGAGTTGTCGTTGGGGTCCGTGTCCTACGTAATGTCCACTCAATCCATATGCTTGAGGCAATCTTAGGTTTATGCAATCTCATTTTGCAATCTCAGTTAGAAAAATTCATACTTATTCACACCTTTTATGCATACATGTGTGCGTGTTTTAAGAGAACAATTAGTTTAAAAGTCGAGCATTTAATCTGTCTCAAAATCACTTCTATAAGCTTTTAACTTTCACTACAGTTATAATTTAAAACAAACCCCTTTTAATTACCCCCGTGGCATATACAAGTAGAAATCACTTATTGAGATTTAAAATGGCATATTAGTAATACTTTATATATATATATATATATTTTTTAGAGAATATTATTATAGTAGATTATATGAAAGCCTTAAACTATTTAATCAGAAATATTAACATTTTATTTTACAATGTATTTTATAACGCATTGAAAGAAAACTACATTTATTTTTTATCATAAGTTGAAAGTAAAAAAATATAGTGTTTACATTGCTCATGTGTGTGCGTATATAACTGTACCGACTTTGTCTTGGTACATATCCCCGCGATCCGTCTAAAAATTAAAATGCGAGGCTTGGCATTTTAATTTTCACAATAAAATTCCTTATTTTTGACCCCACTTTCCCTCCTCATGGTGAGGGGTTCGAACTTCATTTACTAATTTCAAGGCCCGGGCATTATATGTCCCAATCCTCCGGGTCCCTTCATACAATATGAAGGCATTGTTCCCGTATGCGCGTCCTATGACATAAGGTCCCTCATATAAGGGTTGAAATTTTTTATAAATGGCCTGTTCTGGCCGACTGACCGGGTTTGTTCGTACCATGATTCTGTCTCCTTCCTTGAATATTCCTACCACGATTCCCTGTCTTTTTTTTCGAACTTGGCTCATTTTCTGCAGTTGCCGTTTAGCTTCTTGGGCATCCCTTGTCCGATTTATTTTCTCCCTTTGAGGCCAGGGTCCTTGGGCATATGGGTATGGCTTCCTTCTCCCAAAGTGAAGGTGGTCAGGTTCAAAACCAGTTGACTCATTCCGGGTTTCGTTTATCATGCTCACAACCCGGGGCGTTTCTTTTACCCACGCCTTATGGTTTCCATGCACATATATTCTGAAAAGTCGACCCAGTTCCCGTATCACTCACTCGCATGGATTGGCTTGACGATTTCGAATAGACGTGAGGGCATGCTTAATATTATTTTTTTTGTCCACTGTGCCCATTCTTTGGATACAAATGGAGTTCCATTGTCTGACAAGATTCTTTTTGGTTTTCCCACTTCCCTAAATTGCCGATTTTCCAGAACTCGAATCGCCTGCTTTGCATTTGCTTGACTGATCGGAAAAGCCGATACCAATTTAGAGTATAAGTCATATGTCACCAGCTGATACCTCCTCCCATTTGACATTGGCAGTGGCCCATAGAAATCAATAGCTAGTGTGTCATTTGGCTCATACACGAGGATGGGTGTCGATACTCCCTCATTCGATCTATTCATGGGCTTTGTTTTGGTGCATGTCATACATTTCTTTATTTTTTGTGTCACATCCCGGTGGAGATTTTTGGCCAGTAGAACCATTGTTCAATCCATCCGGCGGACTTGTTGCCCCCGAAATGCCCTCTTTTATCATGTACTTGGGCTATAATATTCTGTCGTATTGCTCTCGGTACTATCACCCGATAATTCTGCCCATTTCTTGTTTGTCGTTGAAGAAGTCCATTTCTGACAACGCATTTCTTTCGATGGGCCCATAATGTATTTCCTCGACTATTTGGTATCACGTGGTACCTGCCAAAATCCATAACCTGTCTACACTCTCTATCTTCCTGTTGTGCTTCCTTAATTTGCTGAAGGCTATAATGCTCCCTGCTTTGGGCTCGTGTCGTCGCTATGTATGGCCCCTCGTTTTCCTCAAGGCCTCATCCTATGGGATATCGGCTAAGGGTATCTGCTATTATATTGTCCCTCCCCTTACAGTATTCTACCGTATAATCAAATTCCTGAACGGCGAGGCTCCACCTTATTAAGCGGCTATTTGTCAGAAAACTCCTGTTCAGAAACTCTAAGCTTCGGTGGTCGGTCACGACCACCACTCTTGATCCTACCAGGTATTGCCTCAGTTTCTTAAAGCCCATACGATGGCCAAGGCCTCTCTCTCTGTGACCGTGTAGTTCTGCTCGGACTTCGTAAAAAGTCTACTTATGAAGGCGATTGCTTTGCTCTGCCCCTTGCTATCCTTTTGAAACATCATTGCCCCCATTCCTATCCCACTGCTGTCCGTTTGTACATAAAATGTACATCCAAAGTCTGGGTGTGCCAACACTACATGTCTTAAGAACCCTTCCTTTATTCAGCGGAAGCTAGCCTCCTGTTCTTCTTTCCATGCCCATGGCATTTCTTTCCTCAGAAGTCTGAGCAGCGGTTCTATCCCTTCTGAAAAATTTGGATAGTATTGTTTAAAGAAATTACACAGTCCGAGGAAAGCCTTGACGTCATGCTTCTTTTTGGGCTCTGGAAATTCCTGTATGGCTTGTATTTTTTCAGGATTAGGTGATACCCCCTCTTTACTGATAATATGCCCTAAAAACTTCACCTCTGGTGTCATGAGCCTGCTTTTTCCCAGGTTTATTTTGATTCCTTTCTCTCAACATTCCTGAAATAATTTTCGAAGGCATTTAATATGCTCTTTATTATCCTCAGACGCAATGATGATGTCATCAACATACGTAGTGCTAAACCCCTTCACCTCCTCTGACAGCACTCTATCAAGGCATTGTATCAAGCCTGCTCCGCTATTTTTCAGACCAAATGGTATCCGGTTGAACTGATAGGCGATGCCATTATATCGGAATGCCGTGTACTGGCGGTCATCTGGGTGTAGGCTAATCTGCCAGTAGCTGCTGGTTATGTCTAGGGTAGAAAAAACACCTTTCCCATTGAACCGATTTATTAATTCGCTCGTGGGGGGCGGAGCATTTGTGTCCGTGATCGTGATTTTGTTGAGGAGCCTCACGTCCAGACACAATCGTACCGAACCATCCTTTTTCTTTGCTATGACAATTGGGTTGTTATATGGTGAGGAGCATTTTGAGATTACTCCCCATTCTAGCATGTTATTTATCTGTTTGCCTATCTCTGGCCGGTATTGAAAGGGGATCGGGTATGATCTAGATTGATACGGTTGATCCTGAATGAGCTTTATCCTGTGTTCGTAACCACTGATGACTCCAGGTATGTCGGAGAATACGTCCTTGTATTCCTCAAGGACATTTCCCAATTCCATCTCTTCTTTCTCTTGCTTTGTTCCGATCTCCTTCGTTACCATTTTCTTTTCTAACTCCATACTACGTACGGCCTGTTCCATGTTTTTTGTTTGATCTTGTTCTATAAAAGGTACCATCTTTCCTGAGATCCGGGCTTGTTCTGTTTCGTAGTCGATGCTACATTTGTATTTTCCCATAAAATCGGATCCTAATATAACATCGTGTATTAATCCCTGCATTACCAGCATGATTTGGTTATGCTGGTTTCCTGCTATTTTTATGTCTACCCATGCCTGTACTGCTTCCACTTGGGCCCTTTTCCCATTTGCCAAGGTTATGCGCATTATCTTAAGCGGTAGTGTTTTGAGGTTTGGTTCTTCTTGGGTAAGTTTGCTGAATGTTTCTTGTGACAGAACTGATACTTGACTCCCTGAGTTGAGTAGTGTGTGAGTTTTTGTTTCCCCTATTTTAACCTCTATTTTAGGGCATTGAGGTCCACTTCTACTTCCTCCCTCTTCCTTTATGATCTTTCCTATATTGGCTATTTGACTTTTCTCCCTCTTCCTCATTTTCATCCTTTATCTCCTCTAACCTCCTTATTACCTTGTCCATGTTATCTATCCCTGTCAAAAATCGTTTTGCCCATGCGGGTAATCCCCTTCATGCTATTCTGATCAACCATTCCTCAGATGGTGCGCCTAAGTTTATTTGTCTTAGCTGTGCCATTCTCCTACGAAAAAATCCTTCCATCGTTTCTCCTGTTTTCCATTCCTCATTTTCTATTTCCCGTAAGGCTCTCATTTGTCTTGCTTTCCCCCAATAGCTCTCCTTTATCATTTCTTCATATTGCCTAAATGGCTTTGGTTTTTGTTGTATCGATTTCCACCAATCTAGAACCCCTTCTCGTATGTGGCTGACTGCTATGGCTATTTTACCTTCTTCATTAAGTGTTTGGAAGCGAATAATCTCTCTAGGCTCTCTATGTGTTCATTTGGGTCCTCATTTCTCTTTCCCTTAAATGTTTGTACTATTTTTCCTATTTCACTTTCCCACATATTATCGTTATTGCTGTCCATTTATGATTTAATAAAGGAAAAAAATTTTTTCCCTTTTTTTTTTCCCTTCCTTTCCTCTCTCTATTTATATTTAAAATTTTACAACCTTTTGTTGATGCTTAAAGGAACGTGATTTTCTTTTATTTATGATAAGAAGTGATTAATCGACATCCGCGCCCCCATCTCCCGCTATGTTTTTTTTTCTCTCCCCTCTTTTTTTTTTATTTATTTCGCTCTGGCTCCAAGTGTTTTATTAAAAGATTTGCGATATTGTGAATCACTGTATTTTGTTCCGTTTGTTATTTTCCTTTTCTCCCTTTTCCTTCCCTTTCTATTCGTCCAAACTTTCGTTTACGTGAAAAAAAAAAGAGATTTTTTCTTCCTTTCAGTTTTGCGTCTTTCACGAGATTCGGCCGCTTTTGGCTAATGTCTTGATTTGCTTCTCTCCAAAACATTATTTATATTAGCCTCACATTTGGAAGCTCCATTTATCTACCGTCCCCTTTTTTACCCTTTGCACCAGCTCCCTATTAAGCCGTTCCTAAAAGGGATTGTGAGCTCCAAAATAAACATGATACAGCGTAAAGATTTATTTATTTTTCTTATATCAATAGTTGTTCATTATCAACACAAGAGGGTGCCAGATACGATGATTTGATTCACAATTTAATTTCTCGCATCACCTTACGTCATATCAAAACGATTTTGAAGTCTAATCCCTGCCCATAAGCTTGAACTCCCAGCATGGACCAATAGGGGTCACTCAGGGTCGCGATGTAATTGCCTTCAAGACTATTATTCTGGAAAATGACACAATATTAACCAATGGATAGGAAGATCGGTGGATTAACAGATCGGTCCAAGCATTGGACAGGATCATTGGTTATTTATAACTAATACGAATGTTCGGTTGAGGCATCATTAGAATAAACAATTAGACGCTTATAATATCATCCCCCCTTTTATCATACAGTCCAATAGAATTATTTATACTAGCTCTATTGACATGAACTTATATTTATTAATAATAGGCCCTCCCTGCTCTTAAACCTATGTTAACTACATAATAAATAAACATCGTGACTTACGGCACGATGTTTATGAATGAAATTTAAAAGAAATAAAAAAAAACAAAAAAAATATAAGAAAGACAAATTTAAAAGTAAAATAATTAATTGCATGAATAAATGCTAATTTTAATAATAATTTCAAAAAAAAAATATTGTTAATTATAGAAAATGATTTGAGGAATGCTCGACTTGTTTAAATTTAAAAAAAATTTATTGATTATAAAAAAAATGAAACATTGATTAATAGCTTTATTTGCACGCACATACACGCATTCTCGCACTCGCACAGAAAAGAACATATTATACATAATAAACATGGCTGATAAAATATATTTCCTCCTTTTACATTTTGAAATTAGGTGTGTGTTATAGTTTATCTGCGAAAGGAAATAACAATTAGGATCAAAGTTCATAACTGGAAAAGTCCTAAGATTTAAATATGAGGAACTATGGAGCATCTGACATTTTTATTTACGAAAATTGAGATTAAAATAATAAGATTTAAATATGAGGGATTACGGATCATTTTATATTTGATTTACGAAAGTTGAATTTAATTAATTATGAGATTGCCTTTTAAGTTTACGTAAAGAATGAATGGAAGCATTATAAAAAAAAATGTTTACCTAGGATTTTGCTTAGTCTTCTGCTGCTTCTAATTTGGTGAGGGTTCGAACCTGATAGATGATGTTTCCATAATACATGGTTATTCATTTCACATAAGTTCAGCGTAGTATGTTTGGACGATTCTTATATATTAAACGGAACAATGTCCTTAGACTGATTGGAGCACTATGTTTGGACGGTACGGTTGTTGATCATTCATAGCTGTGGAGATGTTCGAGCGGTGGAGCGTCGGTCAATCACTGAAGGGTTTCCTAGCCCATCATGACGATCGACGCTCTAAATGTTAATTTCACAGTGATCATATCGGATAAACCGGATAGCAAAAAAAGAAAGGTTCTAATTGTAGCTTCTGGAGGAATCTAGGGAAAAGCTATAAGCATAAGCATAAATACAAGCCAAAAGAAAAACAAAAAGGGAGTGTAAAAAGCCTTTTTTTAAGATTTAGATTCATATTTATATGGGTTGATTATTATCTGAGGATCGAATCTCCACCCAGAGTTCAATATTCTTTGAGTTGTCATTGGGGTCCGTGTCCTACGTAATGTCCACTCAATCCATATGCTTGAGGCAATCTTAGGTTTATGCAATCTCATTTTGCAATCTCAGTTAGAAAAATTCATACTTAATCACACCTTTTATGCATACATGTGTGCGTGTTTTAAGAGAACAATTAGTTTAAAAGTCGAGCATTTAATCTGTCTCAAAATCACTTCTATAAGCTTTTAACTTTCACTACAGTTATAATTTAAAACAAACCCCTTTTAATTACCCCCACGGCATATACAAGTAGAAATCACTTATTGAGATTTAAAATGGCATATTAGTAATACTTTATATATATATATATTTTTTTAGAGAATATTATTATAGTAGATTATATGAAAGCCTTAAACTATTTAATCAGAAATATTAACATTTTATTTTACAATGTATTTTATAACGCATTGAAAGAAAACTACATTTATTTTTTATCATAAGTTGAAAGTAAAAAAACCAGACCAGCATAAAAATAATATTAAAACACAACCTAAGGTTTCACTGCTACAAGCAGACTTCTCAAGAGTAAAGAACTATAAAAACTACACAATATATATAATATTAAAAACTACCCACAAATCCATTCACTTCCCATCCACCCTTAATATTAAAAGAACTGTTAAATAAGTTAATTGCTTCAGAATAATAAATTTTCAATAATAATGACTCTTTAATTCTTCTTTTGACTTCATTTTTTTCAAAGAAGACAACCATAGCTTCATCAAAATCAATAGTGTGGCCTGTATCTTTTTCATGGACATACAAAGCAGAACTAAGATATCTATTTTTAACTCTACTTTTATGAACCTTTATTCTTTCATTTAAACTCAAACTACTCTGACCTATGTAAACCTTCTTACGAAATAAACAAGGAATCAAATATACTACATCAGGAATAGTCTTTATATCAAAAACTTATTTTGTATTATTTAATAAATTATTCAATGTAACACCCCTTTTCTAAGCAATTTTTTTATTTCCAAACAATTTACTATTTCTATACACAATTTTATAAAAAGACAATTTAAATGGCAAAGAAATAAAATCATATTTTTCTTTAACCTTTACATCCTTACAAATATTACTATTAAATAAAATACTTTTAACAAATTTATCAGAGTATCCAACAACTCAAGTAATCTTTATAAAATTGATATTTCTGAAACAAAGCTACCCCACTAGAATTATTTAATTTAATATTCCTATGACAATAATTCCTTAAAGCAGCTACTTTATGAGATACAGACTGATAGCTATCAAGTTTAATTATAGATCTTAAGTCTTTACTTTTAACTAAATGACAGCACAATAAACAATTAGTTTCTACATTTCTAATCACCAAAAGATCTAAAAGTTTTAACTTACCAAAATCTAACACCCCTCCTTCTAACACAAATTTTATAGAAAGATCAAAACAAATAAACTCATTTACAAATTCCTTCAATTTATCATTCTCAACTACAAATAAACAATCATCAACGTATCTGACAAATAATTTTACATATAAACAAATCTTTTTAATAATAATTTCCTCTTCAATAAAACTAATATAAACTGAACATACTAAAGGAGAAATAATATAACCTATTATCCACCCTTAACATAATCTTATAAAAATTACCTTTATAAGTAAAATACATAGAATCTTCCAATAACAAAAGCAAATCTTTAATTACCTTAATTTTGTTTTTTGATAAAGAACTTTTCTTAATCAATACAGACAAAAGAACATCAATACTGCTTAACCTATTAACAGACTGATACATATTTTCAATATCTAAACTTCCAAATACCCAATTACTTTCCATTTTAAAATTATTAATCTTATCAAAAGCCTCAAAAGAAGAAGAAACTGTGTACTGACCAAAATCAACAAATTGTTTTAAAAAAGTATTCAAGAATCTAGAAATACCCTCTACAACACTACCTGTAAAATCAAAAATAAATCTTAAAGGAAAACCATCGTTATGAGTTTTAATAATCACAAACATCTTAGCTGATGTAAAATCTTTAGGATAGCATTTTAAATAATCTACTCTATGAAAAATTTTTAAATTAACCATTTTCTTCATAATATCTATCAATTTTCTTTTAATAAAATTACCTGGATCTTTATCTAACAACATATATTTACCATTATTTAATTATCTTGTAGCAGTGAAACCTTAGATTGTGTTTTAATATATATATTGTTAGGGTATGGAAACTATACCCCCACCAACCTGTGTCCACTCAGTATATTAAGAACAAAAGATTTAGTTAAAGTTTATCCCCGATAAATGGATAAATTTGTGATAGCATATTAGATGTTATATTGAAGTATATTAATAAAAACATCCATGTATGTGTAAGCATAAAGTGTCAAGAGTATAATGAATAACTAATTTCAACATCAGATATTACATTATCTTGTAAACATGCTAGGGCAAAGCTAAATTGTTAAAGTGATGAAAGCTAAACACATAGAAAGAAAATCATACAAATATATATATAGTTCCTGCCATTTTTATTACTGGGCATATATATCATTGCATTTTATTTTCATTCATTTCATGTGCTTATTGTTGTAGCCTATTTCGATATCATGGTAATCGATTCAAGGAATATTATATCTATTATTTCATTTTTATCCTTGGTAACTTAACAGTGTATTTGACCTTTGGTCATTGTTATGGTTACCTCACTACCATTTGCATCATTGTTGTCTTCATTAGTGATATATAAAAGTTGAGGACCTAAGAAACATAATGTTATATATATATATATATGTTACCTCACTATAATGTTATATATATATATATATGTTACCTCACTACCATTTGCATCATTGTTATCTTCATTAGTGATATATAAAAGTTGAAGACATAAGAAATATAATGTTATATATATATACTACCATTTGCATCATTGTTATCTTCATTAGTGATATATAAAAGTTGAAGACATAAGAAACACATTATGTTTCTTATGTCTTCAACTTTTATATATCACTAATGAAGATAACAATGATGCAAATGGTAGTGAGGTAACCATAACAATGACCAAAGGTCAAATACACTGTTAAGTTATCAAGGATAAAAATGAAATAATAGATATAATATCCCTTGAATCGATTACCATGATATCGAAATAGGCTACAACAATAAGCACATGAAATGAATGAAAATAAAATGCAATGATATATATGCCCAGTAATAAAAATGGCAGGAACTATATAAAAATGTAAAGTTAACACCTTCTTCTTCAACTTTTTATGTTCATGATGGAAAGCTAGTTCTATGTTAACAAGAATTCGAATACAATGCAGAGAGGATGCTTTCATTTGAATATATAAAGTGTTTTTATAGAATAAAACTTTAGTAAAAGTAATCAGGAAGTTGGATAATTTATCTTGGTTGACAAGCATGGAAAACTATTAACCCTTGCAGCAGCTGGTTCTTTATTGGCCAAGTGAGGTAAAAGTGTAAACCTTTAATTGGTCAAGACACAAACTCAATTGTCAAAATATATTCATCTTTTAGTGTTATATTCACTTTAGATTTGTTTATAATAAGTATATTAATAATTTGTCAGATTATGAAAATTAATAAAAGTTTTTTTAAAAATAAATTTCTATTTATTTATTTTAGAAATATTTAATAGCGGCAAATTTAAAAATGAAAGTTAGTAATGAATTAAAAAGAGTTGCTGACGTAAACAATTTTCTTTCTCAGTTTTATGTTATGGAAAAATAAATATTTTTTTTGCTAAAATCTTAAATTTTTTTCTGAAATAATTTTATTTTTAGCATATTTTATAAAAATTATTTATAATTTGTCAAAAAATACTTCTAAAATGGTCTAAAACATTTGTTTATCATTTTCAAAATGAAAACCATAGCGTTTTTCTTTCTTTAGGCGGTTTTCTTTGTCCTTGACAGCCAATAAGAATGCCCTTGATGGCTACGAGTCAATCACCATCAAGCTTTTTTCTTTGTTCCAACTTTAATGACAGTTTTATTGATTTTTTACTTGTAAAATAATTCAAGAGAAGGCAACATCTTACAGAACTTTTTATAACCTTTCCAGTGATGGTAAAATCTACACTGTAGCATTAAAAATGATGGAATTTCAGTGACTTCAAGTGGACATGAGTCAACTCGTAAAAAACATGCTTAAGATTAATGCAGATTGTTAATTAAATTTTCAAAACTGCTTTAAATTTTGCTGACTGATAAAATTGGAATAAAATGCAAGAAAGTATAAATCTGGAAAATGAATACTTATTTATTACTCTTAAGCTAGATATCTGAAAATCGCAATTTTTTACACAATAAATATTTTTCTAAATACTCTGTATCAAAAACTGTCAGTATAAAAGTTATTTACATCTGGTGAACCAAATGATGAGTTTGGGGTGGTGCTATGGATAGGTTCACCTACTAACTAATCATAAGAAGATAAAAGCCATTGACTGCAACCTGAATACTTAACAAATTCTCTTTGCTCAATATGGAATGTCTACATAATGAACAGAAAAATATGACAGACTACCAATCGCTCAGAGAATGCCAGGCAGAAGCAGCCATGATTGTTCTACATTCATGAATAAGGGACTAGTTCAAATATGTGGACTCAAATTTTATAAAGACTCTCTCCATCTATTAAAATTTAATTTTCAACTCAAAAATATATGTAACTACACTTTGTTTTTTATGTGTTATATGTATATAGTATTTTTTTTTATTCCTATCCTTGTGAACATACACTTCTAGTCAATATTTTTGGAATAGTTCATTTGGGAAAAATATGAGAAGAATGGGTAGGGAGGTTTATTCAAGTTTTTTTTTTTTGTAAAATATAAATTTAGGTGAAATTCTCCAAATAATTGATCTTCCATCAAAGTCTTAATTTTAACTGAAAATTGGAGGTAAGATTTTCATTTATCATACAACAAATTGTATGTACACAGACAGAACATAATTATTTAATCATTTTTGTCTAAATAACATGTATTATCTAAGATTTGTTTGATGTGAATGACTAACCTCTTGAGTGGATTTATCTTTACTATTTGATTATAATTTTTTTTTGACATGATATCACAGAAAGATTTTTTTTAGTTACCTTACTTTACAAACTACATATAGGATTGATAATTACAACAATAGCATTTTATAGTAGATAGTTAGAATTGCATTAAAATGTAAATATTTTTACGTATATAATTCTACTGCCTTATATATATATATATATTGCATTGACAAACCTCTATCTTGGGGATAAAAGGGAAGGTTATCATAAAGTATTGAAGCAATTGTGATAGATGTTCATCTTTGACATTTACACCACCTGTACATATTTATATCCAGTTATCACTACATTTATAAATATTATGTCATTCTGAATTTATTCAAATGTTATAATTTTTTTGGTTATATTTAGAAGTATGTTTAATAAATGTTACAAAGTTATGTTAAGTTAATAAAGTCTTTTGGGTTTATTCATCAGGTCCATGCATTCACACATGAAGTCTAAGCCTTATATCTATATATATATGCACACACACACCATTAATATATAATTAGTTCTTAAAATTTTGAATAGCTATAATGTAGCACCATTGACCTTAATAGTGCAACTCTGATACTGCTCTACTAATGTGTGTCCTTAATAATGAAGTAGAAACAAATTCTCCCTGAGTTTGGACTCTATGTATAACGGATTCAAAATGAGGGTGAGATGTAGGTGAACTGACTCAAATTGCATCTGGATGTGGGACAGAAGTAGTGGGATAGGGTAGGAAAGAAGGGTGTAATCATAGGTTGTGTACCTCATCACATTATCTTCAGTATCTTACCACAAGACCCAAAGTCCGATAATAGAGGGATATGATTTCCCCGAACACCAAGGGACTGACCGGACTGTTACAATATATATATATATATTGTGATCTTGGCTTTGCCAAGAAAGCTGTTGTTTCATCATGGACATATCATTAACTAAAAAATATTTTTTTTCTGAAAAAAGTTTATTAAATCAAACATATCTACAATTTTTTTCTATGATAAATTTAAACATATCTATAATTGATCTCAGTTTATATAACTTTAATTAACTAATGATTAAAATGTTTCTGTCAGGAATATATAATATAATGCTTAATTCAGGGCATTGCTAATATATTTAAATGTATATTTCAGAGCCTGTGTTAATAAGTAAATCTAAATGGAGCTAATAATATTAAAGTTTACATGATGGATATAAGTGAAATAGAAAAATGCATGAATTGATGAACTGACTAAATTAACTAATATATTAAAATTTAAGAAATAGCTATTATAAGCTTAATAAAATATTTAATTTAAAATCAATTATAAAAATTAATCAATCAATTTATTAGACAAAAGTATTTAATTAGAAACAGAAAGTAAACTAAATCAGTTTAGTTTAGAAACAGATAAATAAGTTTATTGCTATTTAAAGAAAACTTTAAATTCAATAGTCAAAAAGATAGAGAATGAGTTTTATATATGTGTGGGGGGGGGTGTTTGCATGGTAATTTATTTATTAGGAAAAATATTATTTTTATGTGTAATATAAATATTACACATTCCATAGCATTTTGTTTGGTTAAAAAAATTTAGTCAAAATTAAAGACACCTCTATTATTATCTATTCATAAATTTGAATTAGTTTAAATAATCTTCATATAATATTTATTATTAGTTTTATTTTTTTATTTATTTATTCATATAACTTAAAGTTTAGAAATTCCCCAAAAAGCCCCATGTGACTGTCTGGCCATAAAAATAAAAGAATGTTTATTTTTTGAAGTTTTATTATAGACTAAGTTTGAACGATGAGCTTCTGGCTCTGATCATGAAATTAATTTGTCATAATAATAACTAAAGTATCAAACGGGTATATTTTCTAATTTGGAAGATTTATATTGTAATTGTACGTGTATTTTTCTTAATAAAAAAAAATGCACTAAATATCAGATTAAAACTATTATTTATTTAAACAGGAAACTCTATTAAGAATTCATTAAGGTTTCTAAATGTCAATTCTTATAATTTGGACATCTTTATTTTTATATTAAATTGTTCTAGATAAATGAGCCTTAAACAATATGAATTTTTTATTTTCCAATCACTTTTTGGCCGAATTCTTGACAATTTTCTAACTTTCATTTTTATCGTAAAATCCTTACAGCAAAATAAACTATCAAACAACAGAAAGAAATAATATTTATTAATTGATAACATATTCTAATTTATTTATAAAAGCAATTATTTAATGTTTCAATTAATCAGTAGTATAGAAATAGTGAATTGTTAAAAGTTGACATCTATTATTGCCACCAATCGAAGGCCAAACCTTTGATCCAATATTATCATCCCTCCCCCCATAAAATACTCAAATGTTTTAAAAACCTATTATACCGGATATATAACTCGCATAACCATTCACTATTGGCTAATAGATATTAAGCAATTCTTATCTACATGATTAAAATTATAGAAATATATTAAGCCTTTACCCAGAAAATAACAAACCAGTAAAAAAATGACTACTTTTTCATCGTTTTCCTTTGAAAACGGGACAATATTTACTTAAGTAAAATATGTAAAATTTGTTTTGTCTTAAATTTAACTTAATGTGGTAATATCAGTTGCGAAGTAATATATATAGAAAATTTTTATCTGTAAGCTATATTCAATGTAGTAGATAGATAGATAGATAGATAGATAGATAGATAGATAGATAGATAGATAGATAGATAGATAGATAGATAGATAGATAGATAGATAGATAGATAGATAGATAGATAGATAGATAGATAGATAGATAGACGGATTGATATTTAACTATAATAATAGATAATTTTAAATTAAAAATATTGCTTCTTTTTTTTTTAAATTATACGCATTTGGCATTTGTTTTTAAATTTAAATATAATGAAATATTATTTTCAACTATTGAAATTTTTTTAATAACTGAATAAATTGAATAATTTATATTTGAAATTATTGGCAATTAACTTTTTCTTTAATTCTATATGTACACTTTTATCACATTCAATTCGTGAACAGTATTTCTTGCCTTAATGATTTTATTAAAATCATAAATACGCAAAAATGATGATCAGGATGTCTCTCTTATGTTTAGCACTTTTTTTAATATCTTGTTTAATTTTATGTTCAGCTAATGTAAGTTATATCTTCACACATAACAAATACATGTAAATTTACTAAAAATATTACATTTTAATCCAAAATACCGATATCAAATAATTGTATTTCAGAGTAATCATAAAAGTTATTTCCAATTCTATAATATCTTATTTCAAATATAATATTATTTTTATTATCGTTAAAAATTAAAAGTTTTTTTTTTTAAAATTGTATATTGAAATTATTGAATCCCAGTGGTTAGCAACTTTTATGAGAAAATACGTTCTCCATCAAAAATTCCTTAAGCTTGTTGGAGAGTAGTCAATTTGAGGTTTGTTCTCTTCCACCTATTATATTAAACCAATCGACTACTTATATATATATATATAAATGAGTATGTAGCATATATATATATATATGAATAGATTTTTATGTTTAACGTTAGTCAATGTAATAATTATTATTATATATGTGTGTTTTTACTATAAGTAGGATTTTTCATCTATTATTTTTAATTTTTTTATTTTATACACCAAATAAAAATGATTATATTATTTATTAATATTTTTATTAGATTGTAATTTGTATTATCGCAAGAAATATATTTATTGTTCCTTTGAAAACTTCAATGCAGGGGAATAAAAAAATAGACATATTTGCGCTGCTAACTCTTTGAACTTCTTTATTATGATTGTGTTTTATACTTGTTGTAGAACTACTGAATATTATTGTTATAATGATATTATTATTTATATATGTTAAATTATGATTAACGTTATGCTGTTTTATAATTTAGAAACAGGTTATATATTTAAACTAATGTGAGTTTGAAACATTTAACAAATATTTCTGATAATTTATCATCAAATAAATTATATTAAAAATTTGAATGGACAATTTGTTATGCAAAAAGATTCAGAGAAGTAGTAATTCTCCCTATGTGTTGCTACTTTTTACATTACATAGAACTTTTGAGGTGTTACTTTGCCTGGATCAAAAGGAGATATCATAACAACAAAAAATGTATATAAAAATATTTTAAAACTAAGATAGAGTATTAAAAAATACGAACGTTAGTAACTATGGGGATAAAGAAAAAATAAAACACTCATATGTAGGGGGAAAATAACAACCCTTAAAGATTGTAGAAAGTAGTTAGATGATGTATTAGTTGGATAAACAACTACTTGTTTGACTATTATATTCAGACAATGATATCTTTTAAATTACTGAAGTAACAAGCTTTAACAAATATATTTTATTTTTTAAAGATAAACGACGTTTTAAAACATAGAATAAAATATATATAAAAGAAATAAATAATAAACAATGCTAAAATATTTTGTTAATAAAGCCTACAATGGCGATTGGATTTTTATGTTTAGCAGGAATAAATTGTTAAGAAAATAATTGTGTCTGGATGCATTTGTCGAGTAGATGTTACTTTACTTAGAAATCAGGTTAGCACTATTTAGCACTTAGGAATTTTTGAAACTTTTACCACATGCTCCAGTAACTGTCTTTTATGTCATTGAAGTTAAATTTTTGAAAGTTTTACTATATATCACAATACTTGAACTTTTGAAATACACCGAAGTTTCTAAATAGTTTACATCTGGTTTCTATTTTTATGCATTTTGACAAATGTTCAAATTTATGATCTTTTTTTTTTTCATATGTTTTTTGAGTAATATATTTACTGATTGTTTTAATTTTATATTTGCTGATATGTGGTCATCAAATGTGACCTAATTGCACTATGAGACATATCCCTCCTACATTAGAAATTAAGTTTTTAAGAGTACATTAATGGATAACTTAATGACAAAATGAGTTGGGAGAAAATGCTATCAAAATGACATTATAATATTGTGCTGAAATACATTCAAACCTGAACTTGATAATATAATCATGATATTCCCTTTCAAATGAAATATTCAAATTTATCTTGGAGTATTGTATTTTCACTGACTAAAAGATATGCAAAAGAATAAAAAATGATAATAATATATCAATACAAAGTTGGAAACGTTAGGTAGAGATAAAAATGATCTATTTGATAGTTAATTAACATGGGAAAAATATTATATGATTGTACATCAAGTATATTGAATAGTAATAAAATACTATTTCAAAAAATCAAAGCATGATAATAACATATTTTTAGTGAGTGAATAGAAAGAGTGGAATTTACTTTGAGAAAAATGGAGGGGAATAAGTGACTTTATAACATTTGTAGCATTTATTGTAGGCAAAATATTATAATGGCTTAGGTATAACAGATATTTAGTCATTCAACGTCAGGATATAGCATGTCCATACTGGTAATAAATTTAGTAGCTTACCTGCAATAAAGGATTTGTGCATCATGAGATATTAAATCAGATGAAAACACTTGGTCTCTTATTCCAATAATAAATTCTTATTAATAAATTTTTACTTACACCAAAACATAAATTAATGTTTATATTTTAGACCATATTATACATTTCTTGTCATATTTTAAAGTTTTCTAACATATTTATAATTGTTGCCTTTGTTGAAAAGAGTGATTTTAGAACCTCTTTATATTCTGTTTTTCCTGTTATAATTTATTTTGCCTGATTAGCACTGTAATGTTTCTAAATAATCATAAATATAAAAATTGTTTTTTTTTAAACAGAATGTTTAAATATAAGTGATAATCAATGTGGCTAAAGATAATAGTCTGAAGAAGTGTTCACAGTAATTATCCAACTTCTAATCAAAAAATAAAGAGACCTAGATAATTTGAGTAATTTAATAATGTTATTACAAAAAACTTTATAGATTATTCAAATATGTATATTTGGGAATAAGAGTTTAAAGTAGAGGCGTAGTAGAAATTGATATATCTAAACTTAAAAATTTATGATAGAAGATATAAAAAATAATTTTGAGATTGCTGAATTGTCAGATTTCGACATGAAAAGCTACTAAAAAAATTAGCCAAACAAGATAAAGAAAAGCATAACAATATTTGTACCCATGGAAACAATAAAAGAAAAAGGGGTGAAAAAACGTCGTGTGTTTAAGTACAGATATAATATTTTTTTCTCTTTCGAAAAGGAGAGTGGAGGAATGAGATTGAAATCCATTTAATACGTTTTTCTTCAGTAATTAAATAGTTCAATATATATATATATATATATATATATATATAATGATTATAGAAATTTAAAACTTAACCATAGATTAAGACATTGGATGATAAAGTAACAATTATGGATAAATTAATACTGTAATGTTTCTAAATCATCATAAATATAAAACTTGTTTTTTTTTAAACAGAATGTTGAAATATAAGTGATAATCAATGTGGCTAAAGATAATAGTCTGAAGAAGTGTTCACAGTAATTATCCAACTTCTAATCAAAAAATAAAGAGACCTAGATAATTTGAGTAATTTAATAATGTTATTAAAAAAAACTTTATAGATTATTCAAATATGTATATTTGGGAATAAGAGTTTAAAGTAGAGTCATAGTAGAAATTGATATATCTAAGCTTAAAAATTTATGATAGAAGATATAAAAAAAATAATTTTGAGATTGCTGAATTGTCAGAGTTCGACATGAAAAGCTACTAAAAAAAATTAGTCAAACAAGATAAAGAAAAGCATAACAATATTTGTACCCATGGAAACAATAAAAGAAAAAGGGGTGAAAAAACGTCGTGTGTTTAAGTACAGATATAATATTTTTTTCTCTTTCGAAAAGGAGAGTGGAGGAATGAGATTGAAATCCATTTAATACGTTTTTCTTCAGTAATTAAATAGTTCAATATATATATAATGATTATAGAAATTTAAAACTTAACCATAGATTAAGACATTGGATGATAAAGTAACAATTATGGATAAATTAATACAATTTACGATTCCTAAAGTCATGACTATTTTCTTCTTAAAGCATTTTATATTAGTAAATTAGTAATATTAAAAAAAGGTTAAACATTTAACCACCTTTAAAAGGAATTAAAAGTTAGGAATTAAACTAATTTTAATTTAAAGACAGTAGGAAAGTATTGGTAAACTGTGTATTTTTTCTTTCCAAAAATTATAAATTATTTAGTTAAGCGTTGGTGGCCTAGCAGTTAGCATAGCAGCCTTCCAAGCAGCTGGCCCGGGTTCGCTTCCCGGTCAACGCATTTGACATATGAGAAAAAAAAATTCTTCGATCTATCAAATAATTTTTTTCACATTTAAAAAGTTCCTGAATAACTTTTTCAAAAAGAGTTTATTATATGCAAAAAAAATAGTTGTTATTTACAATAGAATCACAACAAAATTGGCATTTTTAAATATTCTTGCGGGGAAAACTGTCATCACAAAATCTAAAAAAAAACCTGGTTAACAGAAAACCAACACCCGGGAAAATAATTAGCATATACATTTAGTCATGCCGTAAAGACAACGCATGTAGTGATACTATCACTATGTTCGATTACAATTTATATACCGCTAATAAATAGAAGTGTTTCCATATATAATTTGTCAGAAAGTAAAAATAAATAAAATAGCAATCTAGATAAGGTAAATATGGAACATAAGGACTAATTATGCAAATTAAACAATGCCAACAGTATGTAAACCATGCGTGCATAGCCTAATTCAGATAACTGAACAAGATAGTATATTAATAAGAAAATGCAAGAAGTTTTTCTATTTTATCTGCAAGTTTGATTAATGTTAAATCAATCAGCAAGCTACTAATTGAAGTTACTAATATTTTTACTGATTCATTATACATTTATATTTAAATAAATAAATTCTTGTTGATATGTATAAATATTTGGTTTGTGTATCTATTTTCTAAAATTAAAATAATGTGTATACAACTGACTAAAGTCAATATTATTTCTCTATATATCACATAGAAAAAACTCTTGGGAAGAAAGTTATCCATCACCTGACATTAAGAAAATCTTAAATAGACAAAAAGCAATTTCAAGAGAAAGATAAATAATTACAAGTACTGTAATACATCTATACATACCAAATATAGGAGATAAACTAAAGAAAATGTCATTAATATAACATCAGAACAGCTTTCCAAAACGATAGGATACCAGAATCATAACTTCTATAAAAACAAAACATGAAATGGTTAAAACAAATTTGAATCAGTGAAACACCATGTAAATGAGGAATAAAATATAATTGTGAAACCATTTGTCCAATGAAAACTTATTAAAAGTGCATAAACTGATCATTAGAAAGAAACATGTGTTGCTCAGTTAGCAGTTCACATATGTACCAATGATTATATATTTGATTGGGAAAATGTAAAAATATTGACCAAAGAAAAAAAAATACAAAAAAAGAAAATTTAAAGAATCTGCTCACATGAGAATGGCAAACCATTTTATATGTCAACTTTGTGATTTCTAATATTCGGAAACCATTCATTAATCTTGCCCTTAAAAAGTTAAGAAATGAGGAAGATACCCATAGATTACTGACTATTTCCTATGACAGAATAGCTGTTTTTGGTGATAAAGTTATCATAAATTTAATATTCACAAATCTGTAAGTTTCAGATTCAATTCATATGATAGTACTGTCACTGGTCAGTTGAGCAGTGTTTAAAGATGAAGAGAAAAATAACACTGAAACATTAAGCTATATTATCCTAGGCATTATTACTAACAGTAAAAGGTATTTTGAAAGTTTAAGTACAGCTTCATTTTTTAAGATAAGATTTAACAATTAATATTAGATTGACATATATAATACAATTTAAGTATTATCATAAAAATATTTCAGATAAACACTATGAAAATCATTGTATTGTAACTACTTTGTTGTTACAATGTGAGCAAAATCGTTATCCATAAAAATGACACCATTTACATCAAACAGTTGTCATAATTATTTCATTAGTATACAAGTTGCTTTCCTAACAATTACCTAATTTGAGTGCTTATGTGGATCTATGCATATTGGTTCACTAACGTAGTCCATCTTATTCTGCTACATAAATAGATTCTTATCATATTTAACAAATGCTATATATACATATTAAATTAAACATAACAGACTATATATAAATATAGTAAATCTCCTTTCCTTTGGCTATAAATTAAATGCAGTCTAAATGTTGAATAAAGGCTAAAGAATAAAATTAATATATCTATGCTTGGAGCTCTGATCTTTACAAATATGCTTTGGTCAACATTGTTAGTAATTCACCATGAGATTACTATGTTATCCAGATAGAATATCGTACTTTGTATTTATTAAATTAATAATTATAAAATGCTGGAGACAGATTTTAAAATATCTTATTAACATTAAATTAAACATAGCTCAATACATATGTAAATAAAGGAAATAATTCATTCAGTCTCAGTCTAGGAATTAAAAGCACTCAAAATGTTAAGCAAAGAATTAATAATAGAATAAATCTATCAATTCTTGGAGCCTTCACGTTTATAAGTACAAATTTGTTAAATTCAGAGTGAAATTAATGTATCAGTCAGATGCAATATGGCATTTAATAATTATTAAACTAATAATCAATTATAACAAATCTGACAACAGATTCTCTCTTCTAACGTTTGATTATAATAATTAAATAAGATTTAATATGTAAAATTAAATTAAACATAACTCAAATTATATGTAAATTAAGAAAATAAATTATCTTTCCTCAGGATATAAATTAAAAGAACTCTAAATGTTGAACAAAGGATCAAGAGTACAATAATTCTATGCATTTTTGGGAGTTCTGATGTTGACAAAAGTATGCTTTTAAACATCAGACTTCCAAGAATAGGTGAATTTATTCTTCTCTTGATCTTTTGTTTAACGTTTTGAATGTTTTAATACATTGAATTAGGCATCATCTATGTTTCCCTTCATTTACATATATATTGAGCTATGATTAATTTAAAGTTTACATATTAAATCTCATTTTATTATTTTTTATCAATTTGTTACAAGTTAGATTCTATTTTCAGATTTCTATAAATAATTATTAATTTAATAACTATTAAGTGTTATATACCATCTGGCTGATATATAAATTTCACTCCGAATTATCAACAATATTGTCACAGATATTCTTGTAAACATCAAAGCTCCAAAAATAGACAGATTTTTATTTTATTCTAGATTCTTTTGTTCAACCTTTAAAGTGCTTTTAATTCATAATATAAGATGGTTAATTTACTCCTATTATATATATTTAAATATTCGTAAATGTTAATATATTAAAGATGATAAAGAATTTAAAAGTGGATAAATAAACATCTTTATGTTCTCAAACTAAGATGCTTTACATTGGTCTATATAATTAGAATTTAGGTTTAAAAATGACAACTCTTATCTTTTCAAAAGTCTTTATCTTTTATTTGAGTTTGATATTATTCTCAGTTCTCAACATGTTATCATTGAGCTATTATAAAATCAGTATACTGGATATATTAAAAGTGGAAATCATTTCTCTTTAATTATTTGATTTCATATTATTATTATTTTTAGAATATTCCATGCAGTAAAATAGCTAAATTGTTGACATTTCAGTACAATGGCAAGTATCTTCCTCAGAGCGTCCTCTTTCTCAAATCATAGGAATGTGAGTGAGATTTAAAATCTTATCTCTTTCTTTCTCCTCATATTTAAATTCTGTTGGTTGAGAAGTTTTAATATATATATATATATATATATATATACTAAAATGGAGAAGGGAGCACAAAATGTAAAAGAACCTAGAGAATATAAATAGCATTACATAGAACACTATTTATGTAATAATAATGGAATGATAATATATATATATATATATATATATATATATATATATATATATGAAAGTTTTCATGGCTTGCAGATAGAAAAACCATGTTTTGCAAGTTCATCCATATAAGATTTTAATTTAAAATTCCAAGTGAAGTGGAAAAGTTGAAATTTTTAATTATAATCTTATATGGATGAAACTGAAAAACGTCATTTATTTATATTGTAACAAATCTGGGACTCTGAAAAAATAGCATTTAACCCTTCAATGCTCCCACTTAATTTAAGCTTTCAACTTTCATTTTAATATTAAACCATTATTATTTATCAGAATATAATAAATTTGACCACATTCAATAGATATTTTTGCTTACAAATTAAATAAATTTTAAAAAATTACATATGATTTTCAGAATTATTTTAAAAATAAGATGTTGTCACATCATCAAATTTCAAGTGGAACCAATTCAATTTGCAAAATGAAAGACATTTTCTTTGTTTGCTTGTTTTAAAAATCTGAATAAATTATTTTTAACAACTACTAAATCTATCAATTTATGTTTTAGAAGTTTAAACATTTTTCATAATTTTTATGATATCACTAAATATTATAACTACCTGCTGAATGACATCATTTCTAGACAGCTGTATTTGTCATGTTTATACTCTTTATAGTAATAATATTCAGAAAAATATATTTTTTTATATTTAAAAATAAAACCTTACTTTAAAAAGTAATTATGTAATAATATCTAGTTTTTGATTTTAAATAATTATTACATAATAACAACACAAATATAAGCATAAACTTCCCTAAAACAGGTTTTTAGATCATCATAATCCTGAAGTAATGTTGAAAAGTTTGAGATCATAAAATACATAAAGAATATCCATCACCATGGATCTTTAAAATCTTTGAAGACCCACATATTCAGTTTTCCCACCATCTTTTGAATTTTTTTGGTATTTAAAATATTAGAAAATAAGTATACATGAAACTTAAGCCATAAAAAAAATTCTTCAAAAAATTTCTCACCAGAGAGCAAAAAATGCAAATTTATTTTCTAGGCAGCTTGGATGTAGATCTATCATCTCAAAAAAAGATACAGATAATAATAAAAATAATATTTTATCTCACACTTAAAATTCAAACAACATAGAGAGGATACAAGATAGGAGAAAAATATAATTTATTTTAATCATAAAGTATACTAATAGTCAGATCTGGCTATATTTATAAAAATATTATAGATCATAGCTAATTTAAGACCATTAGACCACTCCTAATTAATTGAAAAAAAAACTTAAATCCTCTATGGATTAAAATTTCTAGCAGGTTTAAAACAGGGTGTCCCCTATTTTCAGAAAAATCTATCAAAGAAAAATGTACACCACCAGCATTCTTAAATAATGTCGCAGCTAATTTGGTTAAGTATGAAATGTTATCACACTGTCTATTATGAAATTCCTTATCATTTTAATCAAATAATATCAATACAATCAATTCACCACCTTATCATAAATAATATATTAATATTGAAATAGATATAATTATATAAGAAAAGAGACAGGAAGCTAGGTTAATATGTAACAAAATATATTTAATATTCAATAATATTTATTCATTAAACTAGCCTGAATTATTTTAATAATGTTAATGCAATATGTCAAGACAGACAAAATAGTATTACAGTATTATTTTCAATTATAAAATATAAATAATAATAAAATACAAAAGCATATTATTATAAAGTTAGCATGCTTTAACAGATCATTCTTTCAATATTAAAAGTTTAATTAGGATCTCTGGTTACAAATCATTTTTGTTAAGCTTAACATTTATCAATTCATTTTCATTTTCCTTTATTTGTTTTGTTTTATACTATAAGAATCAATTTTATGGTTTATTAATATTAGACACTATAAAATCCATTCTTGTATATTTAAAAATATAAATATTTTCAAGTTCTTTGGCTACTCTGTGTTTTTAAATTATGTTGGTCATGTTTTTCACCTCTCTTAAAGTCACATATATTTTGTGTAGATGACTTTCATTTAACATGAATTTGTTCAGGTATAATTCTAATGTAGATCAAACACAATTCAGGAAATGGACATTCAAGTTTGATTATATATCAGGCTTTGAATAAATAATTAATTAGAACTACCTCATGTCCAAGATAAATAGATTGTCACCATGAATTTAGCAATGCATCATCACGATCATTTTACAATTTTTTTTTATTTATAACTTGGTGCCAAATAATAAAAACTTGGAAGTTTTTTCAAGAAAATAATGACAACTGCTAAACAAAAACAGATGTGAACATAAGCTTTTAGTTCTTTAAAATTTATTTTATTACTTTTATTATTATTTTTTTAGTTAATTCTATTAATTACAATAACAAAAAATGTTTATTACAGCACAAAAATCTTTTTATATAAGTATAATGTTTTAATGAAATAAAACTTGAATCTTTTTTAAATAATACACCTGGGTCTCATTTTACGCGATAGATAGGTTCCTCAGAAAACACGCGCAAATGAAATCGTGCAAAAATAGACGTAACTTACCTTGAAAAAGGGGGGATACAGACTGTGATTTTTCAAAACTCATGTAAAAGCAAAGCACCAATGTAAAATTTACTTTAAAATTCGCGCAAAAAAAAAAAAATAAGGAAATAAAATATGACTAATAAAAAATTTCAAATTTGAAAAAAATTGATACAAGACAAACTTTTTTTAACTATAATATTTAATTTTATTCAAAATAATATATTTTTATGCGTAATTTACAGTACAGTAATTTACATTTTTTATACACGTTTTAATTATTATCACTCTTTGCTGATAAACAGTTTCATTTGCAAACTGGTAAAAAATAGATTCTTCACAAGAGGAAATACAACTAGCACCAAGTTCACTCTCATATTGTCTTAATGGTTTTCTGTTGACAATGTAATTAGTAATTAATCTTTGAGATGATGATTTTATTAATTGTTTATGAACTTAGACTTATGATAATAAAAAGACATTTATTCACCACTGCTGGGAAAAATTTAATTAAAACTAACAACTAAAAATTAAATTCTTATTTTTGTCTTTAATTTTTTAATTTTTAATTCCGTTTAAAAATCAAATTTTGTTTTACATCACATTAATTTAAAGTCACCATAAGTAAGTTTTAAATTGTTAATTACAATTAAAAATCAGATTTTAATTTTTAATTGTCAAATTTAATTGTGCCCACTGCTATTACTCACCTTTTAAAAATAAACTTGAAGACACTAAATGATTAATAATTGTTTACATTCTTTTTAAACAGCAAAAACAGAATGTGATTTAAAATGCAAAATTAACATGCACAATGTTTGAACAAATTTACACTATAATCTTGTAAAATTTAATGTGTATTTACATAAAATATGGAAATCATGATTTTAATTTCATTATTGCATAAAATCTTACTATTATAAAGCACTGAAAATATTGAAATTACTAAGATGAAAGTTGAATTCCAATAATGTGCTATTACTTTCAATAAGACGTAAGTGCACAAAATTTATTATTTAAAGTAATATCACATTATCGGAGTTCAACTTCTGGTGAAACATGAATCATGTAACTTCAAAATCGTGTTAAATAAGTCCACATAAAAAGAGACCCGGGTGTATTTTAATTCCAAACTTTGAATAATTAAATTTTAAAACTGTGAATGTTAAATTTACAGATAATATGAGCAAATTTTAAATCAGTGAACAAAAAGGAATTGTTTCCTTTTTTATACTTACTTATCTTCTTCTTTTCTTCTTCTTCTTCTTTTTCTTCTTTTTCTTCTTCTTCTTCTTCTTCTTCTTATTATTATTATTATTATTAGTTAGTAGTATTATTATTATTATTATTATTATCATCATCATCATGGTTATTATTATTAGTAGTAATAGTATATTATTATTATTATTATTATTATTATTATTATTATTATTATTATTAACTCTTTTTGAGAAATATCCACAGATCAACTTACATGGCTTCAAGTCACTCAAAAAATGTCAGTTTTACATTAACATAGTATTTTTGCACTTATTTTTAAGTTTAAAAAGTACCATAAGATGCTGCCCTCTTTAGAATTATTTACAAATAAAAAATTCAATAATATGGATGTTCGTAGATGTTGAATGGGAGAAGTCAGGCTTTCGTAGATGTTGATAATCTGAATAAAAGAAGGGCACCTGTCAATAATTTTCACCACTCCAACCTCTTTGTTTTCATTTTCGAAATAAAAATGAATGTTTTAGAGTATTTTTTTTATTTTTCATTCATATTATAAATTATTTTGATAATATTTACTGAAAATATAATTATTTTAAAAAATAGTAAGATTTTATTAAAAAAAAAAAATTACTTTTACATGAATGTAAATTGAAAAAAAAAACAGTGCTAATAACAACATGTCAACAATTTTCATCACCTCAAGCTCTTTATTTGATTTTAAAACAAAAATTCATGTATTAGAGTATTTTGTTGGTATTATATATATATATATATTGTTATGTATTTTGATAAAATATGCTGAAAATATAATTATTTTAGAAAAATAGTAAAATTTTAGTAAATTTTTTTTTACTTTTACATGAATGTAAATTGAGAAAGAAAGAAATGAAGTTGGCAGCACTTTCTAACTTGTTACAAACTTTCTTTTTAGGTCTTTTGCTATCGAATATTTTTATAATTATAAGTAAAAATTTATTTTTGAAAAAACTTTCAGTCACTTTTATAATCTGACAAATTATTAATATACTTTTTTACAAATGAAACTAAAATAAATATAATATTAAAAGATGAATGTATGTTACTGATGATTTTGTAATTGACCTATCAAAAGTTGTAAAATTTTAATTCCCTTGACCAATAAAAAATTGTTCAGTTAAAAGAATTTTTTTTCAGTGAAAGTGTTAACTTTCAACAATAATAAACTTTATTAATCCTTCTAGTTACATAGTATTACAATGCCAATTAATTGTAGTGAGATACATGTTTAATTCTATTACTCATATTTTATGACAGTTCAATTTTGAGTTTTACCATACTGTTTTATCAAAAGTACATATCTATATAGGTATTTGTAAATTATTCTATTCTCTTTGGAAATAAGTATCAATTCAACATATTATTATCAAATAGGAGCTCAATCTTAAACATATTTATTTAATTCTTAGCAAATAGGAGATTTATTATAATCATGGTTCTTTAATTTTTAGAACTTGTGGTATATCAGTAAAAAAAGTCATTATAAGGGTATACAAATGTTCTTTGTCATGTGATCAGACTTGATCTGTCCAATATCTAACTTTGAATTTTTTATTGAATGAATCAAATCCTCTCACATTTATCACAACAATTTGTCCCATTAATAATCTTGTTTGAGTTTAAGCACTCATATCCTGAAACACTACCCACTCTCTTCATCCACTGCTACATCCCAGACATATTTCTCCAACTCACCATGAGGGCTATCTTCTTAAATTCTCATCTTTTTAAATCTTCTATCTTCTTTGCTGGGCAGCCTGGTTTCTGCCTATGTTCAGCATGTGTTTCTATTTGGGTAAGCAGATTCAAAGTGATAGCTTCCCTCACTTTAGTGGATGTATTGGTCATAATTGTTGGCTATGGTAAAACTGTGGTTGCTATTCTTCATCATTTTTCTACATCACTCATGTTTTCAATTTCAGTCTCAATTGCCACTATTTTTGTGCAATCATGATTTGCTTTCTCTGATTGATTTTGTTGGTCAATTTTTATCTGGTTTGCCTTTTCTCAAATTTTTTTATTATTTTTTTTGCTTAATTTCTCTTGCTTATACACCTGAGCTGTCATTGCACAGTATGCAATTTTTTATCTTACTTTGGTTATTAGATTCTTGTATGTCATCCAGTTTTTTATTTTCTGTTTTTAAGCCAGTTAACTCTTAGTCACACTCTATCTTATTTATCTGGTTAGTCTATTCCTCCACATTTTTTATTATTTTTTGCATATCTATTTTTGGTCTTCAATGTTCATCGAGTGTATCTTCAATTCCAGTCTCAGATTCCAGTTTTTGATTGTTATCTTGATTTCTTTTTTCTAACTGATTTTGTTGAACAAGTTTTATCTGTCTTGCTCTTGCTTCAATTCTTTTATCTTTTTTCATTGGCTAGTTACTCTTTCTCAAATAGCTGGGATAGTACTGAGTGATTTGCACCTTTCAGCATACTTTGCTTCCTATTTCTTTGTATATCATCTAGTTCTTTATTATTTTTTGCAAGTCATCTATCTCTTGTACACCCTCTTGATGTTTGGTGTGTTTCCTCTTTTTATCTGCCCTTGGTTAATTTTCAGTTCCTTCTGTTATATATTCATCTGGAAGCCCTATATCTGCTATTTTTCTATTTTTCTGTGTGGCATCTATTTCTTGGCTGGTCTCTGGATGCTTAGTAATTTCCACCTTCTTGTCTGGTCTTGCTTAACCTTCTACTTGTGTATTCTTTAATTAATATATCCTGTGATTTATCTGCTGACTACTCATTGCTGTTGTGCTTTCTTCTGCAATCTATTTCCACAACACACAAAACATTGTGGTCTACATCCTTTAATTTGTATGGTCAGTATTGCTTTTTGATCCATTATTATGCTCAGGATGTCTTAAGATCTTATGTGTTCACTGATCATGATCTTAAAATAAAAACTCTTTGAAAAAACCAGTACAGGTGTGTCTGAGCAATATATTGGTTTCATAAATATTAGTTGTCCAAAGGGTCTCCTTAGTATTGTGAAATCATGGATATTATACCCCAAATATGTATTTTTAATAATGCCAGTGTGATAATTTTGCATTTCTTTATCTACAACCACAAGAGTATAATTTTCCAAAGTTTTAATTTTTTCTTGAAAATCTGTGTATTGCTTGTTAGTAAAGTAATTCTACCATCAAATACTTTGAATTTGTATGTTCTCCTATGGTTGACACTGAGCTCCATATTTGTTCCTCTATAACTCTTTGTATAATATTTCCCTAGGAAACTTGTAGAGAGACAGATTTCTATCTGTCACCACTAATATGATTGACTTATTTGAGAAAAATCTCTTAAACGAAATAAAGAACTTTTTTGGTTTAATCTCAAATCTGGGATTTATCTCTTCCACTTCTTCTTTTGTCCAAATGTCTGTAAAGGCTCATTGGTGTCATATTCATCCATATTCATATCATTCATTTGATTCAAGTCATCCTGGGTGGCCCTTCTAAATCTTGGAAGTTGTTTTGTATTTTGTGAATTTAATTTAGCTATATTTGCATATGTTGTCTGTGCTCTAATATTGTTATATGTTCATGATGTCTGATCTGCACCAAACTTTGTCTTGCATTTTTTCAGTGTAGCATCTAAGAAAACCCAAAAATAAACAATAAATTATCTACTTTTTGATAAAAATTTATTTTTCAAAGGAGTGGTACTATCAATCTTTCATGTCACCTGAGTTGTGAAAAATTATTTACAGCATGTATAAACTGTGACATGTAATATATTTAATTAAGTTACAGGTTGATTATATTTATCTTTTTAAATCTTTAATTTATTATAAATATATGTGTATCAATGTAATTCATTATTTTCCTAAGAATGTTATACATATATAATGAAATGTTTAAGCAACTATTTATCAGTTCCTAAATCTTAAAATTGCAAATAGGTTAAATGTTAATTTTTAATTTTAAAAATAACAAACTTTAAGTGAAAGAAAATGTGATCCATAGAAAGATGAATTTTACAGTTTTAAAAAAGAGTTATAAAGATGCTAATGGATTTTTATGCTGCAAACTTAGCTTGTAATCAACTACAATAGAGGGGTAAAATTTAATATATAAACCCCATATTTCATCACTAATGAAGAGGTCTAGGAATGCCCAAATTTGATTTAGCCGGGATGGAGAAACTGCCACCTGCACTAATAATCCAGACAACTAATCTGGAAGATAATTGGTAATATTTCTTTACCACAGAGCTCTATAAATCTATTTTAAAAACTTATAATATTTAAATGAATCTAGCTATAATGAACATTCATTAAATAATAAATTCTCATTTACTTAAAAATTTTGTTAAAATAAAATCTCTAAATGTTAACTGTAACAGTCTTGCCTATAAATGTAACTTTTTAATAATCTTTCCTGTAATCACTAATTATTTTAACCTTTCTATTATCTGTGGTCATGACTATTTTCTATTTTAATTATTTTATCTTATTTCTAAATTCATAATTATGACATGCCATAATTACAAAGTAGAAAATAATTCATTTAATAAATTTTTGGGAGACAATTAGAAGCTCTCCAGTGTAATGTTCTCATTGCTTTTTAGCTGATGTAAATCACCGCTTGCAAATCTACTCTAAGTGATAACAACAGATTGCTATGTGCTCATTGTTATCTATATTTAATAAATTAATATGTATTAATCAGTCAAGATTTGTGAATTATTATTATATATCTTAGGTAGATGATGATCAGGGATGGTCCCACCTGAAATATGTATTGTCCTCCCTATTTTCAACATAATGGAATATATACAGATTCAAAACTAACCCCAAACTACTGTTGAAAGTCTTTTATCTTTTTAATATTGATTAAATTCAGTATTATGTATTTTTGAATAGTAAATTAATTAGGTTTTTTATTTGTTGATAATCCATGAAATAGTGTTTTCCTGAAGGTATGTGATGATAGTGGTCTAGTTGTATTTTTATATTGCACTATTTCCATCATCTAATAGGTGTATTAAATGTCTCTAAAAATTTAACTTTATTTAAATATTACAAATACATTCAACTGTTAGTAATAACACATCAAGTGTTGGTGGCCTAGTGGTTAGTGTAGCTGCCTTCCAAGCAGATGGGCCCAGATTCACTTTCCAGTCAACACTTTGACATATAAAAAATAACACAGCAAACAGGTTATTATATGCACAATGTTTCAAGATGTATTGTTCTCCCCTCTTCTCCAGATGCTGCTGGCCTAACCAGTGACAGGACTAGCATAGGATTTGAATCTGGGTCTTTATATTCTTGGATTTATTATTGAATTTAAGGTAATGCTCTAACCAATTGAGCCATCCTGCCAAATTCTACAGTTATTAGAAATTTCATATACTTATCTCTAAGGTTCCTCTTGATTTCTCCACTTTTTCTTATGAGCATTGTTGATTAGTGGTTTCCAAACATTATGTATAATCACAGTAGGTTGCCTTATGGGAATTTTTGACATTGCTATGTGAGCAGCTTCTTTAATTTTTCTTTTCTGTTACCTTTTCTTCTCTATCCAATATTTTTGTATTTTCCCAATTGAACATATATTCAGTGGTACATACATGGTCTATTACCTTAGACATATGTGTTTTTCCTCTTCTAATCAACAGTTTCTGTACTTGCAAGTATTTTTCAATAGGACAACTAGTCTCACCATTTTTTTACACATTTGCTGTGGAAGAACATATATTGGTGATACTAGTCATCCCATAGAAAAGCACCTTCAAGAATATAAACTGATAATTATAAGAGAGAAAACAGATGTGTCTAATATAGCAGACCATGTATATACCAATGAACATAACATGTTCAATTGGGAAAATTTAAAAAATATTGGATAGAGAAAACAAGGTATAAAGAAGAAAATTTAAAGAAGCTGCTCACATGACAATGCAAAAAATGCCATAAGACAACCTAGTTTGACTATACATAATGCTTGGAAACCCTAATCAACATTGCTCTTAGGAAAAAGTGGAGAAAGCAGGAGGAACATCATAGATAAGTATATGAAATTTCTACTGACTGTTGCCTTTGGCAGGATCACTTAGTTGGTTAGTGCATTATCTTAAAATTCAATAATCAATCAAGAATCTAAGGACTCAGGTTCAAATTTCATGCTAGTACTGTCACTGGTCAGGCCAGAAACACCTGAAGAAGAGGAAAGAACAATATCTCTCGAAGCATTGTGCATATACTAACCTGTATTCTGTGTTATTACTAACATTTTAATGTCTTTGGAATATTTAAATAAAGTTAAATTTATCTAAAGCCATTCAATATACGTATTAGTTGATGGAAATAGTCCAATATTAAAAAAATCCATGAAAAATTCTTTTTTAAAAATTTAAAATTGAAAATTAAAAGTCATCTAAACTTTATATATATATATATATATATATTGTAACGAGACAGCGTTACATCAATATTAAATCGAGGATACATCGATAAACACACACACACCAGCAAGCAACATAAAACACTCGTAACTTTATTTTCGTAATTAGTAATAGTTTTCTTTCTCTTATAAAACACATTGATAAAATGCAGACGGTAAAACGTCTAAGTAAATGATTAAAGCCTTTAGATAATAAAAATAATAACAAAAAATAATGTGCTTTCCTAAATAATAAAATATAATACGCACTCCTAAAATAATAAAATTAATTATCAATCAAAATCACCACGGGGAATTAAAAGAAAATGTTTATTTTAGAAATATAATTTTAACTAGAATAAAACTTATAGAAAAGATTTGAGGAAAAGATAAATGCTCGACTTCTAAATTTAAAATAACTTGTATTGTTCTAGTAAAACACACGCACACACGCATGCCTTCGAGGTGTGAAGGAATAAGGTTGGTTGAGTGAGATTGCAAAATGAGATTGTCCCAAAATAAATATTGCCGTTAGCACAAAGAGTGAGTGAGCAGGTACCTCAAACGCGGACCTGAACGACAACTCCAAGAACAGGGAACTATGGGGGTAGATTGGATCCTAAGATATGGATCAACCCTTATAAATACTAGTCAAAACCTATTCAATAAAAAAAATTAGGAAATGATTAATTAATTTTGGAAAGAATTGTTTGGATTCAGTTCGATTCGATTCATTTCGATTAATACATTTTCATTATTGTTTTTTTTATTTTCCAATTCTCAGTACGCTGAATTACCACCTGTTCATTTATTCCGATGCTTATGCTTTTATAGAATTGTTCTGAATTAGCTTGGTTATTCCTCAATATTTAAAATGATCATCATGAAATTAATACCAAGAGCGTCGACTGTCATGAGGGGCTAATAAACCCTTCAGTGACTGATCGGCGCTCCGCTACTGAAATCTCCGAGGCTATGAAATTCTGATACTATCGTCGCGTTAAGTGAATGCTCCTAATAAAAGAAATGTTCCGTGAAACACCCAAACTCGTCCAGACCAATCGACCTTCGTTGCAACCAAGACAAATCCTAGGTAAATATGTTTTTTTATTCTGTTCACTCACTCAATCAATAAACTCGTAAGGCAATCTCGTAATTAACCGACATAAATTTACTCACATAAATCTTAAGACTTTCCTCGTCATGATAGTTTATCTTTGTTACTGAACTTTGTAAACATGAACTTTGAACTTAAGTGAAGCTAAGGAAAGATTATACATTTATCAAATAGAAAAGAACTTTCTCGTTATTCAAATTGTGTTATGAATACTTATGGTTCTCTGTGGGCGTGAATGTATGTGCGCGTGTGTAATCAATCAATTAGTAATGTTTTGTAATAAATAAATTAATAATGTTTCGTTTCATATTTAATAAACTTGTTCAATATCTTATCAAGTCGAGCATATCTCAAATCTTTTCACACACAATCAAAATCGTAGTTATTTATTCTGTGATAACTTATCTTTGAAGTAGATTAGTTAAATTTAATTTTCATTTAGTTATTTTATTAATTATGTCACCATCGTGCCGTAAGTCACGATGTTTCTTATTTCACCCTAGTTAAGATAGATTTAAGAGCGGGCGGGTCCATAATCAAAGTAAACGTCAATAAATTCTCTTATATACAATAAAGCGGGGGGGATGAACTTGTAAGCCTTGTGTTCGGGGCGTAAGCGAACAACCTCATAGGTCAGTGATAACCAATAAACGATCATTATGCCGTGATCGACTTAGTAGAAAACCTTGCTGATTTTAATTAGCGGACAATGCGTCTTCTCCGGGAGGAGTCATTTTAGAAACAAACATGTAACAACCTTGAGACACCTTATTGGTCCATGCTGGGAGTTTTGAGCTAGTGGGTGGGATTAGACTTCGAAATCGTTTTGACATGATGTAAGGTGATGCGAGTAGTTAAAATCAACTTAAATAATCGTATCTGGCGCCCCCTTATGTGGATCGTGAATAACTGTCGATGTAAGAAAAAAAATAAAGCCTTACGCTATGTCATGTTTGTTTCGAAGCCCGTAATCTCGGGGTATATAAAGGGGGTAACGGTTACAATATATATATATATATATATATATATATATAAAATCACATAGATGAAAAGTTATTAAAAGAAAACTTTATTAAAGAAAAAAAAAGTATTTTAAAACTAAATTTTCATTAAAGATTTAAAGATAAAAATATATCTTTAAGAATGTAGATAATTTAATTAATGCTATTGTGTAAAATGGAAATGTTTATTTTCAATTAGAATAAGCAAACTAGTTTTTGGGGCTCATATATATTTCAAAAAAAAGTCAGATAGGAGATAGATAAAGAAACTAAAGATTGACCATTAGAAGTACCAAGCCATAGCATGGACCCAAAAAGAGACTCTAGGATTAATGACATCTTGCTTGTTGAATCCTAAAAATTGCTGATAAGAGGCTAATAAAAATATAAAAGACAAAATAATTGTTGTTGCTGGTCTGAATATTAATCTGCAAGTGGACTATTAATCTATCTATAAACTGTAGCTGTATTGCAGACTCCATAATGTTAGAGCCTGCAGTAGATTTAATTTCCAGACAACCAGTTGTTGTCTCCAAAAGATGGTTCTTGACCAACTAATGGCAAGTAGCGGCTCCATTTCAAAGGACAAACAGTCAACAAGACTGATCATGAAAATGGACAAACAGACTCCAGGCAATCTGCCATGGAAAGTATGAACTTGTGTCTTTATATACTGTTTCAATATATATCTTCTATAAGCAAAATAGTTAAACTTAACTTTAAAGGAACTTATCTGACTTAAAGAAAATTTCTAAATTAATTTTATGTGTAAACTAGCTAAATTAATATTCATTTTCATTTTTCTTTCTTTAGTAATTTCGTATTAATTAAATCATTTGAATGTATTTAAATTTAGGTTGGGTGTGGATGGCTATATAGATTTGTTAAGTTTATATTAGTTAAGGTAGGGTTAATCTTGGGTTAGTTGTTTTGCAGTTAGATTGGGTTAATGGATTGGATATATTGATGTAATTAGTAAGTGTAGTATGAAGATCTGCTATGTTCAGGATCATCTTTATGCCGCACTTGGAAAAAGTAATCCCACTCTTATTGACCATCAGAAGCAGATGTATTCCCTGCTCCTTGGATGACCACTTTATCCTATGGAATGGGATGGTAAGTCATCAAAAAGGACCACAATCCTTTCCTATGGAGTTTTCTGTTTATGTATTTTATTATTATTCTCACCAGACAGATGTAACATTTCTGTACTGGACAAGAGAGAATATTCTGCTCTGTGTCAGATATGTATTCCTGAGAGCATGGTACTGTGCTGTTGTATTCATGCTGCATTGAATACATCTATGTATCGGATGGATTGGCATTAGTTTGACTGCAAACGTTTGGCCTAAAATTAAATAAGGCCTATAGAATATTTTTTGAATGAATCCATATAGAATGTCTATACTCAACATTATAAAACAAACTTTTATTAAAATCCATCTGTGTGAATTTATAAAATTTAAATATAAAAATAATAACAAATTTAAGACCTTCTTTATTCCTTAATTTTTAAATATTTATATATGTGTCAATAAATCTTTGCATGTGTTATTTCTGACAGTAGCTTATTTATTTATTTTATTGAAATGTTTTTATTAAAATATATTTTAAGAAGTTATATTAAATCTCTGCATCTCCATGAGCTAGTGGCAATGGATGATGGTCAGAATAAAACATATACGTAAAAATTAGATCTTAATGGTGTGTATCTGCCTACTATATAAATTTTCCAGGTTGACTGGCCTGGTGGTGCCCTGTATGATAGATACGCTAAGACTCTGTTCTCCCCGACTGTAATAATTGGTGCCCAATGTGGGGCAATGTATAATAAACCATGAGTACCCTGAGTAAATTTTTTTAATGAAATATTTTTATCTATCATATACTTTAAATCTTATAAAATCCATACTCCAATATTAAAAAAAATCCACAAAATAGTGTTTAAAGTCAAAGAAATATATATATATATATATATATATATATATATATATATATATTAAATGCAGTGCAATTCATTTTTGTCATTTTTCTAATTATCACTTTGTTTTATTTCATAGGCTTTTGAAAATAGCATTCAAGATTTTTTTTAAATGTAGTGCAGTTTTAATTAGACTTTTGATTTCTTTTTCTTGATTATTCTGCCTCTGATGTAGCAGCTTGTGTAAGCATAAGGAAAGGTGATCATTTGATATTCTGTATTTATTCTACCTTCCTATTATGTGTTTGTGATGACATTTGTTTAGCTTAGCTTCTAGGATCTTATTCTTACTTTGGCATTCTAATCTATAGTTTTTAATTTAAGTTTTTTTTTTTTTTTGATAAGTCCAACATTTCACTTTTTTACATTATTTTCTATTTTTTTATTTATTTCGGTGTGCATTTGATTTTGAGTTTCGTAGATCTTATTTTCCAATTCCTTAACTTTAACTTTTCAAGTTATGTATTTCTTCTTGCCCCATTTTTATTTTCTAAACGAATTATATATAAACATATTTAATATCTTGCTTTAATTTATTTTCTAATTCATATTGATCCTCTTTTATCTTTATTATTAATATTTCCTGACCTGGATTTATTTCTTGATCTTATCTCTGCCTTATTTTGACTTTACCTTTTTTAATTTGCATCGATCTTATTCATTAGATCACATGCTAATATTATATTGCTTTGTTATATTTTATTCATTAAGGTTTTCAATATTACTCTAAGTAATATATCCATACTCTCCTTTTTTGGTGACAAATTTCACTAACTTCTTTTGTTTGTCTTAATATTTCTAATTCTTTGTCAGTTTTTGTAGATTACTTTATATTTGTAATTATTATTTCATTTAATTTTATAAGTTTAAATTGATCAAAATCATTTAAATAATCATATTAATCTAGAATTGGAGTAGTCTGAAGTAAATGATTTCATCAAGCCCACTCACAATCTCTAATTAATTAAAATTAATTAACTAAGATAACTGAGAACATAATTTTAATAGAAAAAAATTGAAGTTAAAATAAAGAAATTGACTTCATAAAAAGAAATTTGGAAGAAGAATGTCAATGAAAAATAAAATATTTTATGATAGAGATTAAAATCAAATTCAATGTGAGATAAATGATAAAAATACAGGAAGCCAACAGGATATCCCCATTTCAATCTGACATTATACTGCAAGTTATCTGAAATTTTATTTCAAACAAAGAAGAAATATTAAATGATAGTATGGAAGGTTAACAGTATTGTTGAAAATCCTGTTTCACACAAGAATAAGAAGGTGTAACACGTAGATAACATTATATACAAATTGATTAGCCAAAATATTTCAAAGGTGACATTGCAAAAAGTACCTATGGAGCATTTAATAACATTACAAGATTTATTCTCATTTTGTGAGTTGAGAGACAATAAAAAGGTTGTTATTGCATGAAATTATCTATCTGGATCTGCTGAAAATAAGTGAGAATCATTATTTTTAAAGTCTATTACATTTGAAAACTACTAACAGCCATTATTATATAATATTTGGAGTAAAAAAAGATAGGATGGTATTTGCCATCAATTATCTCAGGAAGAATTTAAGAATAATTTAGGAGAAAATTTAACTCAATTTTTTCACTGCCAAGTATTTAAATTTAGCATCATTATATTGTACCCACTATCTGAAGAGCATATAGAAAACATTAGACACAACTCCCCTTGATGAGTGCAACAAATCTTCATTCATGATGTTAGAGTCACTAATAAGTATGAGACTATGAATAGACTTGAATTACATAAATACATTTTTTTCTCTTGTATAATAGTTTATACAAAATAATTAAGAACTTTTGTAAATGAATTTTCTTCTGGAAAATGACAAAGATATTGAAGGGACATATATTGCCCATAGTTTAAAGGCCTTACCATAAGCCCATGATTTGAAGAGGTCTAATTAATTTTTAAAATAAAAATGTATAATTATACAGTCATTGATTTTTATTTATTATAATATAAAATTTAATTAATCCTAAATTATATATAGGATATTTATTTAAGCAGTTAATAATGACTTTTTTGTTTTCTTTACTTTTATTAAGGATCTGAATATGTGACATGTAAATCCATTGCACATCAATCATCTAGGATATTAAATAATAAATAGAAACAATTCCATCAAAACATCACATGATCAGCATTTCACATGCTTACACAGATTATTAATAATAACAGAAAACTTTCCACAAAGTAGTGCCATTAAGTGCATGCTTTTCTAATCAATGGATCTGACAATGTTTGTCCATATAATCCCTATCTAATGCTTACTCATCCAACATCACCACACTAGATTCTAGCTTGTAGATTTCATCGGTGAAAAGCTTTGAATTTGAGAGGGTTGCATATAGATCTTAGGATGTAATGCAACCTTCTAGCAGCCATATTTTACCTATTTGAATAACTATAAAGCTAAGACTCCAAGATGAAAACACAATAATGTTTTCAATCCAAGATCATTTGTTTGTATAATCATATATATAAACTGAGTTCAGCATTTATATATTTTGCTGTCTTTAGTATTTCAAAAGCCACAATCACCACTATTCTAAGGGCACGATAAGTATAAATTCTTTAACACATCAAGTGTTTCCCATTTTGTATGTTTACACAGTCTACTTATAACAGTAGAAAACTGTTTATACAGTAGTTCCATCAAGTGTAAACATCATAATCAGTGAATGCAAAAAAAAAGCTGTGCATAAAATCTTTATCTAGTGCCCTCTCATCCAATATCAATAGATTAGTTTCTTGGTGGTACTACTGTATGGATCATTTTTTACTGTAATTAACAGCCTAGGTTGGAATATGAAATATTTATCACATGATGTTTTGATGGTTTTATACTAATCCTGCCCATGGGATAAAGATAAATGTTGATTTTGAAACACCAAAGTGATCAAAATGTATAAATGGTGAACTGAATTCAGATCTATGTGACTATACAAGAAAATGAGCTTGGATTGAAACTATTATTGTGTTTTTTTTATCTTGGGCTTCTAGCTTTGAATTTAACCCAATAAAAAGGTGGTTTCTGGAAGATTACATTACATCTTAAGATTTAGGTGCAATGCTCTCAAATTCAAGGCATCTCAGTGATGAAGACCATTAATTAAAATCTAGTAGATGATTATTAAATGCATAGGCACACATCTTCTTGCATCCACTGATTGAAAAGTCTTGCACTTGTGGCACAATTGTATGGATAGTTTGCTACTTTTAAAAGAATTATTTGTTTGTATAAAATTAAATATAATTTATAGATAAATAATTAATTTAAATGCAGAATAGATGTGAGAGTGAATGTATATTTTATTTAAGGCAAAATAAAAATTTGGTTTATCCTAGTGAACTTTGTTATAATTATGATAAAAGAATATAATGAGCCAACATTAAAAAGAAACTAGTTGTTGCTTTGTAACAATACATTTTTTTCTTCTTGCTTTGGAAAGTTATATATTTTATTTACTTATATTATTCATCATTTTATGAATTTGATGAACAAATTATAATTCAGTTTGAGTAAATATGATAAAAAATGAGCATGGTTCCTTCTTGAATAATTTCCATAAGATTTTGAATAAAATGGATAACAATATAAAAATAATCATTTTTCTAACATATTAGTAATACAATGCTTAATAGTTTAATGTAGTCAATGATGGTAATGTATAAAAATGAACATTAATAGTTAATAAGTGGGAAATAGCTAGATAATATTAAGGGACAATGTAAATAAAAACATGGATTATTGTTATCATGGGAATTCTACAGAAAACATAGAAGGAAATGGAACTATAATTAAAAATATCAAACCTGTTGACAGGAATAATCATCACTGGTATACTAGCATGTCTTATATGTAAATGACTTATAAAAATTATTATTAAATTTAACTTTTTTATATTTTCCATATATAAATATATATTGTGACCAAGTGTTTTCACACTTGCTCTTATTGTCATCTCAAAATAACAAATTTCTCTGTTTGCTTGATTTAAAAAAATAGTTAACTAATAAGTAAAATATGAAATAATGAATAATTATTGTTGTCTAACATTTTAGCACATCATGTATTATAAAGCAGATAAGCTTCTTTTGAGTTTACCCTAAGCATAATAGTTTATATTGCTTTTAACAATTTCATTCATTAATAAAATAACTGTATTATATTAAAATGTGTGCCAGAAAATAGTATTCTAATAGTATAGTAATTAGTTATAAGACAGAAAAGAGTTGAGAATGTAAAATTAACTTAGAATTGCCTTTTGTAAATTTTTAGAATAGTAGTATAAAAGTTAAAATATTAGTTTATAATATGTCAGCTTTAAGTTTATAAAGGTGTTTGTAATATTTAATATCTTTAAATATTTTATTTGGTAGTTATAATAAATTACAATTAGTTATTTAAAAAGTAATTAATAAGTTAGTTTAAGGTTTGAAATGTTATTTCCTTTGTTCGTGGATGTGTGTGTGCTTGCATGAATTGAGGGAATTTGTTTCATAATTAATTAAGTAGTTTATTTTGAGTTCTTTAGACTCATTAAGATATATAAATGAATAAATAATTATAATATTAAATTAATTTAATAAATAAAATAGTTATTAATTTGAAGTTTAGTGAATAAATATCCTAAGATGGTTCAGTCAGTTGATAAATAAATAATATGATTATTTATTTTTTTATATAATATTTTTATATAAGAAAACTTTATTAACTTTATTCTAAATTAAGTTCATTAAATCACATGGCATTTTGAAATATCTAGAATAAAATGATGTCATTAATTGATTGACTTATCTTATGATTAGGTTTTTTAAAAAATACTAGAAAAATAGAAGTTTGGTTGTTTTAAGGAGTTCATTCTTTGTCATAAAGTATTATTTTTTTATAATTTGTATTATTTTTTCTAAAAGTATTTAATTTAAACCTAATTATTATCATGATTATAATGAACTTTGAGTAAAATTTTCATGTAGCCCCATTCTTTTGTTACTAAATTGCAGTTGAGCTTTCTTAATTATAAAAAAATCTATGAAATTTTATTTTTAGTATAAGTCAATTGAATAAGACTCACTTTAGAATGAGTTTAAAAGAAAAGCAGTTGTTGTATTCATTTAAGAATATTATGGAAATTATGCAGAACATTTTTCCAGTATTTGTTTTATTTAGTTATTTCATTAATGGGAGAAATTTTAAAAGAAGGAAATTGGAATGCATATATTTTATATGCTATATATTTAAAGTTTAAAGTGCATTCTATTAATGTTCCTATTTAATGACTAAAATTATTAATTGCTCTAGGAACTGTTTGAAGAATAGTTTTAGAAATATTTAAATAATTAACCTGCTTTAGAAATAGTTATTTGTATATGTAATGAAATATATATTGGATGAATTAAAATAATTTAAAATTATTTTCTATATTGAAACTCTTTAATTCAAATTTTTGGAGAAAAAAATCATTTGCTATTAAAAGAAATGTAAAGATATTAATTTATCAACATATAATATGAAGTTAGTAGAAATATCTCTAAAGATATTCTGATATGCTGAATTATTCTCTACTAACAAAAGGTTTTATAAATTATAATAAAAGAAAGAAAAATATCTTTCTTAAAATAAATCATAAATTATTATATTTTTATATGCATATACATCTGAATTAAAATAATAAAAAATATGTATATATCTGAATAAATATTAAAGACTTGCATATAATATTCATCTATATCTGAATGAATTATAACTGTTTATATTGCTGATATACAAAATATGTTGATACCTGGAAGAATTACAAATGCTGAGATATAATATACATTTATGTCTGAAGGAATTATAAATGCTCATAAATAAAGTATGTCTATATCTGAATGCATATAACTGTTTATATACCAAATACATCTATACTTGAATAAATTGCAAACACACATATATAAAATGTGTTTATGTCAGGATGAATTATAAATGCTGATATACAAAATATGTTTATACCTGGGAGAATTACAAATGCTGAGATATAATATACATCTATGCCTGAATGAATTATAAATTCTTGTAAATAAAATGTCTATATCTGAATTCATATAACTGTTTATATACCAAATATGTCTATACTTGAATAAATTGCAAACCCTCATATATAAAATGTGTTTATGTCTGGATAAATTATCAATGTTAATATACAAAATATAATTATACTGGGAAGGATTAAAAGTGCTTAAGAAAATAATGCATATCAATAGGAGAATGAATTGCATGTGCTTGTCAGTACCTGGATCAAAGAATAATATTTAAATCACTAATAAAGGATTAAAGGATACCATAGATAAATACATCACCAATGAGGAGTAACTGATCAATGGAACCTAAGAAAATATGTGCATACCAGAAAATGGGATCCCAAAGATGAACTGTGTCAAACATGAACTAGTAATAAACTTTTGTTGAATTATTATCCAAATATTGATATAACCAATATAACTGTGGAGGATTAATGAATCAAACATTGTTATGGAAATAAATATTGTTAAATAAATTTATTGTTATATAAAATTAATCCAGATGTTCGTGTTGCATCACTTGTCATTCATTGCACTTGTTCATGAGAAATTCATGCTTCCTGATCTATGTCTGACATAACTGACCCTAGGTAAGTCAGGTTGTAGTGAGATGGAACTCTAGTGGTGCTGTTTGGGAAACCAAACACAGAAATTTCTAAGTGTTTTCAGTTTCTATGGTGCTACATCCTCTGATGAGCAGGAAAAATTGTTGTAGGTGGGGTGACATCTGTATTGGGGAAAGCCAATCGATGGTTCCTTCTTACAATATGCTCATCGAGAAATTTTTACAACCGAGATAATAAATGGGTTATATGGTGGTCCAATTGCAATATATATATATATATATATATATATATATATATATATCATCAAACAAATATATTTATTGGCAAAATAGCTAGTTAAATAAGAACATTAACTATAATTATAGGATTTTATTACATTATTTCACTATTAAAATAATTAGAAGTCCTCTTTTTAGCTTCCTGATATTTAATTTTGACTTCTATCTTATTTTCAATTCACTTTCAAAATTACTAAATATTTACATTTTTAATATATACATTTATAAAATTCACCATATTATAAAACTCGAATCCTATTCACTAATTAAATTCTTCAATATTTCATTCAACAGAAATTAGTTCATATCACTAAAACCAATCACTAATCCAGTGCAATTGTAGAGTTGTAAAATATTAAAAGTAGATACTCGTTATTCAAATATAATAGCTTAACATATATCGGTTTTTGTTTTTGGATAATGCTATTTTTTGATTCACAAAAATCATATGTATAGTATTGATTTAGCAGAAAGTAACCGTTAGAAAAATGTACTATATGTAAATTTTAAATTATAACAACAATATCTGAAAACTATAATAATGTTTAAATTAAATAAATATATTTTCAATTATGTTGTACGCATTATCACTGAAATTACCACTGAAACCACACGTGATTTTCAAAGAACTGTGTAATTTGATATCAGAGGATTATCTATTTAGTATATAACCTTTAAATTGGTTTATAAAATAGCCTATTTAATTCTATTCTACTTATAACGTTTTATTTCATTTAATATTTTGGTATGATCTTGATTAAAGGTAAATTTAAAATTGCAGATTTTTTAATAATCAAAAGCAACAGGCAATATTAGACTGATTATTTATAGTCTTTTTTTACGATTTTATAGTAAGCAATGTTTTTTTAAATCTTTTTCCTTAATTATAACTTGTTTCCCCAATTTATTTTTAGCATTTTTAATCAAACGGTTTAATTGGGAAGAACATAAAATGAAACATTGTATTTATCACTAAATATTTTTTTAATAAATTTGGATTGAATATTATTTAAAACTAGCATGAATATATTTTTTTTTTGCTTTTTACTTATATTACTGTTTTAAGATGTATTATTAAATTAATTAAATATATGTATAATCAGTCTTATATTATATCCTTTTTATAAGTATTTAGTAAATAATTCAATATTTTGAATTTAATCGCTTTTAGAATCGCATAACATTTCACTTCGATGTAAAAAAGATTTAAATATAGCCATTTCACATATCATTAAAACAGACAAAACTTTCTATATGTATTGCTACTCAGTGCAAGCCAGAGTAATCAATGAGCCCGAAGGCAAGCATAAGAAATGGTGATCATGTGATATTTATTGGCATTTCACATATCATTGGTACATATGATTTTAAATGAACAAACCCTTTTGGAATGGGTTTTACAGTAATTTATAAAAAGTGAAGAAACTGTATTAAATTCTGATATTTTTAGAAACATTAAACATATTTACTGGGTATGTTGATGTTATTTTTGTTTGTGATACTGAAGATATTATAAAAATGCATTTACATAAATTAATTTAAATACTTTAGATTGGGCTATAAAAAGGAAACAAAATTGAAATGTAATTTTTATAAATATGCAAATGTCTAGAGAAAATGGTTATTTAAATCATAAGTTACTTATCAAACCTATTCTAAACAGGATTGTACTAATTTCACATTACATGCACCAATGATAAATAAAATGGCTTGCTTTAAATCTCTTTTACTTTGTAATGAAATGTAAGACAATTATAAAAGTGACAAAGTTTAAAATGGTTAACTACTCAAGAATTTAGAAATGTGGGATATGATAGAAGACAAATTTACTTACATGAACAAGTTTAGTAATAAATCTTACAACATTAATATAAGTTAATATAATCAAAAAAATAGATATCTAACATTTTAAAATAATACTCATTGCAGATGATAAAAAATATATATTTAATGCTAACTAAAATATTTCATATTGTTTTCAAAATGTAAACTGTTTGATTAATATTTTAAAAAATACTATTTCTACAATGCACAAATAATATTATATACATAAAAAATGCCTACAGCTTTATTGCTTGGAAGTTCATAAAAAGATTGAGCCCCAGATCAGAGACTGACCTCCTGATTCCAAATCAGATGCTCTATCAACTGCCCCAAATCATGCAAGGAGATAAAAAATTGAACATGGTGAAATTAAGAGATTAAAAGAACATGAACTACTATAAAACCAGTAAAAAAAAAAGCTATAAATAATCAGTCTAATAATGTCTGCTTTCCATGATTATGAAAAATCTTGCAATTTTAAATTCCCATTTAACTCAGATCACATAAAAATATTAAATGAAGAAAAACACCATAAAAAGAAAAAAAATAAAGATGCTATTTTTATAAACCAATTTAAAGATTCTATAATAAATAGATAATCCACTAATATCGATGGGATATTTGCATTTTTTGTCTACATGACTTCAGTTGTTAAGGCTTATAATGTAATAGAAAGTACTACTATTTAATTTGTATATTAATATTGTTATTATTTGTTATTATTGTAATTTAATATATGTGTATATATGCGTGTGTTGAATGAGATAATTTCATAAATATTTTTTATTGAGTAGATAAAGAGATTGCATCTATTTAAACATAGACAATTTATATATTCAATTGAATGATTTTATGAATTTTAAGACTGCTAATGTATAGAAAAACATTAAGGGTTTTATTGCCCAGGAGGTCATAAGAAGTTCAAGTGATAGAATCAGTCCTGGAACATCCTGATCCCAAGTCTCAAGTTTGGTACTTTATACCAACTATGCCAAACCACGTTGTGTATATTCATATGAAGAGAATATTTGAAATGCCCCATAGCCATGGTATTCCAGCTACACACCCTATAAACAAAATAAGATTAAATTTAGCACTGCACTCTTTTAAGTGATTCACAGAGGATATTTCTGAAAAAACATAATGTTTGAAATAGTGACTTGAACCAGAAGAAAGAGTCACAAGACTATTGAGGTAAAGATGATGTAAACATTAAATGCTTAACAAAAAATTTCTTGTTGTTTTTAATTAAAAGTTAGCCATGATCTAGATAAGTCATTAATATTATTATACATATTTACATTAAGTATTGTTTTATTATTATTGTCATCACCATAATATGTTTTCTTTTTAGGATGATTTGTTAAAATTTATTGGCAGGCAGAATTTTAACTATCTTTATGGAAAAGAAGATTATGGTAATTATTCTCTCTCTCTCTCTCTATATATATATATATATATATATATATATATATAAACTGTCTATCCACTCTCTTAAACACATTATATATATATATATATATATATATATATATATATATATATATATATATATATATATATATATATATATATATATATATATATATATGTTCAAAACTTTTTAATATTATCTAATTTGCTAAATGCCTTTAAGGAATTGTAAATATGACCAAAATGATACATACAAAGAAGTAGTAGTAGTAGTAGTAGTAGTAGTAGTAGTAGTAGTAGTAGTAGTGGTGGTGGTGGAGGTAGTAGTAGTAGTTAGTAGTAGTAGTAGTAGTAGTAGTAGTAGTAGTAGTAGTAGTAGTAGTGGTGGTGGTGGTGGAGGTAGTAGTAGTAGTAGTAGTAGTAGTAGTAGTAGAAGTAGCAGTAGCAGTAGCAGTAGCAGTAGCAGCAGCAGTAGTAGTAGTAGTAGTAGTAGTACTATTGGTAGTGGTAGTGGTAGTAGTAGTAGTGGTAGTGGTGGTGGTGGTAGTAGTAGTAGTAGTAAGAGAAGTAGTAATAGGAGTCCACTAGTCAGTGCTTTTCTTAGTCAGTCAAGTGTTACATCAGCTCATTTTTTAAGAAGAAATTTTCATAGTTTTAGTGAGAATTGGATAACAAAACATATACCATTGAATAGAAGAAGTTTTTCTACTCAAAGTAAGCTCATTGAGAGCAAATTTCTTATAAAATTGGTGAAAGTATAAGGGATTTTCTAAATATATGTTAAATAATTATTCAAATAGTTCAGCAAAAGACTTATTGCTAAAAAATTCTAATATAAATTTTAATCCTGTTAAGGATTCAATGGAAGGAATTTCTAAAAAAAGTTCTAAATCCTTATCAGATTGTCAAAAGATAAGTAAATCTAGTTTTACTGAAATTCAGACAATGAAGGAATCTTTAAATTTAGAAAGCTCCAGGCTATCTGAAGATCTTATCTTAAAAAGAAATGAGATTACAAATAAAAATAGCTATGCAAATGTTTTAAAAAAATACAGATAAAGAAGACAATTTATTACAAATTAATGAAGAAAATATCTGATTTTTTAAATTTTGATGATGATGAAATTAATCAAGTAAATTCAGAAATTTTGATGATGATGAAATTAATCAAGCAAATTCAGAATCGACAATACTTAATAATGCGTTAAAACCTGAAGAATATCAAGATAGAGTAAATAAGTTCAATCTAACAATCCCCCCAATCATTTTTAAATCATTTCAAAAATTTACAAATGAAAAGACACTCATTTTATCTATGACAGACTTAAATATTTCTATAATGAAATTCCCCATAAATGAGTTTTATGAGTTTCTCTCAGAAAAAAAAAAACTTGTGGGAAATGATTTACAAAGTGTTATACCATCCTAATAATAGATACCATGTCCTGGAATTTCACAATGTTTCACAAAAAAATAATTTTTCAAAAACATATTCAGGTTGTCAACAACAAAATTGTCTGCTATGTTGATACAAACAGACAGATGAGGTTAGAGGGCCAAACTAGAAACTGTCATGTTACCTTTACAAATCAAGACTTACAAAAGATTCTTGATAGATATGGACAAGTATCAAATTTTAGATACCTACTAGAAAAAAAGCTACAAAGCCAGTAATAAGTAACATTACCTTGTTCAGCTTCACTTTAAATAAAAATATACAGCCAATGGACATTCCAACGTTGCATTCCACTGATGCCCCACCTGTGATAATTACCTTCAAGGGAGTACCATCACAATGTTTTTTCTTGCAAGTCCATGGACCACCTTATTCAAAATTGCCCTAACAGATATTTGCCTAAATTGTAGATTTAAAAATACAAAACACCATCAATGTGCTAAACAAAAAATATTGTCAAAGGAAAATTCAAATCTTGTAATGTACCCATAGTAGAAAGTGATCAACAAATGGATCAAATATCAACTCCAAACATAAGTTCCCGCAAGGACATAGTGACACCGATGCCTAATAAGATTCTCATGAACAGACAGAGGCAGAAGCAATATCAATTGAGGAAGTAAAAATTTCATATGAATGAACGGAATCAGAAGCAAGAACAATTGAGGAAGTATCAATCTATGAATCTAATACTCCACAACATATGCAAGCAGAAGACAGCCCTGAAAATAGCCCTGATGAAAATGATAGAACTGACACCTCATCAGAAAATGATGACAATTTTAAAGTGGCAGTCAGTAGACAAAGTTTAAGAAAAGTAAAAAAGATTAAAATGAATGACAAATTAAATAAAAATAAAGATTAACTGAAATGGATAAACAAAAAAGCAATCCTGAAAATAAAAAGGAATCTAATACTCCACAGCATATACAAACAGAAGACAGCCCTGAAGATAGCCCTGATGAAAAGGACAGCACTGACACCTCATGAGAAAATGATGACAATTTTAAAATAGCAGTCAGTAGACAAAAATTAAGAAAAGTAAAAAAGATTAAAATGAATAACAAGTTAAATAAAAGTAAAGAATCAAATGCAATGGATAAACAAAAAAGGAACCCTGAAAATAAAAAGAAATCTCCATACATGCCAATTCACAAAAAAAAACTAAATATAATGATTCAAATGAAGATAATAATGCCCCAGAAGATGCAACCCCATTACATTGGACCTGTAAAAACTCTAGTAATTCTCAACTTTTACAAGAACAAGTCAAATACTTCGAAGGAGTAAACAGTCACAAAAGGAAATGCAGAACTAAAGAGGACATAGATTCTGAAGAAGTTAACATAGAGATGGATACAAATGTTGCTCAAATTTCTGACAGCTCTTCACTTGAGCCAACCAGCTCACTAGCAGAACAAAAAAAATTCTGATTTAGAATGTTAATACATCTACTCTCAAAATACAGAGACAGACTTTGAAGCATCATTTAAAATAGATTATCAAGATGAGTTACATAAATAACAATTATAGACTTTCAAACCAGGACAATTTCATGCTTTTAATCCCAAATGTGAAAATTACTATCATATTTATGAACAAAAATGTGCACAACCAACTCAATAGAACTTCACTTACAAAGGTAGGTTCATTGTTTTCACAGTGGTGTATTATTATAATTTTTGTTTTCTATATAACATATTCCTATTACACTTTTACTAATATTAGTTGTCCCATTCATTATATATTAGTCTATAAAATATTTTTCTTTCACCATTTTATATAATTGATAATATGGGTCTTTCTATTACAGCAATCAATGTAAGGGGTATTAACTCTACCCAGCGAATATTTGCAATTAGCAATTAGATAAGGCAATTCTCACTCCATATCCTTTTATTTACAGAGATAAAATGCTCAGTACATTCTACATTTAATCCAGAACTCTACTTTAGTAAATTTGGATACAGTAAATTTTCAACATCTGATATTGCTGCTGCTGGGGTAGGAATTCTCATCCATCATCATTCTCCTTTTCAAACATTTAAGATTTTATACTTAGATCAACATATGAGTATAATTATTCTATATCATTATTCTTTTACTCTAAATTTAATAACTTTCTATTTGTATAATCAGCCAGTGTTAATTCATCAATTAATAAATAAAATATGTTTAATATTAGCTACAAATTCTTAACCAACTATAATCATGGGTGATTTTAACATGTCTTATAAGAATTTTACATTAAAGTACCTTCGTTTAATTAATAAGAATATCATGAGTGCTGAAGGTTTTTTTCCAACTAGCTCCATTTCATTTTATACTAAAAACACTCCTCTCTAATAGACCTTGTATTCTATTCATGAGATCTACATTTCATTATAAGTCCCTCCTTATGTCCTGTAACTTTCTCTGATCATTTAGCACTGAATGTGGAACTCGCAATACACATACAACTTTAACCAATTCTTCCTCTAAATAAAACTACTCATCTTCTATTAAAATCCACTACACCTGAAGCAGTTCTCTCTGAGATTTATATTTATTTTAAGAAGGTAGAAATACTATCTTTAAACCCAGTAGAGGCCTGGCTATCATTTATTAACATAATCTCTTCAACTATTCAACATTATACTTCCAAAAATAGTTCTCCCACTAATCTTGTTAATAAATTTGATACAATAGACTTAAAACTAAAAAATACTTCATGTGACCCTTCTTCAATTAAATCAATAATGTTTTTAAAACAAGAATACAAACAAACCAAAACAAGAATACAAACAAACCCAACTCATACTGGCTGATTATCTCTCTACAAAAAAAGCAAAAATTTTTCTAGATAATCATCATAACTAGTCTAAAAAATATATTTGGTGGGCCTTAGGTTATACTCCCAAAAATTAACTCCTTCATCTATTATTTTTTATTGAAAAATGATTGCTGGGGAAGACATGACTCCACAAATATATTACCACTTTAAAGCTAGACTCCAAAAATTTCCTTTTCCAAAACTCTCTTCATTTCACTTTGGTTTTACCACAGAAGAACATAACATAACAAAGTATAAAATTGCTCTCAAGTTGAACTCCATTCCAAACAATACACACCCAGGTACACATGCAATTCCAAAATTTTTATTATCGCATCTTAGCCATCTTACTATCCCACTAGTACACAATATGATAAATTATCTATCAAAACAAATACATAACATTGACCAACTTTATCCAGTATCACTGGTCCCTTTTCTAAAAAAAATACACTTCCTTCTCCTCTAGATAATCTACGCCCTATTTCAATGTCTCCTCTTATCATCAAACTAATAGAGTCTTTTCTAAAAGACAAAATTCAACCCCTAATACTTCCTGGGTTGTCTACGTTTCAGTTTGCTAGAAAAGAATGTTCTACGTCTGAAGCACTTATGTTATGTAAAATATTAATAGAGGATGTAAGACAGGCTAGAAAATCTGCATCTATTGCAATTCAATTAGACATATAGGCTGCATTTTATTCAGTGCCTGTGGACTAGCTACCACAGGTGCTTAGTCAATATGAAATTCCAATACCAATAATGTATGTTCTGGCAAACCTGCTCATCAATAGAAAAATACATATTACTCTTAATGGAAAAATATCCCCTGACTTTACTCCACACCATTCAATACCACAAGAGTCTCCCCTTAATTAGTCAAAATAAGAGTCATAGATCAATTCATAGATCACATGACCCTATCTCTTAAGCTTGTAAGTTATAAACAGTGAGGATTGCCAATTCCTCTACAAGCTTTATGATAAATGCTTAGCCAGAGCCAGCACTTAAAATATCTCTGTCAGGAACCCCTCCCCAAACCCCTGACCATTGTTTCATGCTTTGGCACTCCTCAGTGAGGTGTCAGGGTAGGTTCAGACACTAGATCTAAAAATACCAACCCAAAGCTAAGCACTTAGCTAAAAGTTATCTATTGAGTGGAAAATCTGAAATTTTCAGACATCTACATGTCTTCAAACCCAGCTATCCAACTCAAATAGCTATATGGGGCTGGCAGATCTTCAGCCATACCAGTAGTCATAGCAATATAAAATTGCATAAGACTTTTGGAAGAGACTATAAATAGTCAAAATAAGAGTCATAGATCAATTCATAGATCACATGACCATATGTCTTAAGCTTGTAAGTTATAAACAGTGAGGATTGCCAATTTCTCTACAAGCTTTATGATAAATGCTTAGCCGGAGCCAGCACTTAAAATATCTCTGTCAGGAACCCCTCCCCAAACCCCTGATCATGGTTTTGTGCTTTGGCACTCCTCAGAGAGGTGTCAGAGTAGGTTCAGACACTAGATCTAAAAATACCAACCCAAAGCTAAGCACTTAGCTGAACCTACCCTGACACCTCTCTGAGGAGTGCCAAACATGAAACCATGGTCAAGGGCTTGGGGAGGGGTTCCTGACAGAGATATTTTAAGTGCTGGCTCTGGCTAAGCATTTATCATAAAGCTTGTAGAGGAATTGGCAATCCTCACTGTTTATAACTTACAAGCTTAAGAGATAGGGTCATGTGATCTATGAATTGATCTATGACTTTTATTTTGACTATTTATAGTCTCTACCAAAAGTCTTATGCAATTTTATATTGCTATGACTACTAATATATGGTATGGCTGAAGATCTATCAGCCCCATATAGCTATTTGAGTTGGATAGCTGGGTTTGAAGACATGTAGATGTCTGAAAATTTCAGATTTTCCACTCAATAGATAACTTTTAGCTAAGTGCTTAGCTTTGGGTTGGTATTTTTAGATCTAGTGTCTGAACCTACCCTGACACCTCTCTGAGGAGTGCCAAAGCATGAAACCATGGTCAGGGGTTTGGGGAGGGGTTCCTGACAGAGATATTTTAAGTGCTGGCTCTGGCTAAGCATTTATCATAAATCTTGTAGAGGAATTGGCAATCCTCACTGTTTTCTTCCCTTAGTTCATTGTTTTTTATTACATATATTAACCCCCACCTACTACAACTAGAATCTAAATTGCCAGGAATATATGTACCCCTCATAAACCAATCCATCAATCATATTTCATACATGGATGATATAGTCATCTTTTTGCCATCCAAAAAACATTTGCCTTTAATGTATACCATTTTAGAAAATTACTCTGCAGCTTATTGTCTAAAATTTAACAAAGAAAAAACATCTATTTGGAGTATCCTTTCAGCAGCTTATAGTCTAAAATTTAACAAAGAAAAAACATCTATTAAGAGTATTCTTTCTGGTAAACAAATTCATTCAGTTTGCAGTTCCCCTCCCCACAAATTTTTTGGTCTCCCAATTCATCTGTCTATGAATGAAATGAGAATGATAATACAAGAGCAATTAATAACTGCAATTGAAAAGGTGAAGACTTCACTTTCAAAAGCATATCTTTCATTACATAGTAAAATATCACTCATTAACATATTAATTTTTTCAAAAATAAATTACTATGCACCTATTATTAAATTTACTAACTCATTTAAGAAAAAAATTAACTCCTTTTGCACAAAACTTATATGGAATAATAAGGCAGTGGTAATAAGCATCAAAAGTCTGCAAAAACATTCAAAACTAAATGGCCTGTCGTTACACTGCATTTCAACATTCTATTACCAAAAAACTCATAACGCATTAATGAAACTTTATCCGGCATATAAAAATTTTCAAGTGTTTCTTCCAATATCACCTACAGACAGTCCACCTCCTATTAAAAATAAATTTATTAACAATCTAATAAAAACAATATTTAAACATAAAGTATCTGCTACAAACCTTTTCTCAACTAAAATTAAATATTGGGAAGCACACTACATAATAACTGATTCCAATCCCCTTGAAATTCCCATTAGCTTAATTAATATCTCGAATAAATTTTTAATCCAAAAATTTAAATTCTGGTATTTGGAGCCTAAGTACTTAGATTTTCTAATAAAAATCAACCTTAGAGCTTTACCTACCAATGCTTTCCTGGCTGGAAGATGGAGATCTCCATACATAGATGCTATTTGTCAACTATGTAATAAAGAAGAAGAAACAATGGAACATTTTATTTCTCAGTGTACTTCCCTCAAAACATATCGAGAACTAATTGGAGATATAGCCCATAATCAAAAATGCTCATTGACAATATTAATAGAAAATATTCAAAGAGGGTTGTTTCCAACAATAAGAATAACTATCTTTATACTATACACACTCTGGTTTATGAGATGCCACTTTATATTTAATTCCACATCTCGTAAACTTAAATCACTCTTTCTCAATAAGTTAGCAAAAATTAAAACAAGAGATCAGGCACTAGCTCCAATAGATATAGTATCAGCCACTTGGAGTTTGATTAAATTACCAACACCACTGTGAAATATGAATCGCATATTGGCTGCACCGTAAGTGAAAATTTTTGTTGTCATGTACGTATTCAATATTGTTACTTATATTGATTAATTTTTTTCCTCATTTTTTCAACATTATTAATATAAAAATATTTTATGTATATATAATACTTATTTTGTTAATAATTTTCAATTCTAAATTGTAGATCCGCTCTTGTAACATGTTTTAAAATTGCATTTTCATACATGTACTTATGATATCAAATAAAGTTCTTTAAAAGTAGTAGTAGTAGTAGTAGTAGTAGTAGTAGTAGTAGTAGTAGTAGTAGTAGTAGTAGTAGTAGTAGTAGTAGTAGTAGTAGTAGTAGTAGTAGTAGTAGTAGTAGTAGTAGTAGTAGTAGTAGTAGTAGTAGTAGTAGTAGTAGTAGTAATAGTAGTAGTAGTAGTAGTAGTAGTAGTAGTAGTAGTAGCCAAGATGGTGTCCATGCAGATAGACTGTTACACATCTAGCTCCTTTTCACTTTAAAATATTAGTTATCTTTTTCCATTGTAGTAGACCTAATTGATGTTATTTGTGACAGATTTAGTAAGAAGACCGTTTTTCACATCTTAAAGGTAAGAGAAAATCATTTATAATTAGAGTTTTGATTAGTATTGAAAAATAACATACAGGCAAGCACCATTTGTAAGATTGTAAAATGGCCGATGCGTTCAATACAATTGGGAGTACTGCCGAGTATTAAAAACAAAATCAGTCATTCATTCGGGCTAACAATAGTTCAATTATAATAGAATCAAACAATTCAGATCAAAATACTAGTGATCAAATTATTGAATCAGCATTTGAATCACATATCATGAAAGAAAAATTATTGGGAAAAAATACCGGTAAAGCAGAAACATGCATTCGAAGGCCTGAGATTAACAACATTAATTTTCCACCCTTGGAAAGGAAAACCATATATCCTACCCAGATATCAAATGAAAATTATTCCAATAGTGCAAATAAAGACACCGAGGAAACAAATACAACACTATATGTGCAATTGGAAAGTTTTAAAAATTAGATAAAATAAATATACTGTACCTGAGAGAGCCCGAAGCAAACCCTATCAATTCTCCACCATTGGATAGGAGCTCATACCAAACCTCTTATTCAGTAGATTCACCCCTACTTCAGCAAAATATTAGAGAAAAATCCAAATGACCACCACAATAATCTAAATTCACGTGCAAATAATAACAATATGTATGCTAGAGCTGTAAAGGCCGATCTTCATGTGTCGATGGATTACGTTCAGCCAGATGTCGAGTCTTTTGCAGAGCTTATGGGAATCAATAACGATACTGAGGATCAACAACATCACAACAATATACATCAAGATCAACTTCATTATATTATGCAAGAATTATATGACCAATATACTAACAATTTTAATAAAATGATTCCACTACTGCTATTAACGTCGTTCAAAAGTTTTCATAGCGATAAATCACTCATATAGGCGGTAACAAATGCAGACGCTGAATTATTTAAATTCCCAATAGATGAATTTTATGACTAAATAACACAAATGAAATTATGGAGTTACGTCCACCAAATACTATACCATCCCAATAACAGATATTTGTGTTTTGAATTTCACAACAAGACACAAAAAGATATTTTTAGAAAGCACGACAAATTTTTAAATAACAAAATTATTTGCTATATCGATACAGAGTGCACTCTTGTGACACCAGGCATAATTAGAAATTGTCATATTGGTTTCACAGAATCAAATTTACAATTGCTATTGGAAAAATACGGAAAAATAACAAATTTTAATTTTTTAACGGAGAAAAGAACACCAATTCCAATTAGAATGAATGCAGTGACATTTAATATACAATTAAATAAAAATGTGACTGCATTAGACATACCAACAGTATTTCCCACAGGTAAATTACTGCTTGTTATTACCTTTAGAGGCACACCTCTTCAGTGTTTTACTGTCCTAAAAGAATATGTGACAATTGTGGCCTCAAATCAAGTGAAAGGCACCGATGTCCAGTTCTTTCGAATACAATGCCCTCAGTTAGTGATAAAACTATCAAGACAAGTGAAGAACAAATGCCCACCCCATTCTCTTTAAATAGCACACAAATGCAATTGGAAAGTTTATTAAACCCAGATAGGTATATCTCCTCTAGACAACACACAGACGCAAATAATAAATAGCTTAAACACAGCTAATTCCACACCAGATTCAAATGATGAACAAGAAATAGAAGTGGCCTCCTCTTATTATAGTGTTGAGGAGCCCAGCAATCACAGAACACAACAAACAACTAAGCTTAAAAAAATAAACAAAAATAAACAACAAACTGAAATCAATAAACATTCACACCAAATTACCACTCAAATGGATACCATGGAAAGAGCACAATCTTCTGACAGCTTAACAGACTCTTGTAAACCAGTCAAGAAGAAACACAAATTTAATAAACAGAATGTCAACTCAACAGCTTCACCACAGGAACCGTATTGGACAAGACAACACCCCACTGGAAAATCAGAACAATTAGCACAACAGATTGATTACACTGTAGGAGTGGACATCCACTGCAGGAAACCGAGAAAAAAGAAGCAATTGGCTGCCTCTAGTACTGAAAATTCAGCATTAGCTGCAGATGTAAGTATTGACAATCAAACCATTTTACCACAAGAGGTTTGAACACTAATCCACACACCCCACTTTAGCTAGAAAATGAATCTAATTATCACTACAGTCAATGTGAGGGGAATCAATTCCACAAAAAAATGCATGCAATTACAGATTGGTTTATGCATTCACCTTCTCATTTGCTTTTTTTCACTGAGACTAAATATTCCGTTAACTCCAGCTTTAAACCAGACCATTACTTAAACAAATTTGGCTATAACAAGTTTTCAATTTCCAACTACTCAGCAGCAGGCATTGGTTTTTTGATTTTCTACACCTCTCCAATCCAATCCTTTAAAATATTATACTGTGACCAGCATATGGTAATATTGTCACTTCATTATAAAGATTTTAAACTGAACATTATATCACTGTACTTATATAATAAATCTACACTAATTCATCAACTGATCAACACCATTAACCTACACCTATCTACAAACCCACACCCTACAATAATGCTAGGTGATTTCAACATGACATATGAAGATTTCATAAAAAAATATTTGCAATATATTAACAAGAAACTTAAGAGTGCAGATAGTTTCTTTCCTTCAAGTGCAATTTCATTTTACAATAGACAGCATTCAACATTAATAGATTTACTCTTTCATTCACCTGAACTCCACTTTCAAATAAAATCTTCACTTCATCCAGTCCCTTTCTCAGACCATAATGCTCTAAAAGTTGAAATCAGCATTCAACATTAATAGATTTACTCTTTTATTCACCTGAACTCCACTTTCAAATAAACCTTCACTTCATCCAGTCCCTTTCTCAGACCATAATGCTCTAAAAGTTGAAATCAGCCTACCTACATATACCCAGCCAACCCTGTTATTATCCAACACTACTCGTCTTCTACTTAAAGCCAATGCGCCAGAAGCTGTATTGTCAGAAATTTATATACACTTGAATAGATTAAACATTTTATCTCTAGCCCCAGCAGAAGCCTGGTTTACTTTATATCAACATCCTCACCACTGCAATCAAACGTTACATAATGAGAAATCCACCACCCACCAAAACATTAAATAAATTAGAATTGATAAGGGACAAATTAAATTCCACAACAGCCAATCCACAGTCAATAAACACTGTTCTTTAGCTTAAGCAGGAATATAAAGACACACAACTCATACTGGCAAACTATATATCAATTAAAAAAGCTAAACTATATCTTAGAGACACCCACAACTGGATGACAGGCTACATTCATTGGGCTCTGGGATATAGTAGTGAAAGCCCAACCCCATCATCCATTCTCATAGCAGATCAGATAATCACAGGTGAGAATATGATTTTCCCTATATTAGATCACTTTAAAACACAATTTCAACAAATACCTAAACCCAATCTGGGCCAATTTTATTTTGGGATATCAAATAAATTGCATAGTATCACCAAAAAAGACACTGAAGTAAAAATAAGTAGCATGCCAAATCATGCACTCCCAGGACTTCATGCCATCCCAAAATTTCTATTTCACCATCTTAACTATTACACCATTCCTATAATATATAATATGTTGACTTTTTTGTCTCAACATATACACAATATCTATCTACTATACCCAGTTTCAATAGTTCCATTTTTAAAAAAGACCATACAGCCATCCCCACTTCACAATTTAAGGCCAATTTCAATGTCACCACTCATAATAAAAATCATTGAGTCCATTATTAAGGACAAAATTCAGCCTTTATTATTCTCGCATCTGTCTAAATTACAATTTGCCAAAAAAAGGCAACTCCATACCAGAAGCACTAATGCTATTTAGAATCATACAGGAAGATATTAAAACCAAAAGAAAGGCAGCACCAGTGGCAGTTCAGCTAGACATAGAAGCAGCAGTTGACTCTGTGCCAGTTGATAGCCTTCTTTGTTTAATAGTCAAATACAACATTCCAACACCAATAATGTATATACTCACTAACTTATTAGTAAATAGAAGCCTACAAATAACCCTCAATGGAAAAACATCACCTTCTTTCATTCCACTTAATTCTACACCACAAGGCTCTCCACTCAGCTCGCTTCTATTCATCACTTTTATTAATCCTCTTCTTGCAGAAATAGAAGCAAAGCTCCCAGGTGTGTACTCCCATACACTTAGATAGACAATTAAGCATCTCACCTACATGGATGATGTAATAGTCCTTTTCCCCTCAAAACAAATGTTTCCAAATTTACATAAAATATTAGAAAAATATTCAACACAATATCAATTGAAATTTAATCAGGAAAAAATGGCTGTGTGGTCCCTACTCACAGGCTTACCAATTAAGACAATAAACTCTCCTGCCCCCCCCCACCCTTTTCTTGGAATACCTTTCCACCTTTCCACAAATCGAGCCAGAATTTTAATACAAAATAATTTACTAAATTCAATCAATAAATTGATCAATTCTTTAACTAAAGCATATTTATCAATTCATAGTAAAATTTCTTTGATCAATATGTTAATTTTTCCTAAAATTAATTATTATGCCCCAATTATTAAATTCACCAACTCATTTATTCCCAAGATCAATTCATTACAGTTAATTTGGAACAAAAAACTGTATCCATTAGTATCAACAAGTTACAAAAACATTCCAAAGATAATGGCCTTTCACTACACAGCATTACTACTTTTTTTTTCAAAAGGCATATAACACTATTTAAAAAATTATCAGCAACTTTGAGTTTGGTGAAGTTTTCATTCCAATAGTTCCAACAGATACACCTCCACCCACTAGTAACAAATTCATACATAACCTTTTAGTTTTAATAAATATGTACAATAAGCAGAATGATCAAACAGCAAATAAATTAAAATACTGGGATGCATATCAAATTATAAATGCAAACTCTACCACTCATTGCCATAGCAGTAGTCTTTCAATATCAAATAAGACACTTATACAAAAATTCAAATATTGGCATCTAGAACCAAAATATCTTGACTTCTTAGTAAAGATTAATCTTGATGCCTTACCTACTAATTTTTCTCTGATAACAAGAATGAAAAATGCCAACCTCAATCCAATATGTGTGCTTTGTCATAGGGATGAGACCATTAACCATATTATCACTGACTGTCATGCTCTTAACATTTATAGAGAACTAATTGCAACACTCACGTGGAATAATGATACCATACTATTGTTATTAATTAATGCAATACAGACAGGTAATTTTACCTCAATCAGAATACACACGTACCTTTTTTTCACTCTCTGGTTTGTGCACTGTCATTTTGTATTCAACCCCACTTCTCGCAAATACAGAACAATTTACCTTAATAAACTACAAGCAATAAAGAAGAGGGACCAAATACTTGCCCCATTTGGACTATTCACAGACACTTGGCAATCAATTCAGATGCCAATAACCTAATCACAATCCCACGATTACTTACAGAAAAAACATTATCCAAAGAAAAACTTTATTTATTTTTTTTATTGTCATAAAACCAGCCCATTAACTGACCTTTTCCCACTTCAATACTTGTTATTTCACTGTAAAATGCAATGTAACTAATGAAATAATCAAGTTACCTATTTTTTTCACTATGTATAACATTTTTACTTAATAAAGCTGTTTTAAAACTACTACTACTACTACTACTACTAGTAGTAGTAGTAGTAGTAGTAGTAGTAGTAGTAGTAGTAGTAGTAGTAGCGGTAGTGGTAGTGGGGGTGGTGGTGGTGATAGTGGTAGTGGTAGTAGTAGTAGTAGTAGTAGTAGTTAGTAGTAGTTAGTAGTAGTAGTAGTAGTAGTCATCATAGTAGTAGTAGTAGTTAGTAGTAGTAGTAGTAGTAGTAGTAGTAATAGTAGTAGTAGTAGTCATAATCGTAGTCATAGTCATAGACGTAGACATAGTTGTAGTCATAGTCGTAGTCATAGTAGTAGTAGTAGGAGGAGGAGGAGGAAGAGGAGGAGGAGTAAAATTTAGAAAATATTTTTTCACCATCCTATTTATGAAAGTTTTTTTTCAGCAAATCATTCACAACTTCTTCTTAACTATAACTATCATTTTAATAACTTATATTTTTTTAAAAAACAAACACTTTCAAAAGAAATCTAATTGCAATTACTTATACTTTACAAATATGTTGTGTATCTAAACATAAACATATCAATAAATTATATTTTTTCTCTCTGATACACAAAAATAAAATAACATTTTTTTAAAAATTTGATGATAAATTATGCACCAATAAGTTGTGTTGTAATATTCTGTATATTATATGGCCAATCATGGTGATGTGAGTTTTTTATTAATTTGAAAATATTTATGATATCTGCATGATAAACGCATCTTCAGATTTTTTTTAAAGTAATATTTTTTTTTCCAAGAGCTACCAGGCAAACTAACATGATAAATAATCACAAAACAGTAAAGAAATGATAAAAGTGATAACAAAACTGTCAAAATACTTTAGAACTTCTAAAAAAAATAAAAATAAAAATTAATCTGTTTATGTTCTACACTAACTCTATCTATATTAAAGTCATTGACTAGAGTAAAATATGAAAGTATTCTTTTACTAATAAAAACTCCCTTGATAGTGGATGGTTTATTTTTTACATAAGTTTGGTCTGTAGTAGTGTAATTACAATAGTAAAAACATCTAGTTCTTGACAAGATTATGTTATATAAGTAGTAATTAATGGCAGTAGGATTTGAAAGTTTAAAAAATGAAAATGTATTAATTTACTATCAAAATCGATTATATTTTCTTGTTTATTCATTGAATTTCTAAGAATATAAAATCTCAATCTGTTTATATTCTGTGGAATTCCTCGTTGGCATGCCCAATAAAATAGATTCAAGATGTCAATTTTGGGGCGTATATATATATATATATATATATATGTGTGTGTGTGTGTGTGTGTGTTGACGTTAATATAAATATAAACTAAACAAATTACACAGTGAAGCCTCTGTCAAATAAAGAATGCATTTCTTTCTTTGTTAATGAATTATTGTTCGTGCACTTTAGAATAGCGGGTTTTTCTCAAAGCTAAATCATTTAAAGTGTAATGGTTTTCAAATTCTGTAATTTAAATTTATCTATGTTGATGTTTCTTTAAGTTGTATGATCTTTAGATTTTCTGAGTTGAAGGCATTGGAATCTTCCATTCCATGATCTAAAAATCTTGTGTTAATATGACCTTCATATTTCTACTTAATAAACTGGAAGCAGAAAATAATTTCTGCCCAGAAAATATATAAATTGTGAGGGAAAAACAACATTACCACAGCAAAGTATGTAGATAACTGTGGTTCATCACAACTCCTTTAACATATATATATATATATATATATATATATATATATATATATATATATATATATATATATATATATGGGTCAGAAATAGTCAATTATAGTAAATTACTAAAAATTTTAAATTTTAGAATATGTTCTTTTAATATGTTAATTATATTTTGTTAATTATGTTATAAAGTACAATTTGAAGCTAAAGAAAATACGTAGTATATAAAATTATAGTGTATCATTTAAAAATAGTTATGTAAAGCTTTAAATATTGTTGCATATGGTTGCAAAAGCTGGCCATATTAAATAACTCAGCTGTAAATAGTTAAAAGTATATTTATATGTTAAATTTTAATAGTTTTAAAACTTATCGTTAATAAATGTTATTTTTAAATTTATAAATCATCTTTAATCGTCAAAATTATTATCATATATTTTAAAAGTAAACTTTATGATAGTGAAAATTGTATTTAATTCTAGATTTTCTAAATTATTTTTCCAAATTTTTATAATTATATTATGAAATATAATCATGTATTGCAATTTTATTAATCTAGACAGAGAAATAGATTGAAAATCGTCTGTCTCAATTTTATATTGATCATGTGACTTTTAATATATGGTTAAACACACACGCTTGTTTGAATTAATAACAAAGTTTGAAATATTTAAAAGTTGTATTATGGAATTGAATAGAATTACTACCTATCATAGAAGTGAATATTAATAAGTTGGTATAAAATATTTCTAAATGTTTTAAATAATGTAATGAAGATGAATACTGTTATAGTAAAAATTAAATATTTTGTTTAAATAAAACTAGATAAATTGAATATTAAGAGTGGGATAAATATTAAAATATATTTTAAAAGTTATTTTAAGTGTTCAAATAATTTAATAAAAATAATAATTGAATTAAATGTTATAATTTAAATAATATTTTTAAGTTTTGTTACGTCATAATCTTTATTTTGGAATTTAATTCTGTAAAACTGAAAATATGTAAATTTGATCTCAAACTAAAAGTGAGAACCAGCCAATCAATTGATGTATTCTCTGGAATATAAATACCGATTGCACTGGGCGTATCAGAGGAGATTAATAATGTATTAGAGGAGGTTGAAATGTATTCAAGGTAGCTTAATAATATCAGAAGCTATCCAGATGACTATACTTTAAAATTTTATTATTTAGTCAATTTATAGTACTCTCTTATACTTCATTTATTGTAACTAATAGGATACTTTTATATACTTTTAAAAGAGAGTTTAAAATACAATATATTTTAAAAACTTCATGAAAATGATTTGCTAAGCCTTAACAGTTTACTTACCAGGAGTATTTTATTTTATGTTTTACCTAAAATTTCGCAATGAAAAATGGATATACTATGAAATAAAATGTATATAAATTATAATAATAATAAAATGCATAGAATGTTTATTGATACTATTTTATTAATGCTTCACTGGAGAATTGTTTTGATACATAAAAACCACAGTACGGACATTATACGGATGCAATGGAAAGCTATTCGCCGTCTAAAAAAAAAAATTGGAGACACATTATTATATATAAGCTTATCCAATAGTTATTTAAAAAAGAATAACATACTTATATCTTATGAATTATTATAGAATATCATAATGAAAGAAATAAAATGTTTAGTCCTTTTTGAAGAAAACATTTTTCTAAAAAAAATATCTTGAAAGAATTAAAGGAAGAAATTACAGAGAAGATATTATTAAAAGCGTTGTGGTATATAAAACTTCTAGTCTCAGAAATATTAAAAACGCATCTTTAGAAGTATTTGTTTTAAAGCACTTTATTAAGAATGGAAACCTATATAAAAAGTGAACATATAGTTAAATAAAAAGATGGATCCATGAAAATACAAATAGTACTTAAAAGTTTATCAGATAACTAAAGTTAAATTAGATGGAGGATGCATCAGATATGCTGCAGAGAATATTGGCAGAGAATATTAAGAAGCTTCATGGGGATTAATTTAATATTATGATTTAATAATTATCATTCTGTATAGTAAAGACCCGGAATTATTTTCTATAAACTTTACTAAAATGGATTAATAATCATTTTTATTTTTAAACTTTAACTCTAGAGAAAGTAATAAACATTTTGGACTTATCATGAACTATTGTCAAGTGAAGACATAATTATAGTTTTTGATTTCTTTTATTTTATTAACTTAGCTTAAATGTAAATTTTCTATATTTTTTATAAGATTAGGAAAACATAAACATTAAGTCAATAATAACATTAAAATTTTATAATATAATAATCTAATAATTTAGATAAGAATATTTTTAAAATAAAGTGTATGGATGTATATTTTCTTTATGTATGCAATGCTCGGTATCTAGTGGATGAAGGAAGCCTACTGAATATGATGACCAGATAAAGGTTATTTGGTAATGATAATGAATATTAATAATTTATAATGTATATTCTTTGTTTTCTTTTAGATTAACTATGAATAGTGAGAATGGAGTATAAATGTTTAATTATATGTAAATGCATTTTTTTCATACATTTTAAAAACATTATGAGATAGGATTGATTTGAAAATATGCATACAATGATTCTTATATTAGTGATATAATCCAACATAGTAAAACAATTTCCACCTGAGTCAGTGTACATTTACGTTTTTAAAATTTTAATTTAGCTGAATTCAAACCTTTATCCTTATCAAACCAATTTTTCTACAGTTATTTTTTCTTTCCAAGGGTGAATTTTTACAGTGATGCATGTATTACTAATGGCTCTTCCCATACGAAGTTTTCCCAAAAACAAATCGAGTCATTCATCCCTTATGCGAAGTTTTCCCAAAGTTTGGGTCATTCAAAGGGGTAAGTGAAGCAATTGACAGCAGAACACATACACATCAGGTAATGAAATCGAACCCTCCCAGCTTTAACTTAACTTTTAATTAGACCTCTACATTTATGGACAACATATAAATTTTTTGTTCATTGCCAAGTGCCAATCTCATTATTTACAAAAATCGTAGAGCCTATTAAATATTTATTTGATTCAGCCTTTTAATTAGTTGCCTGTCTTAATGCTCAGGGGTGGCAGCGCCATGCGCCGGAGGAGAATGAAAGGGAACATAATTTCAAATCAATTCTTTCTATATCTTTCTATTCTCTGTTATTCCCATTAAAGTTTAAACAAAATCTTTTACAATCCTCATATACTTTTCTATCTAATCTGTCTCACTATAAATTATCGTTAAATTCACACCAGCATGCACGTGTATAAGATTTTGGAACTCATAAATTCTATAACGTGTATCTCACTAAATCAATAATTTAGCTACAGATCTACTAATACTTATTCAAAAAACCCAATTAATAAATGGCACACATATAAATATAATAAATATTTTTAATGAATTATTATTAAGGAGAAGACAATAAAAAAAAACATTTAATAATACAGATATATTACGAAATATTCTTGCAATTAGGTTGGATTAACTTTAAACATTTAAAATGGCATAATAAGTGGATATTTTCCGGTATAGTATAATCTGAATAACTGGCATATGTGTTCCGAGTGCACTTGCAAACGATTCCGGGGATCCTACCTATGCAAATATGGTGTCCATTGCTTCCACTTAACATTTCATTCCTTTAGTCCCTCTAAAGTGGCGTATTCAATCTTCTGTTCCTTATTCTTTCAGCTTAATTCCGGAATGGCATATGATCTACACTGGATTCAAATAGCTTTATTTATGTAGGGAAGTTGGAGATGTTGATTGTGGAATATATTTATGTGGCATATTAAAATGTCTGGAGTCCGAACACCGACCAGGCACGATGGTGATTTTACCCCATGCGATCCATGAGGTCACTTATATATGTAGTTCAGTTCGCACAATTTACCCCTCCAACTTTCTTCTTTTCAGCTAATGTAACAGCTTTTCCTAATAAATTTTCTTCAATAAAAATTTAGAATATCTGCACTTCTTACACGTAAGACTAGCAGAGCTCATTTGTCCATTTTTTCAAATTAAATAATCAATCCCAGTTGCCTTTCTCATTATCGCTGGTATTCCTTTGTTTCAAAAATAAGTTTTCTTATAAAAATGTCAAACAAAAGGAAAACCACTTAGCGATCTTGACTTTTACTTATCTCTCATTTTTCTTTTAAATTCCTGAATTTTTAATTACAAATCCTTTTGTCAACTTTAACCAAACAAAAGAGATCGAAAATAGTTCAATAACTAATGGCATTCCATGTTCATATTTCTTTTTTTAATCAAAATTATTTCTGAAAAATCCATTTAATTAAAACAAACACACAAAATATATATATATCCATTCAAGCAGTTGAATTTTGCTTTCTTTATTTTTCTTTCTTTTTATTGAACAATGCGATCCATTTGGCCAATTCATTCAGGAAGTTTACACTCACAAAAGAAACTTTTCTTTTACCTGCTTTAAAGACTTCTAAATTTCTACTTTCTTGTTCTCAACAATAATATTTACCTACATATATGTATGCCACTCATAATATATGGACACACCCCTTGTTCCAGCAAATACACGTGCACTTGGTATGTGCGACTTTTACAAATAATTATATAATACTAATAATATATAAATAAAGAAAAAAAATTATCTACAAACTACATTTTCGTTCCTTTTGTAACAGGGTTTGAATCCAGTTCCTGTTACAATAGTAACAAATATTTATGTGATTCTTTTAAAACTTTTCATGTTATTGGATAATCAAATATTATCTGACTAGATTGTATATGATTAAACATACAGAATAATGAAGTAAGCAAACTTTTCTTGTGGAACAGTGAAATTGTTTTAAAACTATCAGTGAATTTTATTTATTATTTTTGTACATGCAGATAGTTATTTATCGATGTAAGATGTAGAAAATCTCGAAAAATAATAATGAGATAGTGGCTTGGAAGTACTTGGGTAGACAGGAAACCAAGATGATGTTTTAAAAATAGGATGTTATAAGGAATGTGAATAATATTTATAGTCTTTGTGTAGATATCAGTGTTTTATATTTCTTTAAATATTTGATGTTCTAATAAAGCTGAAGGAATAGCTTTAACATCGTTTATGTATTGGAGGATATTAGACAGGTAAAGGTCATACCTCCTTTCTTGTTAATGCACTGTGTCATGATTTTTTGAGATGTGTTATGATTGATACTCTATCTTTCTTCCTTAGTCCTATGCATCTATTTCGCTATCTTTATTTCATGTAACTGCATCGTTTAGTAAGATATTTTGAAAAGAAATGGTAAATAATTTAGAGCTTAAGTTATGCTATCGTTTTGTATAAGATTGGTTTATTTGCTTAGAAGGAATAGAATTTTATAACTTGAAATTGAAGGTTCAATGAATCGTAAGGAAAGGAAAAAATCATAGAATATGTTCTGAATTTATTTCGGAAATGAAATATAAATTTTTAGATTAGAGTATGTAAAACAAAAATGTTTTCTTTAAAATGTTAATAATTTTTGAATGCTTTATTATTATTATTTTTTAAAAAAAATAGGTATTGTACATTTTTGAAATACAATAGTATACAATAAATTTTATGAAAGAATAGGCATAATATAATTTTATTTATTGAATAATAGGAATATATCGATGATGACACTTATATCATTTAAGGTAAGGCTAAATGGGAATATGTTGTGTTTAGTAAACAAAGTGTGATAAGTGATATCTACTAAAATCTAGTAATGAATTTTTGGATAAATATTTATATAACATCTTTGACATTGCAAGATGAAATTTGTTTTAATATTTTAAGAAATCCATACTCATTATAATGTTAATTTTGTTTTTTTTTCTGTATAATTTTTTTTCTTTCTACGAATGTGCTTTATGAATAAGGTAGACCAATAATATTAAGGATGGAATATTTTTTATTAATAAAATAAATAAATATATTTATAATAAGTTAACCATAATGAGATACCAAATGGTAATATTTTGTGTTGTCTTAAGTCTAAATAAAGACCTAACTAAGTATAAATTATTTTTATAACCCAGTAGATAAAAATGTAAAGTATAAAATAAGGATATCCACTTAAATAGTGTACATAATTTGTTTATTTTATTTTGTTGTTATTAATAAACTTTGTTAAAATTTGTTTTTCAAAAACTTTTATGTCTGAATTGTTTATTTCTCCACTTCACTGCATGAAATCACGATATATTCATAATAATTGAAACAAACATATAATTTTGCACAAACAGATAAATAGAGAATTATTTTAAGAATTTAAATATTTTATTGGTATTCTTCTAATTAAATAATCATAATTTTACATTGTTTTATTGGTCATAAATCAGTTATCACAATAGTATATTGAATTATATGCTATCAGTTGCCATACATACTTTTGTTTGTTAGATTATCAAATGCTACCACGTAGTTGTTATATTATTACATGAAGATAAAAGATTATATTATATTATTTTATTATTTTATTATGGTAATAAAAATATAACGAAAAGAAAAGATATAGAGAATTAGTTATATAATGAAGAATATTATTATTATTATTATTTATTATTATTAGTTTCAGTGTAGTAGATTATGATATAAAATTCCCTTCTCATATTTTACTACTGTAATTTTAAATTAACTTAGAATAAATTTATGAACCTGAGATTTTATAAAGCTAAATTATTATAAATAGAAGATTAAAATGTAATTATTAGCTTAATCTTAGTGAGTAGAAGTTATTAAAGTCGTAAGAATACTATGAGTTTGTTATTTGAATAGTAATAAGGGGGATAGTGTTCCTATGCCATTGAGGTAGTATCCTGTAGGATATTGTCTCAATGTAATCTATATTGTCACCTGTATTTTCACTTCAAGTCTCATGAAAATATTAAATATTTATTTCATTTATTTTTATAAACTGAACCTTATTTGTATTTTAAGTTTGAGCTAATGAAATATTTAATTTTAATGCTGAATATTTTATTTATTAATTATTAACTGAGCTAGAACCCGTTTTTATTTTATATTATATATTATTTTGAAGTGAAGATGCACATAGGCACAATTAGATATATATATATATATATATATATATATATATATATATATATATATATGATTTCTAGGTGATATTTCTTATGAAATTTTTACTCCAACAATAACCTATCCAAATGGGAATAATGATTTCGAAAAAATTAGAAGAACATCTGAATTTTCTGAAGAACATTATTTAAAAATTCGGGCTTTTGGAGAATCTTTTCATCTTCATATGAAAAAGAACACAAATATGATTGCTTCACAACATAAATTTTCAACAAGAGAGGCTGATGGTACTGAAAAGACATTTGATGGTGCATATCTTTCAGAATGTATTTATCATGGTAAAGATATTTTCAATGATGATATCTATGTGGCTTTAACAACATGCAATGGAATAGTAAGTGATAACTTCATACTTGGTAAATAGTTTTATTAGAATAATAACTAAACATTATTTTTTTATCATTCAATATAGAAGAAATCTCATTATCTCCAGATACATTTTTTACTTATAAATAAGAATTTGCATAGTTTTAATTTCCTTTTTAAAATAAAGCAGTAGTGAGAAACTTTAGTCAAGCCAACAAATGAGCAAATTTGTTTAACCTCAAGGGAATTGTCAATTAGTAGTAATTTTAGTTTCTTTGCAACATTAAAGGGTAGGATTATCTCTGTTCACATGAATATAATCTATTATAATCCATTATTTAGTAAAACTATACATACAAATTCTATATATATGTGCATATATTTCACTTAATGGTATTTCTTCTAAAACTATTATGTTCTCTTTATTATATATAAATATATACTTTCTTGTGAATTGAATATGAAATATAATCAATTTAATAGACAACTATATATTTAAATGATATATGTTCACGTAATAGATTTTCGTTCTAAATTGAACCTTACCAATAAATTTATAATTTAAATATATAGTTGTACATTAAATTGATTATATTTCGTATTTAATTCAGAAGAATATAGATATATTCACAAGCTAACAATGCTAGTAGTTAATATTATATTTTTAAAAAAATTTAAACAATCAAAGGCAGCTTGAAATGTCAAGTGTTGATAGCCAAGAGGGCAGCGCAACTTCCTTGCAAGCAAGCACTTGCTCGCAGACAGTTCGCTTCCCGGTCGATGCTTTGACATATGGAAAAAAAATGTAGCATGAAATGCCAATTCCCCCATTCATAAATGCTTCGGAAATGGAAATTACATTATTCAATCAGATAATATTATATTGATTGCTCACATTTAGAAAATATAGTTTTAAAGTTGTAGAGAAATAATATTTTTGGCGACACTATAATAAGTTAAGTGGTTCTAAATTAGAATTTCATTAATAAAAGTAACTGAAATAAAGAATATAATTATAAAAAAAGTAGAAGTAAAAAAATGTGTTAACAATGTTAAACTCGATTTTAATTTTAAAATATTAATATTGTTTTCTTCCCATTTTAGACTGGTTTAATACGAACAAAAAGTGCTGACTATTTCATACAAAAATTACCAAAAGAGTTCGCTAAAAATTATGAAATAGACTCCCATTTGATATATAAAACTGCAATTAGTGAACAATTTTGTGGATTAGGTAAGTATTTACGGATCAGATTACAAACACATCTATAAATACGTATGTAATACACTGAACAACATCCATTACTATATGTAATATAAAAATATAGAGTAAAATAATGATTTAATTTTTATTAGTAGGATTAATATAATTTTTGCCCGTCACACCCTATTTTTGATTATCAATTTATAACAATGTAAATAATATTAAAAAAATTTCCTATATTTGTTTATTGGAATGATTTAAAATTCTTGAAACAGACTTATAGAATCTATCTTCTAGTTACAATCTCTACAAGTTCCATGACAATACAATGTTAATAAATAAGGAGACTAATAACAAAAAGAAATTCATATTCCAAATAAATTAATAAGTAAATTATACTACCAACTTTCTTATTCACTATATGTTTTATTTGCAAAATAAATATTTTTTTTGTAATGTATTCTCTATTTTTTTTCTTTTTTACAAACCATTTCAATAATTTCTGGATCAAATTAAACTGTATATTTTCTTGCTTATAAATTACTGACATATTCGTATAATTATTTTTATATTTTATATCTGACAATTTTGCAGCCCTTATCTTATTAGTATTATGCATGAATAATATAGTAAGCATGATTTTACACCGATCCATACATCAATATTATTATTATTATTATTATTATTATTATTATTATTATTATTATTATTATTATTATTATTATTATTATTATTATTATTATTATTATTATTATTATTATTATTATTATTATTATTATTATATACATAATCGATATTGTTTCTGACATTCTATCATCCTACTTTTGTCATTCTATAAGTTTTTCTTTCCTATAAGCTAAGACTATTCAACTTCAAATAATCCAAGTGTTGCATTATATATATATATATATATATATATATATATATATATATATATATATATATATATATATAATTAAGTTTCAACCAGTAACCACCTAAACATTCACAGTAAAATATAGTAATCAATATTTTTCACTGCTGTCAAGGCAACCTTCGCACCTTTTAATAGCAAGAATGGAATCCATTCTTACTAATGGTCCATTGAATATATATAGACACTTAAAGCTTGCAACTTGACTACAGAGTATGAAATATTGATACATTGAAGTTTAAATAAACCTCTTTAAACATGAAATAAACATGTCACTGTAATGCAGACTAATAAATAGTCAATTAACATTACAAACTGCAATACTTTTACATTGCCCATGTATTATTTAGAAATAATAAGCGAAATAGTGCCTAAAGCTAATCTGAGATAATGATATAATTAAGTTCCAACCAGTAACCAACTAAACATTCACAGTAAAATATAGTAATCAATATTTCTCACTGCTGTCAAGGCAACCTTCACACCTTTTAATAGTAAGAATGGAATCCATTCTTACTAATGGTCCATTGAATATATATGGACACTTAAAGCTTGCAACTTGACTACAGAGTATGAAATATTGATACATTGAAGTATAAATAAACCTCTTTAAACATGAAACAAACATGTCACTGTAATGCAGACTAATAAATAGTCAATTAACATTACAAACTGCAATACTTTTAAATTGCCCATGTATTATTTAGAAATAATAAGTGAAATATATATATATTGTAACGGTATATGCCATTACATTAATTTAAAATTTAAATAATTTTTTTCTTAAGTTCGTAAATAAAAGCTAAAAAAAAAAATTAAAAAGTTGTTAAACGTGTATACGTATATATATTCGCACAGATGCAAAACTTTAATAATTATTTTCTTTTTTAAAAAAAATAAATAATAATATTTGAATGTACTTTTTTATAAAAAAGTACAAGATCTACAGATAAAATATTTTTGTAAATGGAAATGATTGTTTTATAAATTAATTGAAAAGCAAACTATCCCTTGGGATTCTTATAGAAAATAAGTCAGTTGAAAGATATAGATAAGAGAATAAAAAATAAATTAGATGTCCAATATAGAAGCAGCAATGAAGGCCCAGACCATAATGGAAATTATTGCAACAGGAAACAATGTTCAATGAATCCGGAGGAGTACTATAAAAGGAAAAATATTTAAATTAAGTGGAGTTCCTGCTTGATTATTGTGAGAAGAGCGATAAGACACACTTGTTGCTTTCTCTCACTTATTTCAAATAAAATGACTGTAATACCAGGATTGAACCAGCTTAGGCCTCCTCCAGAACAACAGACCAGACTTCAAATAGAGATGTCATGGGAATTGGCACCAGGAACCATGATTCTCCTTCTGTAAGACATGAACTATAAAATTTAAAAATAATTAAGAACTTTAGTTCAATACAGAGCAAAACTCTCCATACAGTATTGCCACCTGTGCTAAACAGAGTAATCAGTGGATGCCAGAAGGCTTGTGCATAAAATCCCAATCCAATGCCTACTCATCCAATATCCCCAGACTAGTTTCTGGCTTGTGGCCTTCGTCAGTGAGGAGCTTTGGATCTGAGAGCACTGCATCTAGATCTTAGGATCTAATGCAACCCTCTAGCAACCACCTTTTATCTCTACTTAACTACAAAACTATGAGAATGAAATTGAAAACACAAAAAATATTTTCAATCTAAGCTCAATAGCTTATATAGTCATATGGGTCTGAACTCAGTTCAGCACCCATACAAATTGGTGTCTTTGGCTCTTTTACAACCATAGCCACATGACTATATAAGCTATTGAGCTTAGATTGAAAATATTTTTTGTGTTTTCAATTTCATTCTCATAGTTTTGTAGTTAAGTAGAGATAAAAGGTGGTTGCTAGAGGGTTGCATTAGATCCTAAGATCTAGATGCAGTGCTCTCAGATCCAAAGCTCCTCACTGACGAAGGCCACAAGCCAGAAACTAGTCTTGGGGATATTGGATGAGTAGGCATTGGATTGGGATTTTATGCAAAAGCCTTCTGGCATCCATTGATTACTCTGTTTAGCACAGGTGGCAATACTGTATGGAGAGTTTTGTTCTGTATATCAACAATTAATGTGCTAGTATAGGAAATGTGATCATGTGATGCTTAATAACTTTAGTTCAAGCTTTTAATATTCAGAACCTAAATTTTAAAATGAACTCTTATCTGACTTTCAAATTTCAAATTGATAATTAATGGTTAGATTTTATACATTTTTTTATATATTTCTATTAATATTTATTTGCATAAATTATTTAAATGCATTAAATTTAAGTTGAGTATTGACACTTGCATAGATTCGTTCATGTTTAATTATGTTTTTGTTTTCATATTTGATTGAAATATATAGACATTTGGTAAATAATGATATCTTACATTGAATATCTAAAATATATTTATTCGGATGTCTTTTTAGTTATTGGTGTCAATGCGGCATCTTATGATGAATGCCATTAGGCTTCTTGTGAATTCCCTCTGCAATTACATCAATGACTTTATATTTTGATCATTTATGTTTATTTGAAATGTTTTTGAGCATGTAATCTATGTAATCGATCTATGCTCAACATTAAAAAACAAACTTTTATAAATCCATCTGTGCAAAATTACATAAATGTTAAACTTAAGTCAGGCGTGAATGGCTATATAGATTTGTAAAGTTATATTAATTAATTAGGGGAGGGTTAATCTTAGGTTATTTGTTTCGTAGTTAAATTGGATCAATGGATTGGATATATTTGTGTAATTAGTAGATGTAGTATGAGATTCCCCACGTGCAGGATCACATATTATGCTGCACATCCCCTTTTTGCCTATGGAATGGGATGGTAAGACGGAAAATGCAGTCCCTTCCTATGGAGTTTTTTTTTATTGATCTTCCCATCAGACAGATGTAATATTCCTGTCTCGATGAGAGTCAATGTCTTCTAACCATGTTGTTCAGATGCACATTCCTGACAGTAAGGTATTTGTTCTGTTGCATTCATGCTACATTGAAAACATCGATATATTACATAGATTGGCGTTGGTTTGCCTGCGAATTTTTGGCCGAAGGTTAAATAAGGGATAGAATATTTTCATTTCAAATGCAAATCTAGTCTATTCATACTCGACAATCTTAAAAAATATATATTATTAAATTCAGTGTGCAGATGATTTAAAATTTTAAAATAATAATTTAAATTAAAAGTTAATAATAAAATCTAAAATAATAAATGTTATTCCTCAAACTTTAAATGATTATATATGTGCATATATAAATGTTGTTTGTGTGTTAATTACTGGCAGTAGCTGTTATTTTTTTATATTTAAGATACAAATTAAACAAAGTTATAATTTAAAGTTATATATTATTATCTCTGTGTCTGACTGGGGCTAACAGTCTTAATAAATAAAAATTGGATCTTTAATAGCGCATCTGCCTATTCTATAAATTTTCTAGGTTCAAATGCCTAGATGGCACCCTTGTAGTGCAGATACGGTAAGACTGTAAACTTTCACTTCATTTACCACCCCAACATTATAATATATATATATATATATATATATATATATATATATGAGGACTTCATCTAATGTAATATAAGCAGTGGATATATTAAATTATTACAGCCCTCCGTTAGATTCAGTAGGCACTTCAAAAATATTAAAAATATATTTGTTATAAAAAGTTTTTTTGAAAGAATAGACAACATTTTATAATAATTATGTATAATATATCAATTTAGAGAGATCTTAATGATAGATCGACCTTTTTGTTAAATTGCTTATATCTATATTGCAGTGGTCAATTCTGTATCAAAGCCTCTAGACAGGTGGCATGCAGCCTATGAACTATGTTATGAAGTCCTCTATTGTATGAAATAAAAATAATTTTGAAAAGTAGGCCTTTAGGTAGGTAGACAGACAGATAGATAGATAGATAGATAGATAGATAGATAGATAGATAGATAGATAGATAGATAGATAGATAGATAGATAGATAGATAGATAGATAGATAGATAGATAGATAGATAGATAGATAGATAGATAGATAGATAGATAGATAGATAGATAGATAGATAGATAGATAGATAGAGTTATAATTATATATGTAGCTTTTTATAAAAAGAAATATTTAACAATTTAAAAATAGATTTCTTTACCATATGTGATTTTATCGAAATATAATCAGACCAAAACATATGGACAAATTTAATAATAGCTTTAGAGATATGCGAAGATGAATCATTATGTTTCACATGCCACAGTTGAATTTCTTAATTAATATGTATTTGGGGAAGGGGGCCTTAATTTAAAGATATCGATGATGCAACAGTCATATATATATATATATATATTCTAACCATTAAAATTTCAAAAGAGTTTTACTGGTAAAATCATTTAAAGGAGTTTTAATGTATTACTGGTAAACGAATAATTTGTATTGCTATTTCTCACGAAGCTATATTTTTACTAAAATGAATAGATTTTATTAAACGAATAAGTTTTGGACTAGGGGATCGATGTTTAGTACTCTTCCACGTTGTAGCCATTTTTAACCAAAGAAATTCGAAATAAAAAGAGTCTTTTCCAATTAAATGAAATTTTAAAGTATTATAATTAACGACAGATGCCTTTCTTAAGTATCAATTAAATATGCAATGCATCAATTATATATATTATAATAAAATAGGTATAGATTAAATAATTTCTAAGTATAGATTTAATACAATAACCTCTCAAGTACAATGTATAGACGAATTTTTTTCATACGTATAAACCAAATATAATCTCCTTTGTGCGACCGCGTTACAAGCCAATTGTAACTAAATAAAATCAATTCAAACAAATGAAAAGTTATTCTTTAATTTGTCAACTTTATAAAAACTTATTACATTAACATAAAACGCATTTTGCAATCTCTCGATCTGTCATCCACATTGGATTTTAAATAGCATTAAAACGATTGGGAGAGCTTACAAATATCATATCTATTATTGGATAGTTTAAGCCAATTATAACTTTATTATAACCAATGAGAATTTTATTCAAATGATCGCGCATCCACGTTATGGATTAATTATACTATATCCAAATCTATATGGCATTTACACACTTGCAGATAAATTGTATGCCAATTACAACATTTTAAGAATGGATTGATGGATACTTCATCATTCCCAGCTGACACTCATTCTGAGGCCTAATTGCCAGAGCGCCAAATTGCAGCTCCAATAAAATATAAAGGTTAAATCTCAATTCAATACTCTTAGTAATAATATTTCATGAATGGGTTAATACACAATCGATTTAAAGAACACTGAGAACGCATTAAAATTGACAATATTAATATCTGTAAGAATTCTAGGTTATTCTCAGCACAGTCCCCATTCACTATGATTAAAGCTACAATTAAATTTTATCCTAATTATAAAGTTCTATATCCATCTCCACTTTCCTGATCCACTCCTCCATTATCTTTACATCAATATGTCTATTACACTATTATTTATTTAACTATTAAAATCTACATTTTTTTTATTTTTATTTTACTAGCTCATTTCTCTCATCATAATCTCTTCTCAGGGCTTTTCGAACAATTAGGTGTGGAAATCGAATAAGCTGCAATAGGTTATTGGTGATAAACACTCCTCTCATGGTCGCCTCGAAGGTAATCTCGGTTGTCTTTAATGCAGTTTAAAATCAATTTACATTAAAGCTCGGAATATTTTAAGCTTATTAAATCATTATAAACACATCATAAAACATCGTCGCAATTATAACAAAACCATATAAAAGTAAAATGTGTCCAGAGAGGTTTGAGTACAACGGATAGAAAAAGGATTTTATGCCCACCCTTTGCACATGCTATCACTCAATACTATCTCTATTGCGATTTATACTTCAGCAATATTAAATTATTTAGTAATTTTACGCATTTAAAATTAACCTTTTAAATAGCCCTACTAAATATCAGTTACGTATATGATAATTCAAATATTCATAATAATATATTGATGTATGATTGGATTGGAAATACCTAGATAATAATCCATGAAAACATGGAGACACGCAAATTTTATTTAAAACAAATACATTTTATTTGACAAACTATAATTCAATATCAATACAAAAACATATACATTACATTATATCTGCACTTTCTTTTTACCTTAAATATAGCAAATACCAGTTTCTTCCCATTTACAATGCTTTCTCTTTTTATTACTGATATATTTTAGAAAATACATAATCGATTTCTGCCCTAATTAAATTTAATAATTTTAATTAACAAATTTAAAGTTGATATTCCCTCGCAAATTTCTTGATCTTATCCTATCATCCTGATTAAATATTATTTTGCCCTAATGTTTACAACAGAGCTATTTTAAAATAATAGCAAGACTAAGTCATTGCAAATAAATTGGCATTAAGATCAAACATCATCATAGTGCACTCTCTATGTTCTTGTTCTTATAACATAATAATATTTTAACAATACTATCTTTCCAGTGAAGTTCTCAGCTGGCCATGTAAATATTTATTAAATAAATTTCTATACGCATTGCTCATGCCCCAATCATTCATAAGTTTTATTTAACCCTTAACAGTTATTAACTTGATTTTTGGCTCGAATGCTAAATCAAATCTACAAAAACAATATCCAAATACACCAATTGCACATACGTGATCTGCATTCATTCAGACATTAAAATGAGTTTGCGACCTGGTATCCAATACTTATAATAATGCTTATCATGGCTATCCTCTCATACACACATAAGGAATATCAAATATTAATATGAGGCAGGTAGTGACCCAAATAAGAGAGAATCTTTTCACTAAGGTTGAGATATGCTAGGATTTTTATCGCTAGTCATATAAAAACATAGGTTTACCAAATACCTCTGGCCTTCAAAATAAGAAACCTTCTTAGGGTGTAGAGAATACTCAAGTGGGAAAACTCTTCCACTGTGTTCAAATACTTTATGAATATAGCATATATCTTAGTGAGTTAAACTTCACTGAATTTGTGGCGATCTTTGTTTATCCACACACATACAGATCGAAACATCAAATTATTCAAGTAAAACTTTCATAACCTTAATATTCTTGCAAATTAGTGTACCGGAATATGAGCCCATAAATTTTCCAAGTGTAAATCAGCTTGTTTCTGGCATTAAATGTATGGTAACAATAATAATAAGCAATAAGAAATGCACACAAAATTCTCAAAACTATTTCCATGCACTTTTATAAAAAATAAAAATAAAAATAATGATGATACTCAATAGACAAGCAATTCATTTATAAGTCTAAGCATTTGATAATAACCCCTGATGCTAATAATAATATCTCTTAATTGTTTTCTTTTTTTTTCTTAAATTGAGAAAAAAAAATGTTTGTAAAGCATTTTAAATAAGGCATATCAGTTCTACCCCCAAAATGACCATAATAGCAAAAGCACTTCAATAAACATATATAAAATCATCTGAAATCAATTTCTACCCCCAAAATAATACAATTATAATTTTAAAGTAGATGATATACATAATACACTACAATGAAACAAATTCTTTTTTATATATATTAAATGTCCTACACACACATTTTTTATATCTACATTAAATGACCTACACACATAAAGAGCGAATAATAATAATAAAAAAAATACTTATACAAGTCCTTTAGTGGGTATCTTTCCAGGTTCCTGATTTCTCTTTTTTTCCCTCCTTGACCGGTTTATGAGAGCATATAAGTCCTTGTTGTAAAAAGTTCTTTTGATAGAGTTCGGTTTTTTTTCTCTCATATATACAGTTTTTATTTTGCTGAATGTGTTCCTCATTTCCAACTCTAGGTAGATTACCTTTAAACTTTGTAATTTTCTGTAGGTTTCAGTTAAACAGCCTTCATTTAACTTTTTCACAATATCAGTCTGTTTTTGATTGTCCTTTTCCAATTTTAATTTCATTTTGTAGATTTAAATTGACTTACATATACATCAAACTTTTGAGTTTTAAATTTTACTATTCACATATATATAAACGATATTAAACTCAAATTTTAACTTCTGTGGTTTAAATTTTTATCACCATCTGTTGAATAGCTGACTTCTGGAGGTTGAAGATGTGTGTGCCCACTTAAAATTTACTCACTATACATTGTTATATTTAGCCAAACTATTCTGAAGAGACAAAAGTACAATAAAAAATGATTTTCAATTTTATAACACAGTTTTCTTTAAGTCAATGAAGGAAAACTGCTACAGATAAGTTTTAAAAATACAAGCCAGTTTAAAATAAAAAAGCTTTTTTTCTTCCTTTAACACAGCTTTTATAGAGACATCCACCTGTGTTTATATCTTTATAATTAATTGACATGTTCCCCCTTCTCAATTAAATTTAACCTTTTGCCCCCTCAGAAAAATCAGGCACAAATTCTATTTTAAACAGACATGATTATTTTTACAATCTAACAATCAATTGCCAATTAATTTTTGGCACTCTGACAGACCAGACTGACCATTCATCATTAAAGGGCCAAATTAATGGTCCACTTAAATTTCTTGACCAGACCTGTGTCCTTTAAGGAATGATAATTGACTGAGTAATATAACACTTGAACTCATACCAGAAGTAATCTTACTTTTTCCCTTTAATAGTGAAACCAGATATATATTATAGCTGTTTCAAACTCAGACTTTAAATTAAATTTAGCTGCTAATATTAAACTTATTAAAATGGTTTTAATTTTTTATTTAAAATTGCTTTACAACATGTAAGAAATGATTATTAATTGTAAATTGTACCATCAAGATCCACAATTAAATTATATACACACACACACACATCGCAGGCATATACTTTTCTTTAAATTTAGATTTTTAATGCCTTAATCTTTATTTATTACAACTATTCTACCTATATTATTATTACAATTATTATTTTTATTTACTTTCATGAATTATTTATTTATAACCTAGCATAAAACAATGACCATTCATCATCACTATCCTAATGTAGTTTTTAATAGTCACACATCTTTCTATCAACAAATGTGTAAATCTTGCTTTTTCTAATTTTTTTCTTAATATCAATTTAACCCATAACTTATAATAAAATAATCCTCTGGTTATAAACACATTAACAACAAATTTTTAGATTGCTTACTAGTCAAACATATGCAATCCCTTATAAATATGGGTTCAAACTCAGTCTTGGCTAAAATTTTCTTATTACACAGAAAAAAATACATATATTATGAGGAAAATTTGGATGGAACCTTCTCTTTCATAGCTAACTAAAAAAATGGAGCCTTGGACAAATCCAAGGGTTACAATATATATATATATATATATATATAAAATTAAGTTCCAACCAGTAACCACCTAAACATTCACAGTAAAATATAGTAATCAATATTTCTCATTGCTGTCAAGGCAACCTTCACACCTTTTAATAGCAAGAATGGAAATCCATTCTTACTAATGGTCCATTGAATATATATGGACACTTAAAGCTTGCAACTTGACTACAGAGTATGAAACATTGATACATTGAAGTTTAAATAAACCTCTTTAAACAAGAAATAAACATGTTACTGTAATGCAGACTAATAAATAATCAATTAACATTACAAAGTGCAATACTTTTAAATTGCCCATGTATTATTTAGAAATAATAAGAGAAATAGTGCCTAAATTAATTTTGGATAACAATGTAATTAAGTTTCAACCAGTAACCACCTAAACATTCACAGTAAAATATAGTAATCAATATTTCTCACTGCTGTCAAGGCAACCTTCACATCTTTTAATAGCAAGAATGGAAATCCATTCTTGCTAATGGTCCATTGAATATATATGGACACTTAAAGCTTGCAACTTGATTACAAAGTATGAAATATTGATACATTGAAGTTTAAATAAACCTCTTTAAACATGAAATAAACATGTCACTGTAATGCAGACTAATAAATAGTCAATTAATATTACAAACTGCAATACTTTTAAATGTTTCAGGTATTTTCTCTTGTAGCATTCATTATAAAAAATAAAATAAATAGGCTTGTTTAGATATATATATATAATGCAAAAAATAATTCTGCAAATAATGAAAAAAAAAACGCATGGAAAAAAATTCTCATGATTATTTATTGATGTAGAAGTTGATTAAGAACAAATGATAAAGAAAAAATCATAAAAGAGCATGATTTATTACACAAAAGAAACGTGATAAATTAAAAAAACTATAGTATTCCAATAAATAAACACTATTTAAAGAGGAAATGTTATAATCTAACATAAACTAGAATGCTAAGACCTTAAGAGTTTACTAGGATTTCTAATACAATGTTAAATTATATATTTTGTTATAGTGTTACATATATGTGCATGTATAATACATTTTTTATATAACTTAATTTAGATGAAACACAATTCATTCAAAAATTATCAACCAATTACACAAGACAAAGTCGATCTTTGCCAAATGCTTATTATGGAAATAAATTAACGATTGAGACAGCAATATTTATTGATTACAGTCTTTTTCAGCATTTAATTAAGATATATCAATGGGATACCGAACAGCATACTGCAGGATATATTATGGCTATTGTAAATGCAGTAAGTGTAATTTTTAAATATACTATAGTAAATAGATTGTCATGAGTATCATTTATAGAAAATGTTACTCAAGGCAAAGTTATATTGTAAGTTATCTTTTGTCTCTATTTATTTATTCTTATAATGAAAATTGTAAGATTAATTTCAATATTTTATTTAAGCTAATAATATTAATTTATCATTAAATCCATAAACACAATTAAATTACAAACACACTGTTGTCGATTTCTTTGATAAGGCACAATGGAAAGTAACACAACACAAACGTATATATTGTGATATACACATGCCATCATTTATAGTTGTTTTTGTATTTTATGAGTAACTAAATAAAGAAAACAATTAAAAGTCTTATATTTAATAAATATGTTTATTAATTTGGATAAATTATGACATTTTAAAAATGAAATCTTAAATTAGAATGATAACAATGCTTACTAAGATTAGAAGAAATACAGGCATACTTTCATGAACTAGTATTTAAAAAAAGAAAAAGACTAGGTGATTATTTTTATTGTTGTCAACTGATAAAACAAGTTCACAAATATATATATATTGTAACCACCCGCTCGTTGTCTCAACTACCCATCGTGCCGAACCCGTTGCGGCACTCAAAATTGTAACCGTAAATTGTGTGGTCCCAACTACATAACGTAAGTGCGCTAAGAATCTTAACTTCGATCACTGATCAATTCCCTCTGCACATTGTCAGCTATCAAGAACTGTATCCAAAAGCATATCATGCTATCTATTTTATGCACGAAAGACCACAATCAACATCTGGGGCAACTTACCACAGACCAAACTAATGATCTAACCTAAACTTTTTATGATTTAATTTGATCGCAGCCAGGGTGTACCGCGAAAAACTACCATAGTATTATGATAAAATACTTTAATCAAATTATAAGTGTAATGTTATTATTTTCAAACCTTAATTTGCGATTTTTATTGTATGAGACCCAATGGCCGACCATGTACAAGATGGCGTAATTTATGAAACTACATAATATTATGAAATTTTAAACCATCTATATGATTTTTAATACAAATGCTAGTCTAAGTAAAGCTTTGCAATAAATAAACATAAATACTTGGGTTCTTTTATAGTTTACTATATCATTGAGACTCTTATTATACTGACGAATGACAATTTAAAAACGTTAAGTAAGTATATTTAATCGTGTCATTATTTGGTAAATCTGTTTACAAGTTTAATAATTAATTTGTATGGTATACTAGAATCAACTACGCAAAGCCAAAATGATGGAAAAGGTAAATGGGATTTTATTGTACCTTACACATCATAAATTACCAAAGACGAAAGCATCTAAATGATTTCTCAAAAATATCAATAAACTCTTATATCATGTTGATGATAGTATGTATTTCAATGTTTGCTCTATCCAAGGTTTATGATTTCTGATTTTACGAATGACACATAGCAACGGCACAATAAGTTTAATTATAAATCAACTTTTATTTACAAAATTATGAATAATAAGTAATTAATTCCAATGTTATAATTAAAGACATAAATAAACAAATAAAATAAATAAATTATAATTCCATCGACTTTCTTCAATAACATCTCATAGGTACAGTTTTTAAGAACCTAATCATACCTTATATTTCAATTTGATACAATGAATATTGAGAAAATTATACTAAATTCAGCATCAACTCATGAAATATTTAACGTCATTTCCAGATTCAATAAATCCATACCGTAAACTTATAATAATATAATAAATAATATTATATCTGTAATATTTAGCTATAATGCAATCATTAAATAAAGTGAAAATTTAAACTTACACTCCGGTAAATAATAATCAACCGACAGTTAATTATTAGGAAGTAACTTGAATAGAATGTCCTGCTACAATTTGATGATCTAACTTATAAATTATGCTTACAAATGAAAGAAGATGATTTAGCAGATTAACTAAAATACTTTGCCCAACTTATATCTATGAAGTAAAACATATTCCTGTGGATGTATTCATCTACACGGAGGAATTAAATAACACTAAACGTTTTGTGGATTTATACACCATCATAAAGCAATAAGTACAAGTACACCATTCAGCGGATTAACCACCAGCGCAGGAATGAATGTAAAATACAAAAAATGGCAATAAAGTAATCTGCGTATTAACCACCAGCACAGATTAATGCCCTTTACATTCTAAAACAACATTACTATTTACTTCACATTAAAGTGCAAAATCATCCCCCTCAGTTATTCTGACCATTCAGAATACGCTGACACTTTAGCAAATGTGGGTTCTTGCATAATAAATGTTACGCTAATCAGGACAACTAATGTACTAACTTATCTTTCTTAAAATAAAACATGTGTAATATAATATAAGTAATATTAGTATAGGAATATAAATCTGGAAAGACTAACAAAATAACTCATAAAGATTGATACATCTCATGAATTCATTCAGTACTTTTTAAGCTTTTTCGCAAGCGCTATTCTCTTGAATAAATATTTTATTCAACCCCTATTAATTTAAACTTAATAAAATATAACTTATGAACTTCACATGCAAGTTCATATAACTATAAAATTAAAGTAATGCATTATTCATCAAATACATAAAATTTAACAGGTGTGTGTATGATATAAATTAAACGTATCGCATTTTATAGTTCAATATATGAATTTTAGCAGGTGTGTGTGTCACAAATTAGATTGTAGAGCATTTTATAACGACAAATATGATCCGTGAATTCCATATACGATGTGTCGAACAATAAATGTACGAAGTAATAGCTATAATTCTAATTGAATTCCATACATGTAATGTTATCCATTTGTGTTAGTTATTATAATCACTATCAGATTAACGATTTTACGTGGCTCCATAAACAAGAAACAATTTCAAAACATGACAAGCAGAACTTAAATGAAAATGTTTTTCAAAAGTTATTAATTTCTACATTTCTCTATTAAAATGTTCCAAGTTTATCACATCCATGCTAATATTTATTTATCCACGCTTAAATATAGGAATACTAATTATAGCAATTAATTTAATCATTTCAAACTGACATTAAAATTAGAAAATAGCTTTGATTAACTATTTTGAAGACGGTTTATTATCCAAATGTTAAACAAATTAACTAGCAAATATATGATTGGCATTGTAAAGTTAAATATCAATTAATACTATATTTTATTAGAATTAGAAACGGAAATATTAAGCTACATTGACAACTTTAACATTTTACTTTAATTTAAACTTCTTCTTTTTTAAAAAGCAAATTTTCATTTTCATAAAACTTCTGTAATTAAAATACTTATTTAATTTTTCCAAATTGTAGAATAATAAACATTTTAAAACATACCAAACTCTTGCAATTAATTCTTTTAAACTGGAAAGCTCCGACATTTTAAAAATGTAATATTGGTAAATTGTTACCGGTGATTTGATCCACTTGGCCAGCCGACTTGAACAGACTTTTTAAATTTAGCAATTCATCTTAATTAAATACCACTAGGTTATTTTTACGTTTATAGCAACTTTGTGGTAATCCATTTTCTTGTTAACTATTTTAAAATAAGCTTAGCAAATTTACACCATTTGCCTTTACCATTTTCTTTTCTTTCTCCCTCCAAAAGCAAAACTAACAGACGATCTTCTCCTAAATTCGCGCTCTTTTCTTTTATTACATTGAGACGCATACGTAATTACTGTATTTATTTTTAATAATTAATTTTAATTGAACAAATGGTTTTTTAATTCAATGGAAATAATAATTTAAGATCATTTTAAATAAATAAAAATAAAATATTATTTTAATAATATTTTACCAAATTTTAATATGTTGTCAAATTTTTAAAAGTTAAACATTTTGATATGAGTTAGTATATGGAATGAAGCAAATTTAAATTTATTAAAATAATATAAGAGAGTAATCTGTTCAAAGTGCAAATCAAGCCAATCAAATCACCAAAAGAAGAAAGAGAAATTTTTATACTAGTTACATCAATTAATATATTTTATACTAAAGTATATGGTTACAATATATACACACACACATTTTTCTTTA